>CM076574.1:235236726-235724737 GCA_034641835.2 Pinus albicaulis
CTCTTCTGAAGGAGTAGTAACAGGAGCATTCATACCAGTGGGCATAGGTTACCCTGGTCGCCTTCCTTCATAAACCTTAGGACCCTCTACTTCCTCCCGCCCTTCCTGCTGCACCCTAATCTCAAGGTCAACCCCCTTATGCAGATCTGTCCCTTGAATTGTAGATGATAAGGCCCAGGGGGGTCTATCTACTATTTCATTTGAGGAAACCCGTGACTGGCTATGTCGCAGAGTTGCCCCCACAGGGGCACTTAAAACTGGCCCACCTCCACCCTGAGAAAACCCTAAAGCAGGAGGCACAAAAGGCACAGACACCCTAGTGGAAAGGGGGGTCTTGACCCAGAGCAGACTTACGGAAACTTTCCGAACAACCCTTAGAGAAGCCTCCCAGAGAAGCTCGTCGAGAGGGTCTCACTTCACCTAAGGCTTTGAATCCTGCAAGCCCTTGAAAACTGTAGCTATTAACAATATCATCAAGCCCACCAGTGAGAACAGGAAAAAAAGGGTTACCTTGAGCCACCACTGGAGAAAATAGCCGTGAAGAAAGCAGGGCCATTCTGTCCCTACCTTCGGACTCAGGGAGAAGCTCGCGAACCGGTTCAGGGAGTAGTTCCGCCCTCCAACACCCGCTCCAGGTACTTTGAAGGGTTTCTTCTAGCAGACCTGCCCTAGACAGAACCCCTCCGATAGCCACTTCCTCACTAATAACATGCAGGTCCGCGCGTTTGGGAAAAAAGAGATCAAGGTTTTTCTCAAAGGCATCATGCCCCCAACACCTAAGGAGGTCTTCCAGTGTTGGCTCAAGCTCAATGGATTCACTGTCGAAACCCATCTCTACGACTAGCTACTCTTCTTAAACCGACACGGTGAAAGCGCCAAACCTGCTCCAAAACAGAAACCCTAACAACACAACATCTTCGCAGGGAACAGGAAACACCTATTTTCCACACAATCATGTATTATATCAGAGAAAATTCCTAATACTATGCTTTGGAATGTTGCAGGTGCATTGCACAATCCAAAAGAAATTACTTGATAAACATAGGTTCCCCATGGACAGGTGAAAGTGGTTTTTTCTTTGTCTTCAGGTGCTACTTGAATTTTATTGTAACCACTAAAACCATCCATGAATGAGAAATACTTATTACCTACTAATGTATCCAATACTTGATGTTAATACGATCTTACATACCAAAAAAAAAGGAAATTTATACAGTCCGGTGCGCTTATCATCATAACACACACTGATGCATCTTAGTACTAAGATGCCCCGGTGCTTCACAACTCTTCCGCATCGGTGCGTCATAAAATGCCGTGAAAAAACATAAACCTCGATCTTACGAAACCGCACTGGTGCGCCTATAAAAGCCCATGCACTGGAATAGGGTTATTTTGTAAAGTGCAGTATTGGATCAGTGAAGGGTTCGAATCGCGAGCAAGAATTTTTATGAGGAGATGAGGGTTTGAAAAGACGAGAGTTAAAATTTCGGCTGAGAAGTTTATAGTAGATAAAATGAGTGATTCAAACAGAAAGATAGACAAAGATGCTTACAGGGATGCAGACGGCTACAGAGCTCGACAGAGTACAAAAGGAGAAAAGGAGTACAGGTTGAGACCGACAGAGAACATTCGGTTGAGGCTGGCGATAGGGTTAAGAGGTCCCATGATGGAAAAAGGAAGATTAGAGTTGATGGCAGCGAAATATTTGACAGTAGAGAAAGATCAATCGAGGCAGTCAATAAAGCCAAGAGGCACCATGAAGGGAAGGATTCTCATTCCCTTAAGGAAAGCAGAGAAAGATCAATTAACATTGTTGATCAGGATGGTAGGTCCCATGGAGGGAAATATTCTCCAAAATGCGTTTAAAAGCAGCTGGGAGTATTGTTCAAGCTTCAATTGGCTTACATAAACTTTTACTGGTAAAGCTGACGTCACATAAAATCACATCTTTGGATTTCAATTGAACCTGAATGGAATCTCTAACTTGTCTGATTTGTGGTCCTCTGGATGAAACCAATAAAACATCTGCTTGTATTATAAATGGAAATATAGTGACCACTTATGTTGGAAGAAAAGCATAGATACCTGCAGCTACCATATTTCCACCTGCAAATCGGTTTCCCATTGGAAAAGTTAATTTAATAGCCCATTTTGCAATGTCTTTCCTCTACTCAACCCTATATTCATTTTCTATGGGAAACCATTGCCTTCACATGTAATAACTACATCGTCTAGTCGAAAATTGGTCTTCTTCTACTAAAAAATGTAGAATGAAGGACTCGTTGTCATTGCTCCCATAACATTCAAGGTCAGTTTCTCGTAAAACATAGATTGTATATTTTTTTTTAAGATCAAGATAGAAATAAAAAAGGAGAAAAGAGGAAATTGGATGCCAATATGGAGGAGGAACTTACAAATGAGCAAGTAGATCATGGGGCACCTTTTCTTATTATAGGTTATGGAAAGGTTCAAGTTTCTTTTTTTGAAAGAAGAAGAGGTGTAGTGTTGAAAAGAAATGGCCCAAATATTTTCACAGCAAAATGTACATTTCCAACATGTCTAACAACTAAAATATCTCCAACTTCAATAAACTGCTCAGAAACAAAACTTTCCCAACCATTTGTGAAAATTTCCCATGTCTTAGCATAGCACAGTTTCACATGCCACAATTTCCCACTTGGGCCCTGTAGTATTGCATCTTCACACGCCCCACATTGCATTCTCTCCACATAATCAGTGGGGACCTCCTACAATAAACAAAATGCATTGGAAGAATAGTTATTTCCATCAAGAATTTATCCAATTCCAATTCTTAATTCTAATTCTCAAGAATAAACAAAATTTTAATTCTCGATTTCTATGGTTGGAGTTCACTAAATTTTGGTGTACACACCTAAAAGTAATTTTGGTGCCTTAACTGAAAATCGATGCTACTATACATATAACCACACCAGTGCGTTTTAGTTACTCCACACCGGTGTCAGTGTTACAAATGGATGCACTGGTGCGGTTCTATTAAATGACCCACCGGTGACGAATAAACACAAATAAAAAAAGCGCAACTCTATTTTCTTTAAGAGAAAAAAAAAAGAGGCAAATTGAAATATGGGTGGAAATTTTTTTTGAAAATCTAATTTCATAAAATAATTCTTTAAATACTAAACACTTTTCATTATTTCACTATTTTTGCTAAAATTTTCAACTAGAGATTTGCAGGAGACATACCTGGAGCAAGAGAGGACGAGAGCACTGTGCAGCAGCAAAATACATTCGAACAGAAGTATTTAGACAATAAAAAACCAAACCTTTGGTGATCAAACCTTGTATCATAGAATTTTAAACCATCTTGTGATTAAATTTGATTATTTTTTACTTTTTTGGCAGTTTTATCCATTTTTACCCTAAACCCTTCATTTTTTTGTTTCTACCCTTTCTTCTCCCTGTTTCTATGATTTCAGAATTATGGCTTTTCATTTTAGATTGACATCCAACCCACGGGACGACTTGCATAGTTGGATCCCAATCCATTCGGCCCTTGCATGAATTTTTGGAAAAAATGGATTTTTTTTTAACGGTGCGCCCTACGTAACCTAGCGCACCACGCAAGTACTGTGTAATAAAAAAATTGAAAATTTTTTTTTTAAATCAGTGTGCCATATATAAAATAGGGCACCAGTTCTCTATGTTACAAGGATAGCATCATACGGTCTATTACACTATTTGTGCAGTAAGCTTATAATACCCCCCATGCACCGTATGGTCTGTTATACTGTTTTTGTGGTGCATTTCTAATACCCCATGCACTGATGTCGGTGCGTACATCATGAAAGGCGGACCGGTTTCTTGAGATTTATTTTTTACCTAAAAATTTGACAATTTATTTATAAATATATTAATGAATGATATGGTACAGGTTTCAGATTTATAAAGAAATGACTGACAAGAGATCAAGTAACAAAAATACTGATAACACATCAAGAAAAGCAAAAAACACAAATTCTTTGTAAATTATTTATAAAAAATATTATTTTTGAACTATATGTAAGTTTAAATAATATGTATTATTTATTGTGTATCAAGCAGAGCCACAAAATGACGAAGCTCGATAAGATTATTTCTGATCTAGGACCAGAAGAGCGTAAAATCTTGATGGAAAATTTGCAAAATGATGAATCAAGTGAATGAAAAAATACTATCAATCCAATATGAGTTTCTTTTTCTAGTTTTCATTAATAATATACTTAAAATTATTAGATAAAATGTGTCAAAAAGTCTATTAATTCACATATTTTTAATGTTCTACAGGGACAAACAACTCAGAAAAGGAATGTTGTTCTAAGAAAAGAAAAAAAATAGAACATTCAAATGAAAATAAATTGCTCCTTAACTCATTTGGAGTGGTGTTGGAGGTTAACGAAAGGGGAAAAACTTCTACAAAATTTTGAGGGATCTAGTGGAACAAATGTATAGATGTTCTTTACACTTACAATACAAAAACCCAATCCAATGATTCCAAGAACCAAATTTTATCTAAACTACAGGAAGAGTTTCCAGAGAATTGGTCAATGAGACATGTCAGACTTTTAATAGCAAAAACATACAACAACAAAAAGAAGGAACGAAAAAGTAATATTCCTTTAAATGTTTGTCTAGAATTATTTATAAATATCACTTTTGTTATATTTACTTTTCATATATCAATATAAAAATTAAATAGTTTATTTTCATGTTAAATTTTCAGGAAGATTATGAAAATCTCAAAAGATGAACGAGCTGATATTAGAAATATGCCAGTAGGATTGTCCAAAAAGGTGTACGAGGAGATGGTCAAAGAAATGGACAAAATTGCATCGCAGGAGGAGCCATCTCAACAACAACGTGCCTCAAATGTAATATGTAATCATTGAATTTTTCGATCATTAGGTACAATAAATAAAAAATTTAGCATTAAATATTAATTTTCAGGAATTTTCTTGCAGAAAAGAAAAGAAAATGGAATCCATTCAGCACATAAAACAGGACGAAAAGAAAGAAAAGGGTTGATATCTAAGTTTGTGAGTAATTGTTACTTCCTAATAACAACTTAACTAGATTTCATTTTTGTATTTTTTAAGTTGTTTTAAGAAAATCATCATTGAATGTCTTCAAACAGGTGCTAACATACAAAGAAGAACCATCAGACAAATTGATTGAAATTGGGTTAAATATGGGTTGTGAGTATATGTTGGCATATCAGAAATTAATTCTGGAATTTGTAAGCATCTATCAATTGTTTTAATTAGCTCCATCTATAATTAATAGAACAAAAAAATCTTTTATATTAAATATATGATTTTTTATGGGGTATAAAACTTGCAGGAAACAAAGTATGGAACTGCTCCAACAGATGAAATTTTGAAAGATGGCATGGTACATGGTTTTGAAAGAATGTGTGAGTTTATGAGTCAATTGTTGCTATGGTATGTCATTTTTCTTTTCGATTTACATTTATGTATATTATTTAATATTGCAATTTTAATTATTCTCACCAATGTATATACACTCATTTCAGTTTATTTTTATGTTTGTAGATGGAAGGTGAATAAGAAGAAAACAATCAACACTGTGAACAAAACATTCCTGAAAATAACCCAATTCATAGAAGTAGCTCTAGCAGTGGCAGTAGTTCAAGCGAAGAATGATGATCACTATATTTGGATATCAAAGCAAGGGGTTATATTTTTTGAAATATGTCTGTGAAATCAGACATTTTGTTTAATGTAATGGACATAGTGTCCCAATTGAAAGACAAAGGGATACCAATAACTGTCCCATTTTGTATGACAAATATTGTCTTATATATATATATATATATATATATATATATATATATATATATATATATATATATATATATATGTGTGTGTTCTCCATTGTATTCACTGTTGTGTTCTCCATTATACGTTCTCAAATGCATTAATAAAAATTTAATTAATATGAATATTGTTATGAGATGTGTCGACTTTTGATGAATAATGAATTTAGAAAAATCACAATAATTGCACTATCACAGGTCAATGTTTCTAAAAAATACAAAATAAACACCAGTGTGTGTCAGGTACTGTACACCAGTGCTTTTGTATGCTGAAGCGCACCGGTGTGTTTCTACGACCTATGGGCACCGTACAAATACCAAAACCAATTAAAAATCTCGGTCTGTTTGTTCGATACTACGCACCGGTCCTTTTATTTGAGACTACGGACCGATGAATTTGTACGATGTATGGTCATCGCACAAATACCAATACCAATTATAAATATCAGTGCGTCTGTCTGATACGGCGCACCAGTGCATTTCTATAAGTCTACGTACCATTGCGTTGAGACGACCTATGGGCACCCACAAATCCCAAGACCAATTGGTATAGCCCCGTGCATTGTTTCACCAACACTGCGCCCAGTGTTGTTTTATACCTTTATGGCCCGGTGCAAGAACCTTCGTCTGCCCCTGGGCCACCGTCTAGATGACACGCACCGGTGCATTGAAACCTTAGTAGCGCACCGATGAAAAAACATCTGTAATAACCTCCGGCCACCCAGTTTTTTTAGTTGTATTGAATTTATGTTAAAAGCTCCGCCAAAACCTCCATAACCATAAACGGATTTTGTAGAAAATGTTTTTTGAAAATTTTGGCTAATTTTATAATACTAAAAACCTCCTTTCTAACCTCCGCTAGAGGGTCTTTTCCTTGTAGTGGCACCTGAATCTAACATAGCATTATGGAGAATCTTATCATGAACATTTACGCTAACATAGAATGGAGGAAATCCTCCTTCCTATGGTTTTCCATCAAATTCTGTCCCAAATAAGAGTTCATGCTTATCATCATTCAAATTAAAAATGTCAGTGTTTTCCCCTATGTTTAGAGCCTTCATAACCTGAGATTTGTATAATTTTTTGTTCATTAACTCTGTTAGAGGAATGAGAATTTCCATTTTTGCTAATTCATTCTCAATGTTGAATGATGTTTGAATCTTATTCAAGTTTAGAAAATCAGATTTATCAACAATTTGTTTTGATACAGGTTCCTTTTTCTGACTCGTGGTTGGGATATTAGTTTGAGTATTTTTGGAATTATTCTCAACAATCTTTTTAGCAGGAGTTTCTACTATCTTTTTTCCATAACTATCAACAATTTTCTTGGCAGAATTGTCTGGGGTTTTCTTAACAACAGTATCAGAGGTTTTCTTAGCAGGATTATCGAAATTATTTTTGTTTGGGGCATCTGAAGTTTTCTTAATCCTAAGGTTATATTGCCTATGGACTTCCATAATAGAATTTTCAAATCCCTATTTGTAATCATCTGATTCTTCTGAATCAAGCTTAGTTTGGGAAAGTTTAAAAAGCTCTTGTTATTATTGAGTGAGGATTTTTTTTCATCATCATTAATACCCATCAAATTTATTTGGTTATCTCCTACCTATTATACTATTTCCCCATCATCATCATCATAATTCTCCTAAAATAGAGGTATAATTTGTTGATCTAGGCCCCTTTGTTCCCTCTGTTTGATTTGGGAAGGATTTCTTCTAAGATTTTGATTACAATTTTGAGGTGCAAGCTGATTTTCTCTAGGAGAAGCCCTTTCATTTAGATTAATCATTTCGATCATTATTTCTATTGTCCTGAATAATGACTCTATTTTGGCATCAATAGAAGATGTTGAAGGTTATTCTTTCATGGTCACTCTTATTTCAGTTCTTATCCTAGCTCTCTTTGCTAAAAAATTGGCTTCTACACTCACTTCATCCCTTTGCATTTCTTCTAATGTTGAGGAATTCCTCTCTCTAAGCTGGTAATACATGTCTTCCTCAAAGCCATTTGGGAATTTTATTAAGGCTAGACCTTGTGGTGGTTTAATGTTGGTAGGAATTGCATTGCATACACTATTAAATCTAGTGCATTAATCTTGGACACTTTCCCCTGGGGCCCTCCTAATTCTTTCATATTTTGATAGAATCTGAAGAGGGTTCTTTTTAATTTCCCATATATTAAGGAATGTTTGATGGAATGCAGGGAGATCATTAATGCTAGCAGGAGGAAAATATTTCAACCATTTCCTCACTTCTCTAGTGATACTTTGTGAAAACAACCTCATTTTTAAGTTTTCCTCATCCACTTCCTGAAGGTCAAAACTATAATTAATCCTATCCACATACTATTAGGCAGTGATAGGTCTAGTTCCATCAAATTGTGGAATCCTCATTTGAAAGTCTTGTGGCATGTTTGCCAAAGGAGCTTGAAGAGCAAGGGCAACATATCTAGCTACCATTAAAGGGATATGAGGATGAACAATAACTGGGTTGATCAAAGGGATTTGTTGGATGAGAGGTGGAGGTTGAATCAGAGGTGGAGCTTGAATCAGAGGTGGAGGTTGAACTAAAGCTTGACATTTTGGTGAAGGTGAAGGGTGGAATATGGATGATTATTGGAGAGAAGATGGGGTTTGAGTGGCCTGATGAGAAAATCTTTAATTAGTCTTTGAAACTACGGAAAGGGTAGGGTTGGATGACACGGGATGAAGCGGTTACATTGAGGTAGATGAAACTGAAAAATAAGTTAAGGCAGAGAGTTCAACAGATTATTGGACATATGCCTCATGAAAAAAATTTTTAAGGCTTGAAACTAAACTTTTCAATTTATCAAAATCGGGAATAATTTGAAGGTCAATATCAGGTTGGGCAGACTTTTACTTCAATATAATGATGTCTTAATGTGGATTGATCTACCCAGTTGGATGACTTAGTTCTAAAAAAACTATGTTCAAAAGGTAGTCAATCAATGCCTTACTGAGAGAGTTCTGAAAGTCTTTTGGAGTGACTCTGCCTCTTGCTGGGGAGGCTATACTGGCAAATATCTGCTATCTTTTCCTTGTGATGATTTCAGGGATCGTGCTCTATGCTTCTGTATGACTTTGGATCTAGATCAAAGCTATAGTGTAATTTCTATTAGGAGCCATAATTATTATCTAGGCACACACCTTTATTATTTACAAAAAGAAAAGGAAAAATCTCTCAGAAATATTCCTATCATACACTTTTTTGAACTAGGGTAATGAATTTGATTGAAATTACAATATTTGTGTTGGCATTATGATGTAATATGTTGTCCTAGATGGAAACCTACTCGATGAAGTTGTCCTTGATGATAACCTACTTGATGATATTCCTTTTGATAACAACCTATTTTTTAAATATGTAAAAATGATATATCTATAGGTCAGTTCAGATGAGGTAGAAAAATGAATTCCAAACAGTGCCATAGAAATTTAAAAGGTAATATTTCATAATGTGTACTCAGTTTTGATGAAGAGAAGTCACGTATACACACGGGTATGAAGAATCCAAGTCGAGTATACCTTTTACACTCTAAAATTATGATATCAGGGGGCTTTACCATGGTATTAGCCCATAGTATTGAGAATTGTGTCGTCCATTTGATTCCGTCCAAGAATACCATCGGAATTTGTGTGGTTTTGGCTCATGGTATTGGTAAAGGCTAAATCTATATAAGGAGAAGAAGATCATAGTGCAATGAGAGGTGTGAGGTAAGGGTTGTTACTAAATACTTCTCTCTGAAGTATATCTGCATGGGATGGACTTTGTTTATTGGTAGATATGAAACTATGATGCACCCTTGAATACAATGATGGATCTGGATCTCTAGACCAGAAATGACTATATTTGATCTATTGAAGAGATGATTAGATCTATGACCTGGCACATTTTGTTTGAAGTGAAGTGAAGAAATATGGGTAACTAGTGGAATCAGCTCAGTCTGCAAAGGGGATTTACATATCTATACGCTAGTTCATATCGGTGAAAATGTGTATATACACAGATTTGTCTCAGAAAAAGCATGTATGGATGTCAGGGTTTTCTGAAGCTTACTAGAGAGATTATTTGTTTATTACTGTTGTATTTTTGGTGTTTATCAATGAAGTCTTCATGTAGATCTGGGTTGCTTGAATATTGTATATGCTGCTAAGTTGAATATGTACAAATCTTATCAATGAGTGAGTAAATATGTTTAATGATGACTAACTGAATAAGGGTTCTGCCATACTGAAAATATATCTAACTGAAAGCCTCAGATCTGGTTCTGAGACTAATCATATTATATAAATTTAGTATTCTCATATCTATACGCAATTTGGTGTGAAGGAAATCATGTATACACGTGGGATCAGTAAAGGGAAGTAGCACATATATTTTAAGATAATGAATGATCAGGGTTGAGATTGATTCTACATAATGATTCTGAAATCTGGGTTTATTATTGTGTTCTGGTTATAGTGATCTCACCATTCTGATTGAAGTTTGGGTTAAGTTTATTATTGATGATCTTTATGATGAGTTATGTTGAAGTTGTGGGATCCAGTGTCAAAATTGATGAAACGTGGTCTATAGTGGTTCTGGGGGTTGAAGCCTTCGATGTGGAACTCCCTTCTAGTAATAGCTAGAGAATGAGAGAAGGTTGTAGCCTTATGTAGGTAGATGCCTACATAATGATATGAGTCTGCATCAGTACAATGTTGTAAGAAGTTTTCCATATAATAAATATTGAATACAGAGATGACAGTAGCAATTGGGTTTCCACCTTAAATCTAGGTCTTCATGTGTGATGTTCTTGTGTGATGATTTATTCTGTTATTACTGCACATATTTATTGCTTAACTATCTGATGCATAACTCATAAGTTGGGTCAAGGAATGTTTCTGAAATTTTATCTAACAATAAATTTATCTCAGTATACACAAGTTTCAGTTAGTGTATCCACGTATATACGTTAGTTGGGCTAATCAAAGCCGCGTATAGAAATCAGTAAGAGAAAAGTAAAATATTGTGATTATTGAAAATACTGATTCACCCCCCCCCCCCCAGTATTTTTCCCAACAATTGGTATCAGAGCATTTCCTTTTGAAGAAGCTTAATCGCTAGAAGGGAGATCATCTAAGATGAGAAATCAAGATGGGACAACATCTATCAGGCCTCCTCTCTTCAACGAAAACAATTTAATCTTTTGGAAGACAAGGACAATATCCTATCTTCAGTCTCTTGGAGCAGATGTATGGGCTATAGTTGAAGGAGGTTATCAATATCCATCTTCATTTCATGCTAATCCAATAGCAAGAAAGAAATATGAAACCAACACAAAGGTGGTCAATGCATTATTGGGAAGTTTGACTGAATCATAATTTCTCAAAGTCAGGCAGTTGAATACAGCAAAGGAGATATGGGACAAAATAATTCTGAGCTATGAAGGTGATGCCAAGGAAAAAAGTGTTAAACTCAAAACTCTCAGAATTCAATATTAAAAACTTAGAATGCATAATGAGGAAAGCATTGCTAGTAACTTCTTTTTATGTCTACATAATATTGTAAATCGTATGAGAAATATGGGTGAAACCATAACTGACACTACTCTAGTAGAAAAGGTTTTAAGATCTCTAACTCCCAAATTCGAGTCAAAAGTGTCTGCTATGGAAGAGAAGCAGGATCTACAAACACTTACTATTGTTCAACTTCATGGGATTCTAACTGCATGTGAAATGAGGAAAGGAGGTCCATTTGAAGTCAAAGAAGTTGTCTTTATAGCTGCTACAAAAGGAAAGGAAGTAGAAGAACAAGAAGGATCAGGGTATATTTCAGAAGAAGATGAGAAATTTTGTAAAGAAGCTACAACTTGGCATTGGAAGGTTTAGAGGTAAGCTTCTTTTAAATGTTTTTCTTGTGGAAGAGTTGGCCATTATGCTGCTAAATTTCCTCATAAAGATAGTCATGAAAAGGGAAATGAAGTGGAAAAAAGAAATAAGAAATGGTTTATCAATAGAAAAACCTATTATACTCATGAATATAGTGATGGTCTATCAAATAATGAAGAAGGAGAATCTGATCAAGATATTAGACTGCTCATGGCTTTTGAAAAATACTCTAGTGAGGCTAAAGATACTTTTATGGATGCATTAGAAGAAAATGATTTTCTTGACGAAATAAATCAACTCAAAATATGTTTGGAAGAAAACAAAATTTCCATAGATACTCTAAATAATCAGCTTGTAAAAAAGGAGAAGCACAATGAGAAATTAGAGTGTGAAATAGTAAGTCTAAGAAAGGAAATTGAGAAAGTGAAAACGTTAAATCTTAGATTTTCTAAAGGATCTGAAACCTTAGATGAAATTATCAAGGTACAACGCTCTCCAATTATAAATAAAGGTCTTGGATATATCGGAGAATCCTCTCAGTCTTCAACACCAAGTTATCTAAATAAAGCTAAAGCCAACCAACAACATTTTGTCACTTGGCAAAAGGACAAATAGACTACCCAGGTAAAGCATGACCATTTAAATTCAAGGAAGAACAACAAAAAAAATATCAATCAGCAGATAAACATAAATAAAAGGCTTCATGACCGCAGAAATTTCTTCTTTAATGGATAATGTTTCTCATGTCATAATTTTGGTCTTAAATCTATACAATGTGTTGCATACAAAACCATCGTGACCAGAGAAGCTAGAAAGAAAATAAATGAGACTAGAGTAAAGAATAATACTTACAACAAATTTTCTCCTCTTCAAGGTGAAATTGAATGTTCTTATTGCAATAAATTTGGACATGAAGAATCTAAATGCAGGAGAAAACTTCAGCCAAAAGAACATATATCCACAAATTCCAAGGTATGGAGAAAGAAGTACTCACGGGTTGAAAGTTGTGGCATAGAGTTATTTGCAGAAGGAGAAGAAAATCATTGTACATTGATGGTGGATGCTCAAAACACATGATAGGTGATAAAAATAAACATCTTTCATGTAATGCATTAGATAAAGAAAATAATGTTACTTTTGGAAATGACTCTCCTGTTATTATTAAGGGTAAAGGTTATGTGTTTCTAAAAGAAAAGTTTAAAGAAAACAATGTTATTTATGTGGATGGGTTAAAGCATAACTTGTTGAGTGTAAGCCAAATGTGTGATCAAGGAAATGAAGTTGTCTTTAGTTCAAAAGAATGTGTAGTACATTAACTTGACACAGGAAAAATAGTAATCAAAGGAACTATAACACCAAGAAATATGTATATATTGAAAGGTGGCCAAGAGAAATTCTACTTAGGTAAATCTACAAAAAATTGGTTATGGAACAGAATATTGGGACATTTGAGCTTCTCTCAAATAAGCAAATCTAGTAGACTCAAAGTTGTTCATGATCTTCCCAGCATCACTCTGCCTTAAAGTACCATATGAAAACCATGCCAATTTGGTAAGCAAACTAGGGTGCAATTCAATTCCAAAGAAGGATCAACAAGTAGGCCTCTTGAACTTATACATATTGATCTATGTGGTCCTGTAAGTAAAAAGTCACCTCGTGGAGAACAATACTATATTTTATTTATTGATGACTTCTCTAGAATGTGTTGGATTGGTTTATTAAAACATAAAGATGAAGCATTTGAGAATTTTAAGATCTTCAAAGCTTTGGTTGAAAATGAATTAGATATAAAAATCAAATGTCTTAGATTTGACTGAGGAGGAGAATATATATCAGATGAATTCTTTGATTTCTGTGAACATCATGGCATAAAAAGATAGTTTTCTGTAGCTATAACCCCACAACAAAATGGTGTGGTAGAAAGAATGAATAGAACAGTTCAAAAAATGGCTCATGTTATGCTTGATGAATCTAGGACTCCCGATACCTTTTAAGGAGAAGCAGCACTTACTAAAGTAAATATTCTTAACAAGGCATGTCGTGTGAATAATGATGAAACTCCTTAAGAGCTCTAGTATAGTAATCTTCCCACCATAAAGAATTTTAGAGTTTTTGGAAGCAAATGATTTATCAAGAACAATGATGAAAAACTTGGTAAGTTTGAGCCTAGAGTAGATGATGGAATATTTGTTGGTTACTATTCTAGAAGTAAAGCATATAAATGTTACAGTAAAATACTTTGGAAGATTTTTGAATGTATTGATGTTGTAATTGATGAGTGTCTCACAGCTCCTAAAAGGGAAATAACAACAACAAATGAAGATGATGATGGTGTATATTTTCCTTCATCAAATAGAAAAAATATAGAAGGAGAACCCAATGAAGCATCAGAAGAAGATATATCTGAAAAGGCTCCATCCAGGTATGTTCAAAAGAATCATCCATAATCTCAAATTATGGGAGAAAATGGATTAGGTGTCCAAACAAGAAGAACTCTTGTAGGATCCCCAAGCTATCTAGCATTCTTATCCACTATTGAACCATAGAATGTAAATAAATCTAGTAAAGATGAATGTTGGATTCAAGCCATGAATGAATAACTTGATCATATTGAAAAGAATCATACTTTGGAATTGGTTCCAAGACCTCATGATAAAAATGTTATTGGAGCAAAATGGATATTCAAAAACAAGTTAAATGAAAATGGAGATGTTATTAGAAACAAAGCTAGACTTGTTTGTAAAGGGTATGCTTAACAAGAAGGTATAGACTTTGAAGAAACACTTGCTCCTGTAGCTAGACTTGAAGCCATAAGAATGTTTCTTTCTTTTTCAAGTTTTCAACAATTCAAAGTTTATCAAATGGATGTAAAATCTGCTTTCCTCAATGGTGATCTAAAAGAAGAAGTTTATATAGAACAACCAAAAGGATTCATTCTGGGAAATGATGAAAAACTTGTGTGCAAACTTCAAAAGGCTTTATATGGTTTCAAACAGGCTCCTTGGGCATGGTACTATCATCTCGACAAATATTTTCAACAACAAGATTTCACAAAGGGATCTGCTGATAGTAACTTATACACAAAATTTGAGAATGATAAATTATTGATTATTGTTGAGGATATTGATGACATCATTTTTGGAAGTAATGAAGAGCCCATGAGTCAGAATTTTTCTTATGTTATGCAGCAAGAATTTGAAATGTCATTACTTGGGGAACTAACATATTTTCTTGGCTTACCAGTGAAACAAGCAACAGATGGCATATTTTTATCACAAGAAAAATATCTCAAGTAAATTCTGAAGAAGTATGGGATGGAAGACTGCAAACGTCTGAGTACTCCAATGGTAACTAGATGTAACCTCAATTCTCATGATGATTCTCCCATGGTGAATCAACCAGAGTATAGATCCATGATTGGAAGTCTGCTTTATCTAACCAAGACAAGACCAGACATTATGCATGCAATTGGGATTTTTGGATGATTCCAAGCTAATCCAAAAGAGTCGCACCTTCAGGTTGTAAAATAGTATTCAAATATCTATAAGGGACTCAAGACTTTGGTATACGGTATCCAAATAATGTTGATCTCACTCTTCATGCTTACACAGATGTTGATTGGGCTAGAAAAATTGTTGATCGAAAAAGAACTAGTGGTGGTGCATTCTATATGGGGCCCCGATTAGTATCTTGGTTCAGCAAGAAACAAAGTTCTATTGCCTTATCCACAGTGGAAAAAGAATATGTGGCTGTCGCATCATGTTGTACACAATTTCTTTGGATGATGCATACATTACAATATATTCAAATCAAATGTTCACCTCCCATCTCCATTCTATGTGATAATACAAGTGGCATTAGTATCTCGAAAAATATTGTTATGCATTCCAAGACCAAGCACATTCGTATCAAGTATCACTTCCTACGTGAACAAGTGATTGAAAAAAAGGTTAAATTGGAGTATGTTCCCACCAAAGAACAAGTTGCAGATATATTTACTAAACCTCTTCCCAAGGAAGCATTCGAATATCTCAGATAGAAGTTGGGAGTTGTCTCTGCCTCTCTTATCAAATCTGCTTAACTTTATAATATTAAATTCAGTATGTTGGTTTCATAAAGTGGAATCGTGTATATATGTGATTTTCTGTGCATAAAACCACATACGGTTTTTTTGCTGACAGAATTTCTCTGGCTTAGTTTTTAGAATAGTCTGTGGTGCTATTAGGATGCACAATTTTAGGGGCAACACCTTCTTCGTTAAAAATGATGCATTGTTGGCATTCTGATTGGTTGTTGTGTTATGATCTCCTATTTGAGATTCTTTGGTCTGGGTTATACAAAGTCATATATGTTATTTCATGAAAAGGTCATGTTGATACCTATGATGTAATTTTTTTATATTGAGTCATGTAAGGACTTGTTCAAATCTGTAAACCCACTTGCTTGGGTAGTTGATTCAAATATGTAATTCCACTTGGTTGGATAATTGATGTAAGTATGAGTCCTTGGTGATAGGAATGGTCATACTCAGTTGAGTTATATAATCATGTAATTCATTGAAAAATATGTTTGAATATTTAGCATCTATTTACCAAGCACATCTAAAATACAGTGCGCATATTTACTGAGCACATCAGATCTGCAGAGCTCTTCTTTCTACAAAGAAAGAGAAAACTTGTCTTTGTATTGATCCACCCTTTGCCCTTGATTTCAAAGGGGGAGAGTAACTTGGTGTTTGAATAATAATGTTTATTATTTATGTATCTATCAGTTATCTACAAGTTGTTGTGATCAAACACCAACATGGTTTCCATCAAGTCCAAAGGGGGAGATTGTTGGCATTATGATGTAATATGTTGTCCTTTATGGAAAGCTACTCAATGAAGTTGTCCTTGATGGCAACCTAATTGATTATTTTCCTTTTTATAGCAACCTATTTGTTAAATATGTAAAAATGATGTATCTACAGGTTGGCTCAGATGAGGTAGAAAAAGGAATTCCAAATAGTGCCAGAGAAATGAAAAAGGTAATATTTCACAATGTATACGTATTTTTGATGAAGAGAAGTTGCATATACACGCGGGTATGAAGAAGCCAAGTCACGTATACCTTTTACGCTCTAAATTATGATACCAGGGGGCTTTACCATGGTATTAGCCCACAGTATTGAGTGTTGTATCATTTATTTGATTCCGTCCAAGAATACCATCGTCAGTGGTGTGGTTTTGGCTCATGGTATTGATAAAGGCTAAATCTATATAAGGAGAAGAAGATCATAGTGCAATGGGAGGTGTGAGGTAAGGGTTTTTACTGAATACTTCTCTCTGGAGTATATATGCATGGAATGGACTCTGTTTATTAGTAGATCTAAAACTATGATGCACCCTTGGATACAATGATGGATCTTGATCTCTAAAGCTGAAATGACTATGTATTTGATCTATTGAAGAGATGATTAGATATGTGACCTGTCACATGTTTGATGAAGTGAAGTGAAGAAATCTGGATAAGTCCATAGATCTGAAACATTCTATAAAATTAGTATTTACATATCTATACGCTAGTTTGTCTCAGTGAAGCGTGTATATACGCAACTTTGTCTCAGAAAAAATGCATATGGAAATCGGGGTTTTTTGAAGCTTACTGGAGAGGTTATATGTTTATTACTGTTGTATTTATGTTGTCTGTCAATGAAGTATTCATGTAGATCTAGGTTGCTTGAATAGTGTATATGCTGCTAAGTTGAATATGTACAAATATTATCAATGAGTGAGTAAATATGTTTAATGATGATTGATTGAATAAGGGTTCTACCATACTGAAAAGATATATGACTGAAAGCCTCAGATCTGGTTTTGAGATTGATCATATTTTGTAAATTTAGTATTCTCAAATCTATACGCACGTTGGTGTGAATTAAAGTGTGTATACATGCAGGATCAGTAAAGGGAAGTAGCGTATATATTTTAAGATAATGAATTATCAAGGTTGAGATTGATTATGCATACTGATTTTGAAATATGGGTTTATTACTTATGAGTTACAGTGATCTCACTGTTCTGATTGAAGTTTGGGTTAAGTTTATTATTGATGATATTTCCATGGGTTCTAGTGTGAAAATTGATGAAATGTGGTTTGCAGTGGTTCTGAGGGTTGAAGCCTTCAGTGTGGAATTAGAAGCTTCATGCCAGTAGAAGCTAGTGTTCTGATCAGGGGGTTGAAGCTCCCTTCCAGTAGTGGCTAGTAAACAAGATTAGGGGGTTGGAGCTCCCTTCCAGTAATAGCTAGAGAACGAGAGAAGGTTGCAGCCTTCTGCGGGTATATGCCTATGTACTGATATGAGTCTGCATCAATACAATGTTGTAAGCAGTTTTCCATTTAAGAAATATTTAAGACAGAGACGACAACAGCGGTGGTTTTATCTCATATTGGGTTTCCACCTTAAATCATAGTGTTCATGTGTGATTCTCTTGTGTGATGATTTATTCTATTATTACTTCACATATTTATTGCTTAAATATTTGATGCATAATTGATAATCTAGGTTAAGGAATGTTTCTGAAAGTTTATGTAATAATAAATTTATCTAAGTATACGTAAGTTTCTATTAGTGTATCCACGTATACACACTAGTTGGGCTAATCAAAGTCGCGTATAGAAATCAATAAGAGAAAAGTAAAAGATTGTGATTATTGAAAATATTGATTCACCCTTCCCTCCCTCCGCCCCCACTCCTCCCCCCCCCCCCACTCTCAGTATTTTCCCAACAATTTTTTTCAATTTTTCCCCAATATGGTCGCCACTATGTTATCGTTCTGTAATTTACGAGATTGTGAGAATAAACACAAAGGAAAACATCAAAACCACATTGGAAGTTGGGATCTAACCCTACCAGCTTTAGAGATGTATCTCTCTGTAAACTTTAACCTTTTTTTTAGTGAAATTTAGGTAAGTTATGATTGTACTTAATTTTTTATTTGGATTTGATGGTTTTTTTTATTAAATGGCTATATTCCCATTGGGCTATGGAGTCAAAAATATATAATTGGATCCTGCATCAATGTTTGAAATAGTTATCACAGGGAAAGCTAGGTTGCATTAAATGGATATTTTAAGATTTTAAGTGGATTATGAAAATAGATGAAGTGTGGAATTCAGTAAAGATTGAAAAAAAAATAAGTATCCTTCAATCTGACTTCAGTGGAAAACATGTAAACTGCTAACAACCAGAATAAGGTGTTCTAATTAACATATCTTATCCATCACAGTTTCTGTTATAAAATTAAGATTTTCAAATTTAAAAAGAAAGGAAAAACAATGAAATAACACAGTTTACAGAAGAAAAGCTTCACCAGTGAATACACCACATGAATCCTGTAATAAGCCCTTGTATTATTGATGCTCCAGCAAACTTGGAAAATTACAATGGTTAGTAGGAAAAATATATTCAGTTATCAACCCATAATACTTCGAACATCGAAGTATTTATACTATTTTTTTACAAAAGGGATTACATCAATGTTTTCACAACCGACAATGTATTATTAGCGAAATATTAAACAATAAAATCTAAATGTTACAAAATAATAGGCTAGGTGGAGATGATCTGGAATGCTAGCACTGTTTTGGAGGAAATAGTTGTTAAATGGGATTGTTTCTAGGCTGCGTTGGTTGGTGTGTTGGCTGATGCGAAGATTGAAGCTAATTATTCTCTCAATTACTGCCTAATCTTGTAATTCACATAGTTTATCCCATTGATATTCATCTAGGATAGTCAACTTGATTACCTTTTGGTAAATCTCATCCACTTCGGTTTATCTGGAAAAAGTGGGTTTTACCATGAACATGTGATTTACCCCATTGAACCAGGTGGATATTGGTGGCCACTCGCCTATTCCACTTTGGGCCCCACCATTGTCTCTTTTAGTTTTTCAGTTTTGGCACAACTTACTATTTTTAGCAGATTTTCGGGTCTTGAACTTCCGGAGCCATTTTGAGGCCCTAAACAACATTTTTTGGGAAAACCGAGAACATCATTAGTCCATGTACTGACCAATGTTGCTCACATCAAAATTTGTATTCCTTGGATAGATATTTATAACAAGGTATGGTGCACGTAAAACAGAGATCGTATGCCAAAGTTACGTCCCGAGAAGTTGAAACACCAATTTACCCAAATGGGGCCCACAGTTTTGGCACTTCATCTCCTAGGGTTAGGGTTTTGGATGTTTAGGGTTTTCCATTGTTTCTAAATAAAAAATAGGCCCTCGAGCCTCATGGTAACACAGTTCAGAGGCCTGTAGCCACCACATCTCTTCTTAGAGATAAGCTACTAGCACCCTAGCTAGTTTATTTCCATTCTATCTATAAGCAAATTTTAGTTCTTTGATATTAATGAAATGAAGTGTTATTTCCATTGCATCTTTGAATTTATCGTTATATGTGTATTCTCTTGCATTTCTGCATAAATCTGGATCATTAGTATTAGAGCGATCTATTTTTTTCTCGATCCTTCTTTGCATGTCCCCAATGAGGTCGGGGTATAAGGAGTTAGGGCTTGATCTAGTGGAACCTTTGCAAGATCAGCCTCGTAAACCCCAACAACTGCCCATGGGGGACGAAAAGAAATATGAGGGAGCAGGAGATCCTATCAAAATATTTCTCAAGGAGGCCCTTGAAAAACAAAGGAACGCGACAATGGATAACTTTTCCTAGATCCTTCAACGACTGCCCATCGGCGACGCATCTACATCCAGCAAACACTCTGGAGTTGCAACTCCCTTTAAGGTACAAGTAAATTTTGACATTCCCATATTTGAGGGTCAAATAGATGTATATCTCATAGATAGATGGTTGAATCTATTAGAATGATATTTCTCAGTTCATGACTTTTCCGACGGGGAGAATATTATTTTTTCACTCCTCAAAGCTACCCCCCCATGTCAAGGACTGGTGGGGAACCTACTATGAGAAAAAGAATGAGACAAAACCCTCTCTATTCTCATCCATACCAACTTGGAATTATTTCGTAGATGCCACCAAGGAACAATACTATCCCGTGGGGAGCTATGAGGACAAGGACATACAATAGACCACTATGCGGAAACAAAGGGATGAATATGTGCATGAGCTGATGAATCTATTTCATACCCTCCACACAAAGTTGGGTATCAAAGATTCGGAGAAAAATTTGGTGCTAAAGTATGGTAGTTGTTTTCACAGACACATTTAGGAGGAAATGGAGTTCCTCGACATCTCCTCACTTGGTACGGTATACTGGTATTCTGCCAAGATTGAGCAGAAATTCAAATAGAAGAAACGAGACTTTGGATCTGTGAATCAAAATGAAGGGAAAGGTGCCCCTAAACTACAAAACAAAGGACAAATCTAAGGCATGGCGGCCCAAGACAACCTGTCAAAGCCACAAGCAAAGAACAACATCATGAAGCAAAATAAGTACAGGAGAAAGTGGTGTGAGTTCCATAAGAGCTCCATTCACAACACAATTGAGTGTCGGGCCAAGCAGTCGCTCGTGGCCGAGATGAGGGCTTCTGAGCGCCTATATTATGGATGTTGTGTGTTTTACCTCATATTTTCCAGCCATGGGCTGGAAATGGACTGCCCAAGACCCTGTACCTATTCATATATTTTATAGTATTTTCTGGGAATATAATTACGAGAACCATATTTACAAAATTTTCCATGGAGTCATTGTTCCTCTATTTCAAGTTTCTTTATTGAGAAATCCCCAGACTTTCAAAAGAGGCCCAAACTGATTTTTCTTCTAGGGAAATGGTTTGGTGAAGAGTTATTCACCTACGTCCGAGTATTTTGGATCTTAGCTCGAACGCACGTCATACCCCTCTATGTTCCTGACAAGCTTATCGCAAGAGAAATTGCATATCATACTATTGGAAACAGCCTAACCAGGTTTCGAAAAGAGACCAAGAAAAAATTATGGCCTTCTTTTCCAATTAGTTGCAGCATTTATGGACTGGATAATTACAAGCATGTTTTTTTAGATATTGGTCAGATTTAATGTTTGAATTTATTCACAATTCCAAATAGACAATATGACCCAATTAAATTTGCTAATAATTTCACTACCTAAGTGAAGATTATGCCTTTTGTGCACAAAGATGATGATTTCGGCGACCTATTTGAGTCTATCAAAAATTATTATACAGTTCAAAAATTGGCAACCTTACGCCTCCACCCACAACATTTACTGAAGTTTAATAAATATAGGAATAAGGGATTGGAAGCAATTCCACTTAAAATGTTGGATGTCTCCCAACCATTAGCTCAGAAGGAGAAAGAAAGTGAAACGAAAACTAAGGATATTGGAGTCCTTAGTACAACAGACCAAGGTAAATTAGCTGAACTTCAATCAATGGATCTGGATTTCCTGAGTAATATAAAGGATGTTTGGAAGGATTTTGATCTAAAACTACAGGAAGAACAAGTAGCTATATTGATGAGAAACAAACTATACATACTCCTCTTACTACAAGTCAGGACTCATTTACTGTTGGGCCCTCTGTCAAATTAGTAAGCACAAAAACAGTGGAATTCATGCTGGCCTTCTCCACCATCAAAATTTTTCTTAACATTGAAGAGATTCCTCCTTTGGACATTTTTTATAGTCCTGAACACAAGGTGGTTATTATCATACAAAAGAAAAGAAGAAGATCAAAGCAATCCTAACCCCTTATCCAAGGAGATACATCAGTGGATGTTGTTTGGAAAGACACACATGCAAATCCTTCACATGATCTAACTCGCCTAACTCATTTTTCAAGAGCTTATGCTTCTGCAACCATTGACAAAGCCTCATAATTTTATCAGTTGATGAAATAAAAGGATGAGAAAATCATCCAACTTGAACTAGAGCTACAAGAATAAAAGAAAAGTATCAATCAGTAGTTACAGGTATAGATCGAACAGCTCCAGGAGAGCATGAATCAATTAAAAATTTAGCATCAGAGTGAGATTAGTTCCAAGGGTACTCTAATTCACCAATTACAGCTCTCTATTAAGCAAGTAAAAGATAACCCAAAAATTTATGAATTCATAAAAGAGGCCCTAGAACTAAACACTTTATTGGCACAATAGCAAGTTGTTTTTTGCCATAAATTAACAAGTATTCTTGATTTATGTGAACAGAATGATTCACTTGTGAATCGCATTTAATGTATGAGGATTAGTTTTAATGATATAGATGATAAGGTTTCTTAGTTTTTCACCTGGAAGGATTCTGTTGATGGCCGAAAGGCCAACCTGCCCAAGATCGAGGATTCAAAGAAAAAAAATATTATTCATAAAGTGGGATACATTTGAAGCATGCAAAAAGAGAAATTTTCAAAGCGAAGGATATTCATACTAACATTGTGGAAATTGTTAGCAAAAATATCATCACAGAAAATCTTATTGACAGATGTCCTCACGGTGCATTGCCTTTAGTAAAAGACTTGATAAGAAAATGGCAAGAAGTGTCAAAGGTAAAAGAGGAACATATCATGAAGATGGAAAAGCTAGACTAGGAAAAATATTGGAGGTATTTAGTAAAGCCTCACATAAAATGGCTTATGTTGTGATGTCTTAGAGATACATCTTCCTACATGCTTCCTCCACTTTCTAATTTTTTTTCACTAGACAGTTGTGCATTAGGCCAAGAAAACCTCCAAATGTTAAGCCTATGCTTGATATCCCTCAACTCAAGGAACAAATGGAAACGAACACAGAAGGATAGTCCTCAAGCAAGTCATCCCTTTAATTTATATTTCTGTTTAAATTCCACTTACCTTAAAGAGAGTTGTTTTAAACCTCCTCGGCCTTTTATTGTAATAACTATTTTAAGACTTGTTATTTTTTTATTTAAACCCCTTCATGTCTTTAAATAAGGGCTCCTAAAATTTTGAAAGGAAGACTTTACAGATGTTGCACTTTTGTACTCTTGAAGTTTTCTGAATAGAAAAGGCTAGACCAAGCACTTTTTCTCAAACGAGCAGAGTGAACATATACATGGTACTTTTATCTTATGTGTTATATTTTTGCTTCAAATGAGAAATAGTCATTTATTTTATGATGTTTTGTTTTATGTATCTGTTTGAATACAAATTGACATCAATTAATTTTGAACATGTTATACTGTTATCATTTTTATTCATATGCAATCCAGGCATTTGAAAGTTGTGATATAATTTTTATTCAATTGATTTAATTAAATACTTAATTAAATCAATTATCTCAAAAAAAATTCATATCTTTAAGTGAGTGTATGATATTATGTCCATCCACTAAAAGCCCATATCAGTAGATCGCACAAAGAATAGATTTCATCTTGGGATACATAGTATATAAATATATTTTTTATTGCAATATTTCTATTATTTCCATCTATCAAATTTACACAAAGTTATAAATCCATCCATTCACCCCAACTATATCAAATTTGGAAACTGGTCCCATAAATCTAGTCGGAGCCACCATTCCAAACGAAAAAGGGATGATTTTTAAGTCCTTGTTGCACCGATTTTCAGGGCCTAAACATTTTTGGTGATAGAAGGAGGGCCATCTGACTATGAATGGCACCAAAAATTAATCAAAAAATCAAATACCATCTGAAGATTCATTCTCCCTCTAAATCCACAACTTCTAGTCCTGGTTCAAAATCTCCTACTCATAAATCAAAATTTTTCCAATCTCCCCCCAAGTATCCTAGTGATTTTCATAAATAAATCTCTTCAGGATATACTCTAGAATCACTTGAAGTACAAATATTGATAAATAAATTGGATTAAATTTCAATTTCAGCATAAAAACCTATACTCTCTAAAGCCTAAGAGGGAAGTGTTACTTCAATATTTGAAGGCACTGGTGTATTAACCAAATCTAAGAGTGAAAAACTCAGAGTAATCCCTTGCGAATTTCCTCTTCATTCTCATCATAGACTCCTATACTAAAACTCAATCATCAACTAGGGAGATTCAATCCTCTTCTATCCCTCCAACACCGTCAGTTATTCCTCCTTCTTTCACATCTCCTCAAACAAATTCTTCATTGATTCATATTCATTCTTCTTCTCAATCTACAATTGTTGCTTCAAGTAGTATTAGTTCCATAGGTGTTTCTTCTTCACCATCAACCATTATTGGAACTACTTCTTCTACTCCAAATCCTCCTTTAGGAAAAACTAATCCTCCACTTCATATAATGGTAGCTAGACCTTGGAAAAATCTTGGAGTTTTTCAATTACTAGGTCCTCTTCATCCTTTACCTAAGAATCCTGAAAGATGGTTGCCTAAGTATAATCTGGATGATGGATTACCTACGGAAGAGCATCTCCATAAATTTATTCTTGCCATAAATCTTAATGAAGTTACTGAGGAATATTGTGTAGTTAAGTTATTTCCCTATACTTTTCAATGATCTTCTCGATCATGGTATTTCTCACTACCATCAGGCACTATTACTAGTTGGGAAATTTTTGAAGAACAATTGCTTACTAAATTTGGTGATGATCGCTCTACTACTACCCTTATCAATGATCTTTCCAATCTTAAAGCAAACATGGGCGAAAAGATAAAAGTCTTCAACTCCAGATTCAATAAATTTCTCAACAAGATCCCAACCACATCTAAGCCTAGAGTAGATGTACAAACAGAATGGTACATATCCTCTCTTCCTTCTAATATTTCTATTTTTTATATATATCCAATAAGGCTACATTGATAAAAAATATGAAAGAAGCTCTTTCTGTAGAAAAAATAATACTTGCTTTAGAGAAGAAAATTGCACAAGAAGATAGAAGAACGCTTAATTTAAGGATGAATCTAAAAAGAAAACATCTAAAGATCCTTATGATCTTGAAGGATTACAAAAGTTCCTCAAAACATGTTAAATGATATGGTTGAGATAAATAAATAAGTGGTTGAGTCTTCTTCAAAGAAACCTGTTAGATATTTTAAGAAAAACCAATCTTCCCAACCTCCAAATGTCATCTCAAATTTTGAATCAGATAATGATGAAATGATATCATTCGTAGAATAATCTCAAGAAGAATAAATGGTTGAAGTCCATGGATTATGGGACTTTATCCTTCCAACAGCTGATGATGAAAACAAACATGAGGCACTTCCAATTAACAGTAGAAGTAAAAATTCCACTGACCTACCTCAGTCACCTCAAAAGAAAAAGTATGCATCCTCTGTTGCTAAGGACAAAGTAGTTAATTAAAAAAATTCTTCTCCTCAATCAAATCCAGCTTCTTATACTCTTCCATATGCATCTAAAGAATTAGTAGTCTTTGATACTGTTGAATATAACATAGTGGAATATATGAAGAAGATTAAGGCAAACATCTCTTTACATGAGTTAAGAAAATTGAAACAGCAACGGAAAATTTTACTCAACGAATTGAATGCACTCCCTGCTTCTTTCTTGCCTACTCCTGTAACTTTCAAAGCATATAAATGATTTGGTAAGCCTCCTAGTGATTCACCTAACAAGGTAGATGCAAGTGATGTTATTTTAATCTATAACAGATCTAATTCACACACTCCTCCTTTCATGTTAACTTTTGAAGTATTCAACAAGAATGTGCATAATTGTTTAATCAACGCTGGAGCCTCTTAAAACATCATGTCATACTCTATTTGTCTTAAATTGAATATATCTCCTCAAAAGTATGTAGTATATATTATGCAATTATACATATAAAAAAAAAAAAATTAAGGTATTAGGAAGAGATGAATTCATTTCTTATCATATTGGCATCCAATCCAAACATTCATCAAGTAGTTGATATCTTAGTTCTTGATATTCCTGATTTTTATGGTCTAATCCTAAGTAGAGATTGGTCAGAAAAGCTTCGTGGCTATTTTTCTATTGATTGGTCTCACATGTGGATTCCCCATTATGGTAAGAAAAAAAAAATCTGAGTAGACTATGAAAAGCACTTGAAATATTCAGTAACTGAATTCTAAGAAGAGAATGAAGCCATGGCTTTTACTAATAACATCCTTGGCAATCACTCTGTTGAATCCTTTTTGGGGAATTTCAATGCTAAACAATCTCCATTCCTCACCAACTCAGTTATTTATCAGATTGAAAATTTTTCTCAGTATGACTCTTCCAAGTGTATAAATATTGAATATAAACCTTATATTAGTACTTTTTTCTGGACATTATACTTTGATGGATCAAAATTCGATGAAGGCGCAGGAGTTGGTTGTATATTAATCAATCTAAATGGTGAAAAGACAATGCTGAAATGTAGAATAGAATTTGAATGTACAAATAACACTGCAGAATATGAGGCACTAGTCCAAGGCTTATACAAATAAATTGATCTTGATGTCAACTATCTTAAGGTTTATGGTGATTTTGAAATAATTGTCAAACAAGTAAGAAATACCATGCATTGCATTTCTAGTAATCTTAAACATTACCAGTCATTAGTACAAACTCTTACCTCTCATTTTTTATCATTCAATATCTAGTATGTTCCAAGGATTCATAATGCAAGTGCATACCTTCTAGCTAATGTAGCATCCATACTTATTCCTTCAGAAGATTATAGTCTAGATAAATTTTCTATAGTGTTTATTTTTCGCCCATCTATTCCTAATAATATCACTAATTGGAGAGTGTGAAATGACGATGATGATGTTATAAATCTTCTTACATTAGAAGGATCATATGATGATCAATTAATTGATGAAGACAAGCATGAAAGGAAATTGAAACAGAAAACTGAAGAAAATGTCATACCTAAGTCTCTGGTCAAACTTGAAGATCTGTGTGATGTCAAATATAGATTCAAAAAGGTTACTAATTCTAAACTTTAAAGTTCAACTTTGAGGTTTGAACTGGTAAATATTGGAATAAATCTTAACCCTCAGAACATTAACTTATTCTTGGTCTTTCTTATAATGAAATATTAGCCTTCATTCATTTATTGAATAAATACAATAATGTCTTCACATGGAAATATGAAGATATTTAAACTTATGACACTTCCATCATTCAGCATACTATCCCAACGATATCCATTGAGAGGCCTATACAAAAAAATTTAAGGAAAATCCACCCAGATCTTGAAATTCAAATAAAAAATGAACTAAACAAACTCCTTAAGGCCAAGATTATCTTTCCTCTTAGGCATTCAAAATGGGTCTCAAACTTAGTCCCTATTAGGAAAAATAATGGTGATATTCGTATTTGTATTTATTTTAGAAACTTAAACAAAACTTGCTTGAAAGACAATTTCCCATTACCACCGATGGAAAAAAATTTGCAATCAGTTTCTGGTTCTGAATTAATGTCTTTTCTTCATGGATTTTTAGGTTATAATCAATTTTTTAGTTCATCGTGAAGAAATAATATAGACTGCATTTAGAAAAAAATGGGGGCACTTATGCATATCAGAAAATGCCCTTTGAGCTAATCAATGCAGGAGAAACTTTTCAAAGAGCAATGGATATTGCTTTTAGGGGACTGATAAATAAAATCGTGGTTGTTTATTTAGATGATATAACCGTTTACTCCAATAAAAGAAACAACCACTATCACGATCTTAAGCAAATCCTAGAACGTTGTTTGAAATATGGAATTTCTTTAAATCCCAAAAATTCGCATTTCGCTTTAATTGAAGGAAAAATTTTAGGATTTATTGTTTCAAAAGAAGGCATTTGTATTGATCCTGAAAGGATAAAAGAAATTTATGAACTTTCCCATCCCCATAACAAAAAATCCATGCAGTCCTTTTTAGGACAGATAAATTTTGTCAAGAGATTTGTTCCAAAATTTTCCCAAATTTTTTTACCATTGCATGTAATGATTAAGAAAAATTCCCTTTTCAAATGGGGACATAATTAAGGATAAGCTTTTGATCTAATCAAGGAAGCTATCATCAACACTCCTTCTTTGACTACCCCAGATTTTTCTAATCATTTCATTTTATATACTTTTGCATTAGAAACATCTTACGTTATTGTGTTAACACAAATTAATGATCAAAAGATTGAAGCACCCATTTCATTCTTTAGTTCAAATATTCAAGGTATTGAACTAAATTATTTTGAAGTGGAAAAGCAAGCATTTGATGTCTATAAATCTTTGAAGCACTTTAGAACTTTTCTCCTTAAAACGCACACTAAGGTAATAGTTCAGCTGTAAGGAAACTAATTATTCAAAAGGAACTAGGAGAAAAGAAACAAAATTGGGTAATTTATCTACGGGAATATGACATTGAGATAAGACCAACTAAAATCTTCAGAGGACAAGATCTCTGCAGGTTTCTCTCTAGAGCATCCAACATAATAGACAATGAAAAGTGAGGTAATATTGTACATATTGTTGAGGTAAGTCCGAATGACTCTGAATCATAGTATATTGATTTAATATTCTATTTAAAAAATTGATATGCTCCTACAGAACTCAATTACAAAATAAAAAGAGCTTTGAGATTAAAATCTAGTCAATATCAAAACATAGATAATGTCTTGTTTAGAAATAACTATGACTCTTTACAACTAAGATGCCTTGAGAAATCTAAAGCACAAAGGGTTTTGCAGGAACTCCATGGTGGGCCTATAGGTGGACACTTCGGTGGAGATACCACTGCACATAAGATCGTTCATGTAGGATACTACTGGCCCACTCTCTTTAAATATTCTCATGCATATGTGAGAAAATGAAAAACATGCCAAACTGTTGTTGGAAGACAAATAAAACCACCCTTGCCTTTGCAACCAGTCAACATTGAACAACATTTTGAGCAATGGGGATTGGATATCATAGGTGAGATTGTTCCTAACTCATCCAAACAACATAAATATATTCTCACGGCAACAAATTATTTTACTAAGTGGGTGGAAGTTGTTCCACTAAAGGTAGCTAACTCTAAGGCCATTATTGAATTTATTGATCAATTCATTATTACCAGATTCAGCATAACCAATGCATTTATGTTAGTTAATGAATCTTATTTTTTGGGAAATAATATTAGTGATTTTTCTCTCAAAAGAGGCTTTAAGCTTAAATATTATGCTAACTACTATCCCCAAGGAAATGGCTTGGCATAATCAACAAATAAAAATCTCATAATAATAATCAAAATAACTATTGATTAGAATCAGAAAATTTGGCATAAGTCTTTAACATTTACACTATGGGTAGATAGGATTACTCAGAAGGCCTCTATAGGAACTTCTGCATTTAATCTAGTTTATGGGAAAGAAGCTATAATCCCATCAAATTTAGCTCTTCCTTCATTAGCCCTATTTCAATTTATTGATGAAGTACCTTATTCTTCCCTACAATTAAGAATGACTCAAATCCTTAAAATAGAAGAGGAAATAGAAAAGGCCAAGTTAACTCATGCCAGACACCAACTAATAGTAAAAAATTCATTTGATGCAAATTTTGTTTAACTAAAAACATTCCAAGTTGGATACCTCATACTTAAGTGGGACAAGGCACATGAGGAAAAGAGTAAACATATCAAATTCTAAAGAATGTGGCATGGACCATTTATAATGGCAGAAGTGTCCTCAGGCACATAATTTTATTAATAGGAAAATAAATTACATGTGAAATTTGCAAGATTTTACACCCATAGAATCCAACACTCTTGCAATCAGGAAAATCAGTTATATATAAGCTACATGTCCTAACTTATTTTAGTTATGGACCACTTATTAAAACAACAAGTGTCCAGTTACAATAAATATCCTTCTAACAAATCTACCAACTTTTTTCCTATATTAGAGCCTAAGATACGACACTTTTCTGGAGTCATATATTTTGTAACAATATTCTATTTCTAAGTGTCTCCAATATTAATTTAAATATTCTAATTTAATAAATATTTTATCCTAGCTCTAAACTATGGTATTTGGATCATCTAACATTCCCCCCTATGATCCAAAAATACATTACAACATATACCAAGTTCATCCATGACTTAGTAAATTCTATCCTGCCAAGAGGTTTGGTGAAGATATCAGAGATATTATCTTCTGAAGGACAATAAATCATCTTGATGACATCCTTAGCAATGAGTGATCTAATATGATGATACTTGGTGTCCACATGCTTTGTCTTTGAATGAAAAACTATGTTCTTGCCAAGCTTTATTGTTGATTGGTTGTCGATGAATAATGATGTATCTTATGCTTGAAGAATTCCCGAGTCCTATAAAGCTCTACATAACAAAACATTCTCACATTCTTCTTCCCAAGTTGATATGTATTTGGCTTATGCTGAATAAGTGGCGACTATAGCTTGCTTCTTGCAACTCCAAAATACTGTAGCTAACCCCATGTTCATTAAATAACCTGAGGTTGATGCCATATCATCAATACTGCCAGCAAAGTCGACATCTGAAAATCCACCAAGTACAATTTTTTTAGTCTTTTTGTAAAGAAGACCAAAACCTTTTGTTTCTTGGATATAACGAAGCACTCTTTTGGTTGCATTCCAGTGGTTGTCTCTTGGTTCCTGTATAAAGCATGAAAGAATATTGATGGCATAAGAAAGATCTGGTTGAGTGGTTGTCAGATAAATTAGGTTGCAAATCAATTTTCGATAAGTATTTCTATCCACCATTTCCCCCCTTTCAAATTTTGAAAGTTTCAAGTTTTGTTCCATGGGGGTAAGAATAGGCTTGCAATCCTACATTACAAATCATTGAAGAACCTCTTTTGCATACTTACTCTGAGAAATTAAAATGTGATGTGGACGTTGGAATACTTCAACTCCAATATAGTATTTAATTAGTCCCAAATATGTCATCTTAAATCCTGCATGTAACTCCTTTTTTCACCTGTGCAATATGATCATCATTGTTGCCAATGATAATAAAATCATCTACATACATAACAAGAATTACCAGATTTTTACCTTGTTGGTATACATACAAGGTATCATCAAATTCACTTCATTGAAAGCCAAATTTTTGAAGGTATTCATTCATTTTGGCATAGCAAGCTCATGGAGCTTGATTTAACCCATATAAAGCCTTTATCAGTTTGCAAAATTTATGTTCCTATCCTTAAATTTTAAAACTTGGTGGTTGTGTCATATACACTTCATCCTGTAAATCTCCATTGAGGAAAGCACTTTTTACATCCATTTGATGAACTTTCCATCCTTTCTAGGCTACTAATGCAAGTGTTAATCGTATGGTGTTCCATCTAGTTGTGGGAGAAAATTTTTTCTCATAATCAATCCCTTCCTGTTGTGCAAAACCCTTGGCAACAAGTCTTGACTTATACTTGTCGATATCTCCATTTTTCTTGTACTTAATTTGGTAAAACCATTTGTATCCAATGGGTTTAACATTTTGAGGACAATCAACAGGTTTCCAAGTGTTTTTGTTGAGAACTTCCTAATATTCATAAACCATATCTTGTTGACATTATTTATGTTTTATTGCCTCTCTATAAGTAGAGGGTTCAGTAAAATCATTTGATATCAAGGAAAATTTTCCTTCACTTATATGTGACTCCCTTGTTCCTATTTTATTGTGTTCATTAGGCCTTACATCTTTCAAAATTTGAACTGCCCATTTTGGCAATTAATGTTCACTGGTTTTAGATTCTAAAAAATCACCATCATTGTAAAGATGGTTGATGTAAACAGAGGTTTTTTTATCAACCGCAAATTCTGGGGGTAGAGAGTCACTGTTAGAAGAACTGTTGTTGCTAGGAAATTTTAATGAACTGCCAGAAGACCCAGACAGTGCTGGTGAAGTAGATGGACCAGATGAATTATCTTCAGATGAAGGCAAATCAAGTTCATACCAATTTTGTGAATTTGGTTGACTTTGTATATTTCCTTGTCTTTAATGACCTTCTGTTTCTAAATTTTGAAGAATAATTTCTATTTCTTTGGCACTCTTACTCTCATTTTCATCAAAAATCACATCTCTTCTCACAATAAATTTTCCATTGGACAAAATTTAGTACCCTTTCTTCTCATCATAATACCCAATCATTGTGCACTTCAAGCTTCATGAGTCAAGTTAGTTCATTTTTCTTTCGGACCTAAGGGATAATATACTGATCCAAAAACTCTAAGATGTTTAACTCAAGGTTTGAAACCAAACCATGCTTCATAAGGTGTGATTTCGTCTAAAGAAGTAGTTGTAGATATGTTCCTTAAGTAGACATTTGTATGAATTGCCTCTGCCCAATATATAGGGCTTAACTTTTTGAAAGTGAGCATTGACCTTGCCATTCCTAACAAGGTACGGTTCATTCTTTCTATGACTCCATTTTTCTGTGGAGTGTAGACATTTTTAAGATTTCATTTTATGCCATTACCCATGCAATACATTTGGAATTCATTAGAAGTGAAATATCCTCCATTGTCCATTCTAAGAATGCCAATCTTCTCCTTGACCTCATTTTCAATAAGTTGGCGAAAAGTTTTAAACTTTTCAAATGCTTCTGACTTTTTCTTCAAAAAATATACCCAACTCATCATGCTAAAATCATCAACAAAGAGTAAGAAATATGTGCATCCTCCTAGCAAAGTTTATAAGGGTCCACAAATTTCACTGTGAACCAATTGCAAACGCCTGTTTTCTCGCCATGAACTTGTCATAAAATTCTCTCAATGTTGTTTTCCATAAATGAAAGCTTCACATTTTTCATTTTCCCTTTTGAAGGTTGGAATTCCCTTAACCATTCCCTATTTATGTAACTGAGAGAGACCTTCAATGTTTAGATGTTCGTATCGTACATGACACAAACTGATTGGTGAAATGTTTGTACTTGGTGCTCTTACAAAGTCAGAATTCCTTGGAATAATTGTCCCTTTCATCCTCAATAGTTTTCCATCTCCATAACCTATCAATACTATTTTCATGTTCTATTTTACTGAGTTAATTTTAACTAATCCATTGTACATAATCACCCGATGTCCTACTTATCGAATCGTGACTAAACATAGAAATTTTTTCTTAAATGTTGGTACATACCATACATTTGAAATCATTTTTTCTCCAATGCCAAGTAAAAAACTTTGACTACACCTTTTCCATAAGGATTATGTTTTGTATCATCAGCAAGATAGATTGAATTGAGATGACACTGTTGGAAGGTCCAAAAGAAGTCACGTCAAAAATTCATGTGTTGAGTTGCTCCTGTATCCAAAATCCAAGCATCTTCATAATCACTTCTAAGAAAGGTTGAAACCTATAAATCTGATGCTTCTAAGTATTTGAAGACATATTGTGAGCCATCGTGATCATTCTGATCATTTTCAAATTGTGCAGTGTTTTGATGAAGCTTTGGACAAACAATTTAACTTAAGTATCTGTCTCTGCCTTGATATTGTCCTTTTCCTCTGCTTTGACCTATGTTCTAAGCTTTTCCTCTCCCTTGAATTTGTCCTCTTCCTTTATTATAGCCTCTGCCTTGATTGTTTCCTCTTCCTTGAAAATTACTCCCGAATGAGTTATTTCCTTTGCTTTGACTGCAACCACGACCTTGTACACTCTGGGCTGCTTGAATTTGATTGAAATTTCCTCTTCTTCTATTTCTATAACTATCAGTTGAGGATTTACTTGTGCTAGCCTCTATGAAGAAGACATCTTCCCCAATATGTTTCTTCTTCCCAAAAAAAATTTCATGTTGGGCTAACATATCACTCAACTCATCAAACTTGATCTTCTCTAATTCTCCAATGACTTGCAAAGTTTCGAAAAAATGTGTGTAAGATGATGGAAATCCATAAATTAAAATTGTAGTCAGAAAAATTTCATCAATAGCTTGAAAACCAACATTTATTATTTCTTGCTGGATGTTTTTAAGTCATGAAATGTATTCAAGAACATCACCACCTTCGGTTAATTTTTTTGGGAGCAAATTTAATTGAAGATCAACCTTTTTTTATCCAGGTTGTGTATCAAATAGATCTTTGAATGTACACAAATTATTCCATGCATTTGAGGCATTTTAAATGTGAAATGTACATTTCATTGTTAACTGAGGACTTTATATGAGCTAGTGCCTTGGATATTTTGACTTCCCATTTTGCAAGTAAATTTGCATCTGTTGGTTTATTAGGCTTAATGTCGCCATCACATATTTCATGCCACAGTTCATTATATATTAGAGTGCTTTCAATTATATGTTTCCATGTCTTATAATATTTTACCCCTTCTAGCTTATCAGAATCAGAGAACAGATTAATTAACTTCGACATTGTAGTGTTGAAGCAGTGCACCAAAAGAATCAAGCATAGGAAAAATGAGAAACTCATCACACGAAACACGCCACGCAAAAAAAAATTATCAGGGCTTGGCCTTAACCCTTGTATAGTCGTTGAAAAAGGAGAAAAATTACTGAGCTTTGCACTTGGCTCTATTCAATTTCTCTTTGAGAGTTTACAATGAAAGATTTTCAAAATTTCACCACTTGACAATGCCCTTACAAATTTCCTTTCAAAAAAAATCTACCCCCCCCCCACCCCCTCAAAGTAAAAAAGTACTTTGAGTTACAAATAATGACCCTTATTTCTCCAAAATAAAATTTACAAATAACATCTACTTATTGCTCAAAATATTACAAAATACCCCTTTTTACACCTTATTACTCCCTTACAAAAATTCCCTAAATTCAAATAAAATATTAAAAAGTAAAAAAATTTACAAAAAAATATACATATGCATCAAAACCAAAGTCGATAGTCACATGTGAGAATCCAAATTCGATAGTAACATTAAACGCAAGTTTACTATTCCAATGTTAATGATCTAATGTCGATGGTCAAGTACTAAGAGTCGAATGTTGATGGTCGAATGCCAAGAGTAGAATGTTGATGGTCAAATGCCAAGAGTAGAATGATGATGGTCGAATGTTGAGAGTCGAATCCTGATGGTCGAATGTTGATGCCTCTCCTAGATTCACAGAGAAAGACCTTGAGTCTAAAGATATTCTATGAATCCTTTATGATAAATGGGTGCTTCAACTTGGATTGAATCAGTTTACAGATATGAGTGAAAAAGAATTCAATTCCCATATCTGCTTGATGAATGGAAAAAAAAATTACGAGAACTCAAAGAGCTCGGCAGAAGCTTGGACAGAAAGTGGCACTAGTGGCAGCCACTGTGAATTGGACAAAAATGGGAGCAGTAACTCATGTGAGGGATCAAGGACAATGCAGAAGTTGTTGGGCATGCATTTTATCAAAACAAGAAGTTTGTTGAACCTATCTACGCAATAATTTCTTCACTGCACTAGAAGAGAGTACGGTTTCCATGGAGGGAGCGTTAACAAGGCCTTCGGCTATGTAATGCGAAGAACGAGAAAAGAAAGATCGAGAAAAGGGATAACTTCTGATATTTTATATCCTTACATTGCTTCACAATTGATGTGTAGATACAAATTTATTCCATCATAGAGAGTACGCTCGCCGCATAGGCCATTATATATTCCCTTTATGGATACAACAATAGGTTGTTGATTTACTGCTACTTTGAGAGATTTTTTAGTAGGAGGAGTGACATATCCATTACCATTAATAGTTGGTCCTACAGGAATCAATTTTTTGATACTTTAGGAATCTTTGTCTTGATATAAAAGCTCTTCAAAAAAAAAATGGGCTCCTCGAAAAAACTGGGAAAGTTGTAGTTGGAAGAGGGCAGTCAATCTAGGCTGCGTGAAGTCTAGGGGTGATTGCTTGGTGAGGTAGAACTGTAGATTCTAAAGGAATTTAAGATTCTCAAATAAAATTATAGGTTAAATTATCTATGGATAAATAACCATAAAAAATCGAATTTCTTTTCCTTAATAAAATTTGAATAGATTGCATACCAATTAACCGATTGGTAGAATTTTCCAAAAGCCTGCATAGCTGAAATATCCACCTTCACATCATCTGCATTATTGGTGCTCTGATACCACAATAATGGCAGAAGTGTCCTCAGACACATAATTTTATTAATAGGAAAATAAATTACATGAGAAAGAGTTTACACCCGTAGACTCCAACACTCTTACAATCAAGAAAATGATCTATTTATAAGCTACATGTCCTCACCTATTTTAGTTATGGACCACTTATTAAAATAACAAGTGTCTATTTACAATAAATATCCTCCTAAAAAATCTACTAACTTGTTTCCTATATTAGAGTTTAAGATACGACACTTTTCTAGAGTCATATCTTTTGTAACAATATTCTATTTCTAAGTGTCTCCAATATTAATTTAAATATTATAATTTAATAAATATTTTATCCTAGATTTAATCTATGATATTTGGATCATCTAAAAATTTCAAATCATAGAAAAAATTGGCCCATCAACCTTCATGTTACAAGATATTCAAGGGAGAAAATATTTTCTCCCTGTCAATGGGCTAATTTAAAAAAAATATATATATCTTTTCTTAGAAGAAAATTTTCTTCTAAATGTACCATGCATACACTTTTATTTTTCTAGGAAAATAATGTTTGATTACATACCTTTGGTTATTCACAACACCTCTCAATTACTTTATGTTTTTATTTTTTAGGAATAGAAATTTTTAAGGAAATAACTACCAAACTATAAAATTTAATGAATACTATACAACTTTGAAATCGTTTTCCATCAAATTTGTAAATTTTATAAACTGGAAATTTGTAAAGGCTTTTTACTTTAACATCAATCAGAAAAAGGTTCATCTTTACAAAGAAAATACTTTTGTTACTAAGCATATTTAACTCTAAATTGTCATCCAAAACTCTTAAGGAGTCAATGATTCTCCCCATCCAATGAAAATACTTTTTTAGAGTGTAATTAAAAAATCTAAAAAACTTAAAAGGATAAGAGGTCTCATTATTAGCCTGCTTCCCATAATCATAGGTTAATGATTAATTGACATTAGCACAACTGCATGCCAAATCAAGGTAATAGCTCTTGATTATTAAAGATCATAAGGCAAGGGGTCTCATCACGAGCCACCTTGTTCAGTTCAATTATAACCAGGGAATGGAATTGTCACTTTCTGGTCATCAAGCCAGGACAATGACTTTTTAAGAAAAAAGAAGAAAAATAAGTTTTATGATTTAAAATATTTATCTCAAAAAATTGTAATAATAAATGGATGGGATACTGAATCATTGATGTTTAAAATGTAACCTTGCTTAAGCTATTAATACCTACTAGATGCAATGGCTCTACCTATGACAAAAGGAGCAAATAAAAAAAGCTAAGTTGCAGAAAGACAGTTACTTTATCTTTTAAACTATATAATTGTTGATATAGAGGAAGGAAAATATTTATTTATGAAAGGTTTCTAAAATATTAGTGATAGAGATGAGTTTTTTTATATTCATAGTAATTTTATTCATTTAAATATTTTGAAAATAATTCTTGTTTCCTTAAAATATTTTTACTTATTTAAATATACTAAGAAATTGTTTTCAGAGATAACCAGTTCTTCAAGTGAATCGCCAATTATTGTGCTAATCAACAACTTCCATTATTTTAGTAAATAGTTACCTTAGAAAATAATGGGGACCCTTTTTTATTATTTTCAGAGTTAAAACAAATAAAATCCTTATAATAATTCATTAGATAGCAATAGGGACAAAATGGGATAAAACCTTAAAATTTGGCCTTAAAAGCACTTAAGCAGATAAAGATCACATTATCGCATTTCGCAAAACCACAATGAAAAAAAAAGCTCCTAAAAGGCTACTAAGAACATATTGTGATCCAATGTGAATAAGAAAAAGTACTTTTATAAAGGAAAAAGCCATATTTACAAGAAAATTCTAAAAGGAAAGTTGTGGGACCCACTTCCTCCGTGTAAGCCATCGCATATCGCATTTCACAAAACCTGCCCTGATAGTCTTATTGTCACCTCTCATATTTCCTCGATGCGATATACTCCATTGCATAACATCCCCTCAAGAATAATCACTCTGTTCCCCTGAACATTTTAACCGATGCAATAAAGTCCATCGCACATCGCATATCGCACTCTTGTACACTTAGACATTTTACACTCTATTTATTTTCACCAATATCGTGATTGCGATATTGCAATCGACAGAAAAACTCAAGTTGATCAGTATTAAATGAGGATTTTCACACGATCAATATTGCAACGCAACAGATATGGTTTTAATACACAAATGATTATATGGGCACAACAACCCATATCAACCATTAATGTCATAAATCAATGGTTTTGTTGCCCATACCTTGATAATCATTTTATTGTAAGAAGCATTCAATTCATATCTTATCAGCGTGTGAAGTCTCATCTGTTGAAACGTTTCTATTTCTATGATACTTATGCATAATTAAAAACAAAAGTTCCCTCTTTCCGCTTATCCCTTCTTACTTATTTACAGGCAAGCTCGAACAAGAAAAATTCTCTGGAGATGTATAAAGCTCTCAAAAAAGCTAAGAAGCATATGGCACTTGTAAACCCTACACCCACTACATCTGAGAGAACATATATGTTGCCTATGTTTACATATACTACGTGTACCTAAAATTGGATCCTCCTCATGGGAATCCATGTATAAGTAGCTCAAGGATGAAAAACCTCGCAAAATCCAAAGAAAGGCAACTCTTGATGCTCCCAATTCCTCCGAAGCTATAATTGGAGAGGTGGCTAGTTATTTCCTACATCGAATTGTTGCACGACCCAAAATATTACCATATGCTGATATGGTAATATTGATCATTGAAAATATCAATATCAGGGATAGGACATTTCTTACTAGTGGAGGAATAATGATTGGTTCCCTTAAAGCTGAAGAACTGAAGCAGATGTACCATGTTCCAAACCCTGATAAGGTCTATGATAAATAATTTATTGCACAGTCTGCCAAAGAAAATGAACTCAAATCAACGTTGATAAAGCAATAGAGAAGCAATCATAGCAAGCACAAGAATGAAGAAAATGGTATGTACTCTATTGACTCACTTGCAAGTCCCTATTGTTATGTCTTGACGATGATGTCTATGATTTTTGGTAAGCTGTACACTACTCGATTTTCAGTAGAATGGGTTCCCCTTATGCAATTAGTTGCAGATTCCTATGTTATGGATTGGGGAAATATTCAATCTAATAATATTTCCACTCATATTTTATAATATAGGCAAAATCGCTCCATTTATTCCAAAAAAATTTCCCTATTCTTTGTGAGCGCCTATATTATGGATGTTGTGTGTTTTACCTCATATTTTCCAGCCATGGGCTAGAAATGGACTGCCCAAGACCCTCTACCTATTCATGTATTTCATAGTATTTTGTGGGAATCTAAGTATGGGAACCATTTTTACAAATTTTTCCATGGAGTTATTCTCCCTCTATTTCAAGTTGTTTTTAATGAGAAAGCCCCCAAACTTTCAAAGAGGCCCAAGCCATTTTTTCTTCTATAGGTAAATGGTTTGGTGAATATTTATTCACCTACGTCCAAGTATTTGGGAGCTTAGCTTGACCACATGTCTTGCCCATGTATGTTCCTAACAAGCTTCTTGTAAAATAATTCGTATATCATACAGTTGGAAACAACCTAACCAGGTTTCTGAAAGAGGCCAAGAAAGCATTATGGTTTTCTTTTCCAATTTGTTGCGGAATTTATGCACTTGATAATTACAAGCATATTATTTTAGAGATTGGTTAGATTGAATGTTTAAATTTATTCACAATTCCAAACAGACAGTATGACGCAATTAAAGTTGCTAATAATTTCACTACCCAAGTGAATATTAGGCCTTTTGTGCACGAAGATAATGATTTCGACGACCTATTTGAGTCTATCGACAATTATTCTGTAGTTCAAAATTTGGAAACCTTATGCCTCCACCCACAACATTTACTTAATTTTAAGAAATATAGGAATAATATATTGGAATAAATTCACTTAAAAGGTTGGATGTCTCACAACCATTAGCTCAGAAGGAGAAATAAAGTGAATCAGAAACTAAGGATACTGAAGTCCTTAGTACAATAGACTAGGGTAAATCAGTCGCGTTTCAATCAATGGATCTGGATTTCCCGAGTAATATAAAGGATGTTTGGAAGGATTTTGATCTAAAACTCCAGGAATAACAAGGAGCTATAGTTAATGATTAGCAAAAACTGTACATACTCCTCTTACTACAAGTCGGACTCATTTACTGTTGGACCCTCTTACAAATTAGTAAGCACAGAAAAAGTGGAATTCATTCCGGCCTTACCCACCATTGAAATTGTTCTTAGAATTTAATAGATTCCTCGTTTGGACATTTTTTATAGTCCTATACCCAAGGCAATTATTAAAATACAAAAGAAAAGAAGAGGATCAGAGCAATCCAGACCCCTTATCCAAGGAGATATATCAATGGATGTTGTTTGAAAAGACATACAGGCAGATCCTTCACAAGATATAACTCACCTAACTCAATTTGCATGAGCTTATGCTTCTGCAACCATTGACAAAGTCTCAGAATTTTATCATTTTATGAAACAAAAGGATGAGAAATTCATCAAGCTTGAACTAGAGATACAAGAGAAGAAGCAAAGTATCATTCAGTAGTTACAGATACTGATCGCACAGCTCCAGGAGAGCATGGATCAATTAAAAATTAAGCATTAGAATGAGATTAGTTCCAAGGGTACTCTTATTCACCAATTAAAGCTCTCTATTGAGCAAGTAAAATATTACCCAAAAATTGATGAATTCAAAAAAGAGGCCCTAGAACTAAACACTTTATTGGCAGAACAACATGTTTTTTTTGGTCAGAAATTAATAAGAATTCTTGATTTATGTGAATAGGGCGATTCCTTGTGAATGGAATTTCAGATATGAATATTTGTTTCGATGATATTGATGATAAGGTTTCTTAGTTTGTCACTTGGCAGGATTTTGTTGATGGCTGAAAGGCCAACCTACCCAGGATCGAGAATTCAAAGAAAGAAATATTATTCATAGAATGGGATATAGAGTTGAAGCATGCGGAAAGAGAAATTTGCAGAGCGAAGGATAATGCTACTAACATTGTGGAAATTTTTAGCCGAAATATCATCATAGCAAATCTTATTGACAGATGTCCTCCTAGTGCATTGCCTTTAGTAAAAGACTTGGTAAGACAGTGGCAAGAAGTGTCAAAGGTAAAAGAGGAACATATCATGAAGATGGTGTTATCATTATGTAATTGATGAGATTGTGAGAATAAACATAGAGGACAGCATCAAAACCACTTTGGAAGCTGGGATCTAGCCCTGCCAGCTTCAGAGAGTGATCTCTCTGTAAAATTTAACTTTGTTTTTAGTGAATTTTAGGCTAGTTATGATTGTACTTGATTTTTTGTTTGATTTTGATGGTTTGGTTGATTAAATGGCTTTATTCCCATTGGGCTATGGAGTGAAAAATATATAAATGGATCCTACATCAATGTTTGAAAGAGTTATCACGGGGAAAACTAGGTTGCATTAAATGGATCTTTTAAGATTTTAAGTGGATTATGAAAATAGAAGAAGTGTGAAATTCAGTAAAAATTGAAAAGAAATTAAGTATTCTTCAATTTGATTTCAATGGAAATATGTAAATTTCTAATAGCCAGAATAAAGTGTTCTAATTAACATATATTATCCATCACATTTTATGTTATACAATTAAGATTTTCAGATTTACAAGGAAAAGAAAAACAATGAAATAACACAGTTTACAGAAGAAAAACTCCACCAATGAATACACCACATGAATCATGTAATAAGTCCTTGTATTATTGATGCTCGAGCAAACTTGGAAAATTAAAATTCTCAGTAGCAAAAATATATTCAGTAATCAACCCATAATACTTCGACATTGTATTATTAGCAAAATATAAAACAATAAAATCTAATTGATAATAGGCTAGGTGGAGATGATATGGAATGTTGGCATTGTTTTGGAGGAAACAGTTGTTGAATGGGCCTATTTTTGGGTTGCGTTGGCTGGGGTGTTGGTTGAAGCTAATTATTCTCTCAATTATTGCCTAATCCTATAATTCACATATTTTATCCCATCAATCTTCATCTAGGATAGTCAAATTGATTACCTTTCGGTAAATATCATCCACTTCGGTATATCTGTAAAAGGTGGGCTTTACCATGAAGATGTGCTTTACCTCATGTTGGATGAAAAATTCATCACTCATTGCTTCCAAGAACGCTCTGCCTGTCATACTGTCTTTGATACTGGAGAATTTGGTGTTGTCCCTAGAAATTTCTCTTAACTTCTTCACATAGTCTTCATGAGTTATCAGTTTATCATTAATCACAAAAATGGAAGGAAAACCCTTATGTTTTAGAGGTTCTATCCTATTGAAAAACATGTTGACTACTATCTCCAAATTGTGGCACTTTTCTTCCAATTGAACAACTAGATTCTTCTTAGTAAGAATCCTCTTCACTTCTAGGATGGTTTATGTCCTATCATCTACTCCCAAGATATCTAACTCGTATATTTTCTTGGAGTTAAGGAACTTGATAATGTTGTTTGATGTTGTAGGCATCTCTCCAAGCTCCTTTTTGATGTTTTTAATAGCCTCAGTGGCTCTTTTTATTAGCTCCTTTTGCTCAAAAATGATTTGGATGCAGGGCCAAATCTCATTAATGGAGTTAATGATATCTTCCCAGATTATTTCCTTGACTTGGCCCAAGTTTTTCCTAATAGATGATTCTCTCTCTGACTTCTCCAACCTCTCTATCAATTTATGGGCCCTTTGTGCTTATGCTGGGTGAGAAGCTTCACTCCTTGTCCTATGGTCTTGCAATGCTTTGACTTGATCTTGTAGTTTCTTGATTTCCTTTGTCTTAATAGACATATTTTCCATTGCCTTTGTCAATTTCTCTGCACCATTCGTTGTTTGTGTAGCAAAGGTTGTGGCTATAGGAATGGTTGTAAGAGGTACAACATACAAAGGAACCATAGATAATTTTGCAACTTGCTCCTTCTCTTTGATAATTTTCTCCATTTTGATCTCCATTTGTCTTATCTGTACATTTTTCTCCATGATGAGCTTCATTGTATTTGTCTTCTGGGTCTCTATCTCCTCTATATCCTTGGTAAGAGGGTCTACTGTGGCTGGCATCTTCAGTTTCTTTCTTAATACTACTATGTCAGAATTATTCTTTTTTATTATCTATTTTGTAGCCTTTGTGATTGAGGGATCATATCCTATTCTAACCACTAAGTCTTCCAAATAATTAATTCTTGTATCCTTGGCCAGAGAAGATATTTTATCCATTTTCAACTGTGACTAGATGTTTGATACAGAAAACTGCAACTTATAAAGTCTCATTTTTGTGTTAATCAAAGTTGAAGAGATCATTTCACATGTTTTCTTTTATATCCTCATTTGATAAATGGGATGGATGTCCTTTATGTTGAATTCAAAAGATGTCTTCTTGTAGTCAGTTGTTGACTTTGGCTATGAAATCTGGGCCTCAAGGAAGGCCATCTGCATCTTACCTTTCTCAGAGTCAAATGCTAACATCAACCTTCTCTGACAATTGGAAGTTTGCTTCCAGAATTGACTATAAGTGTTGAACTTCAAGATTTCATTTTTCAATTTAATCTCTCTCAATGTGTCAAATATTGTTTTTTCCCTCTCACCCTAGACAACCTTATTTGTCTGAATAGCCTGTTGTTGGTCATGTGATGTTGAAGAATTTGTAGAAGTAGTGGATTGGAAACCTACTTGAGAAGATGAAAGTGTTTCCTTAGTGACCTCAATAACTTCTTGTTTAGAATATTTTTCTATATAAGCTTTAGGATTTAGCTTGGTCCTTTTTCTGTACATTATTTTGAATTCCTTTCTTATAGTGTCAGTCACTGAAGGTGACTCTTCTTCTCTCTTCCTTTTCCATTCTTTTTCCTGTGGGACAAGAGTCTGTGATTTCGAAGTAGATACTAGTTGCTCCTCAGCTTCCTGCAATGTGTTCTCAACCCATTCTAACTGGCTCATATATTTTTCTATCTCTGGCCTATGGGTATATATGTAAGGAGTAGTTTTATTTTCTACCCTTAACTTTGAAATGTTTCCTAGAGCATCATAGGACCAAGTAAAACTGAGGCTGAATTTCATTGATTTCAATATCATATATGCTTCCTCAACTATTGATCTGTTGTTACAAATAAATGGCCCAATCTTTGTTTTAATTCTAAAGTATGACTTCTTCTTTGTTGATACAGAGTGAATTTCATCAGCATTAAACATCTGTCCAATATACTCCGAAGAAAAAATCCTCATTGGGAGGAATTTTGGGAGTTTGTAAGAAGAAATCTCATAGCCATATACTTATTTCTATGTAATTCTGGTACAAGTACCAGTCCCCTGTCTTGGTTTTATCTTATAAGTGTTGAATTCTCGTTATGTCTTCACTTATCCTTGCTTCAGTTGTACTGCTCAAAATTCTCATAGCTAGATGTAAAAACATTTCAATGAACTGTTTGTATGAATATTATTTCTACTCTTTCATTACCAATGTTGTCCAGAAGATGTTTGATTTCTAGTTTCCATCTTCATCAATTTTCTTCATAGCAAACTTAAACCTATCCGTCTGATAATACACAAACATGTATACTAGAATAGAGGAGTATTTAAACACTTTCTCAGACTGAAATTTAACAAATTGATCATGGATATTGTCTACCAGAAATTGGCTGAAATTGAACATAATTGATGGCTTGGAGCCTATGGAAAATATGGAGAGGATGCCTAAAATGGGTTCATCTATCCACTGATCAGAATAATAGCCAATAAGATATGCATTGATTGTTGTAATCTACTTTTCCTTATCAGGGAAGATGGAGGAAGGGTATGGAGGGTTTTTCTTTGGAAGTTGAGTGTTTTCTAGTAGGAAAATGTCAAAGATCTTAGATCTTTTGGGAAAATAGAGCTTATGATATAACTCAATGAGGGCTTCTAGGGAGAAATGGATGCCATTTTCCACAGAGGGGGCTTGCACCATCTATCAAATTATTGTGCAAAGATGGTGAAAAGGTTTCCACCTGTAGAGGCAATGATGGTTCTTTGCTGGGTATATAGTAGGCTTGACACCTTCAGATAAACTTAGGGGAATTGTAAGTGTGGGGGAAGATGTAATAAGGCAAATTTGACTCCCAGAGCCCAATATCATCATATTTATCTATATACTTATCTTCAAACCAACAATATATTTCAAATAAATAAAATTCACAGATAGTCTCATGGATTTTGTAATCTCTGTCAGCTAGGGGGACATTATCTAAATCTATGGGAGGGTGGACCAAGGGATTAAATGCCTCCTTGGTTTTTATTTTTAGGAGGCATTTTCAATTATTTGCAAAGGAATTCAAAGGAATTGGGATAAAACAGGTTTAACAGGAATGCACAGAAGTCTGGAAATAGTTGAAGGAGGCAAGGTAGATGCAGTTTCTTTGGTCGAAAACAAATTAATGAATCGAGCTGGCGCATTGCAAACTTGTTAGAAAATAGAATTCGCAGAGAAAAGAGCACAGTGAGGGTGCAAATGGTTAAATTGCATAATTTTATACACAAATCTTGTTTTTCGTTGAACATGGCGTGGATACGTTAATTCAATAGTCATTAGTTTAATTAAATGCATTAATGGATCAGTTACTGCAGGAATGGATTTGATTGGTAACGGATAGTTGAGGTGGCGTGACAGGAGTGGTGGTGGTAACGGATATAGAGGCAATTTTTATGTTGCGGGGAACAGTGGTTTTTGGGGGGAGGTATCAAGCGATATGCGGTTTGAGCAGAGGGGGGTACAAAGAGAGGAGAAGTGGCCATGTGGTCATGGACCCGAAAGGGAAATAGCTTATTTCGAACCCCACCCCTCCCCCCCCCCCCCCCCCTTGGGGGTAAATCTAGGATGTAGAGTGGGGGATGAAGGTTGATGGGGGTCATAGATCGGGAGGGGGGTGAGATGGATGGCAGAGAGATGTGAGTGGGTTTACAAGTCAAATGATGTGATGGGTTGTCGGGTAGCGGTACTTTTATGAAAACGAAAACTTTAGGATGCATAGCAAATGTCCAAATATTTAGTTTGTGCGCCCAATGTTTAAAAGTTAGGATAAAGTGATTTGTCACTTTTTCTTTGTTATGTGCCAAAATACATTTTGAAATAGAACTTAGGATAAACCATTTTAATCCTTTTTCAAAGCCCCAAACATCTCTACCTACCCATAAAAATTTTATTATTTTTGCTAGCCTAACATTTTTTACTTCTTTCTTTTAGTGGTGCATTTAGACTAGCAAAGCCATATCTCCTTTTTTTATGAAAATCTAACCTACTCTATCACTTATTTCTAATGTTGATTCAAATTAAACAGTTGAATCGATTCCATTTTCTACCAAACTATTGATTTTCTAAGATTAAAATTTTTGGAAAAACTTTATTTCCTAACCTAATTTACAAAAAATCACAATTGGTTCAACCATGATTAAGCTGTATGATTTGAACAAAAAACTAGTCATTGTGGAATTTTTAAACAAGCTGCACACAACCTTACTAGATTTTGATAATAAATAAAGCTAATTTATCAATAGTGGCATTTTAATTTGCATCACTTTCAGTGTTATTTTCTATTTTTCTTTGGTGGGGTTATGATTTTGTTTTTATTCTTTTCCAACTTTTCTTTCTTTTAGTCTTTTTCTCTTTATTCATATTTTTTTTAGATATACCCTCTTTTCATTTTATTTTATATATCTTTTTTTGGAAATCATTTTCATATTGAAAATTATTTACAATGTAAGATTACAAACACAAAATACTCAATCACCTTGAGATCCTATAAATAATAGGACCCTAACAGTGGCTCCAGCTCGGGATGGCGGTTGTCCATGTGAGGTGTCAAGAACATATTATCAGTAGCCTTGAGTATCCCATGTTTGTAATGTCTGCACCTAATTAATTTTTTGTTGGAATACTTATGGTAGCTTATCAATCAAGGCTTAGGGCCTTCTCCACGGGCTTCAACTTCAGTCAATAAGTTACCCAATCAAAATAATAAAGACAATGACATTTACAATGTTTTGATGTAAGAAAAATTTGTATGCTAAGAAAAGTAATGTTTCATCATCCTTCCATTGATAGGGCCATCAGGCATTTCTACTCCATATAGGTCCTTGAGAAAGAATGCATTGTGTCCTCTGAAAGCATAAATGATGTCAGGTCCTTTCCAAAGGTTTTCAAATTTCCAATGTTTTCCTTTGTCCTCTCTTCTGGAATCCCACCGAAAAACTTTGTCCCCAATATCAAAATCATCAGCTTTAGTCCTTCTATTAGTGTGAATTCTAATCGCAAGCGTATGAAAAAAGTCTCACTTTAGCTATGCATAACAAACAGCTCTAACATCAAATATGGCTACCATTTTCTTTAGATATGCAATTAGTTGACCAAGATAAATGCTACAAAATCTAGATCTTTGTAGTTAAAGACATTAAACATCAAATAAAAGAAAGAGTTGCTCCATGCATCCAATAGACAAGACAAGAATATTTTTAAATAATTTTGTATTTATGACACCTGGGAAGGGAACATAGAAATAATTTACAAGTCCCCCTCAATGGGATGGCTTCTTGTATGTCCTCGGTGCTTCAGATCTAAGATCTCTCTCTATGATGGTGTAGAAAACCCAGACAAAAATGGAACTCATAGGGAGCTCACAAGCAAAAAAGTGGAAAAATATGACAATGATGGAGGATCAAAGTCAAACCAAAACTATAGATCCAGAGTGATATTTAGGCAACAAAGGGTAGTGAATGAATGAAAAAACCCTTCTATTTATAACAAAATATTGAGTTAGTCTAGATATTGGTGCATAATTAAAATATTAGTAACCAAATCTAGATCCAATATTTATGGAATATTTTATTATTTTTGTTGGAGGTGTTAGTGTCGGTATCTTCATCCCTCCGTCAGTGATCAAAATTCTCTTGTTGCATTGCATATTAGGTGTCTCACTCAATCAGCTGCATTCCATTAGGAGCATGGATCATCTGACGGTAGTGGCTTTTTATAAATTTTACCTCATGTCCTTTACCTGCTGGCCCATTTCCTTTCATCAAGATCATCTCCACTCACTTTTTGTCCTTAAATTTGTAAGAGTCATTTCTAGGGTTTTCAGTGCCATTAGGTCTAGGGTTTCATCAATAAGGTATTCAAAATGCCCAATAATGGTCAGCATGCACATGAGGAGGTTGAATAAAGTTCCAGTAATGAATAAGTTTCATCATCATATGCCTAGAAATGTATTTTTCCTCAAAACTCGTTTTGAGAAAAATTGAGTATTTTACCTTCATTTGTATAAATTTAATGTAATTTCATGTTCTCTCATTTGTAAATAATTTCAATGGAAACCCTGGTCACCTTTTCAAACTTCAGAAAATCCATCCCCTGCAAGGCAAACAAAAATCAAATTATTCAGTTAATTAGAGGCAAAATGAAGCAAACTACCTGAAACAGAGTTTAAAAAAAGTGTCAAAGGTAAACATTACAAAAGTGGGTTTTGGAGTGGAAAATTAAAGCCTTTGGTATATAATTCATTTTTCATGTTGCAAAGGGCTCATTTGCATTCCAAGAAGAAAGAGTGAGCAAAGGAGAGCCGTGATTGGAGAAAGGGAGAAGTTTGAAGGGAAATTGGCAAGTTTCAGGTGCGCGACACATTAGTTGAGTGGCGCGGCGCATATAACCGGCGTGACGCATTGGGTTGGCCTCCACAGTGTTGAAAACACACAAGCACGACGCATATAACCAGCGTGGCACGTTGGGTTTGTGGCACAGTGCGTAGAGCTGCAAACTCATTTTTTCACCACGATTTCATTCAAATATCCATTTTCTTAGTTTCCTCTAGTCCAAAGTAAGTTAATCAATTCTTCCATTGCCATAAACGTGTGTCTTATGATGTTTATGAGGATTTAATAAAAAAAAATTAAAACCCTACTTCCTTACTCAAGACTTGATAACCTAGGGTTTGTAAACTGGTTTTTGTGGTCATCACTCCCTCATCCTTTAGTCCTTCACTGTTTTTCTAGTTTCATCAACCCATTTCCCTATCTCCCATATCCCTAAATTCATCTACCCCTATCCCAATTCCCATTATCCCAAATCCTAGCTACAAAATTCGCAAACCCCAAATGCTATCCCAAAAGCCTAGAGACTATCCCTAAAACCCTTCAATTCCCTAAATTCCAATTGATAATATTCCCAACATTCCCCTTACCCTTTCCCTTCATAGTCCCTCACACACTTTCCTACACTTGGCAACAAAATATCAAAGACACCTAAAATTCTTCGTACTCATCTAAGACAACACAAACTTTGGCAAACATGGAGTCAGATTCCTCTTATGACTGAGATGCAGAAACACACAGTGACTCTCAAACCGAATTGCATGCACCAAGGAGACCTCACAAGAGTGGTAAACATGTACGGGAGGAACCTACTTCACTTTCTGAACTGCAAGCCTGCCCTCTTGCTATCACATGTTTTCAATAGCAGTCTTGTTATCAGTTTTGTGAGATGATTGCTAGATTCCATTACCATCATGAGTTGGCCAGATTGTTTGTGCTTCATTTACATAATGGCCAAGTCACTCTTGCAGGTGTGACATTCACCTTGACACCTGAGTCTATCTCTCTAGCAACCGGTATTCCAAATGTCGGAGAGCAATGGAATAAAAGGCAGCAAGTTGATAGGGAACACTATGAGCCATACATCAAGCCTGGTTTTTTGAGACAACTCAGCAGAGTTTTTCCTTTCGGTACCTGAAAGATTCATATGCTCCTTTGATGAAACTCATAATCAAATATTTCAGTTGTGAGGGTTGGTTTTCTCGCCTATATGCCTATCACATCAGATTATTGATGCACTTTACCAGGGTGAGAATGATGAATCTCCCCTATTTTATGTGCCAAAATATTGAGAAGATGACCAGCTTAGTGCAAAAGAAAACTCCTGAGCAGCAGTATAACAATATCTATTATTTTTCACTCATCAAAATTGTGGTTATGCATCAGCTTGGTTTGTAGGATATTTCATGGGAGGATTTCATTTCTCATGAGTTCTTCACAGCTCCTCAAGTACCTCTGAAAGCTTTTCATGAGACCGGTGGACCTTCACAGCAGCAGGAGGGTCATGAGACACAGACCGCTAGTGTGCCGATGTTTTTCACCTATCATAGGGGCACTAGAAGGTTGTTTGCAGCAGCCAAGCGAGTATTATCTCCACTTGGGGTGGAAGGGGTCTCACTTCCTCCATCAGCAGTGTAGGTACAGGACAAGGGTAAGAGGCCAGTACATGATGAGGGGCCTTTAGGAGGGCAGGAGATAGATTTCATCCTCATTCAGGATGATGACACTGATTTGGGCTCACCAAGCTCAAAGCTTAAAGAGATCATTCGGGAGCAACGGGTGGATATCAATGATTTGTCCCTCAAATTTCAAAGATCCCAGTGGATAATAAAATACCTTGAGCAAAGAAACAAGCAGATAGAGGATCAGCAAACCATTATGGAGCTGCAAAACATACATGAGAACCGACAAGCTGCTAAAAAGAGCAAAACCAAGATGACATCACTTGAACAAGAAATTGAAGTTGATCGTGAAACTTGGCTTGAAAGAGTAAATATGCAATTGTAAAATTTGTTGGAGAAAGCCAACAAGGAAAATAACATGTTGAGGCACATGGCCAATCATTATTGGGCGAGAAATCATGTTTGCAAAGCAAGGATCAAGATCTTGAAGGCCAAATTGAAGAAGGCCTCAAAGCGATGGAAAAAGCACGATAAACTCCAGATCTTGGCCAAGGATTCATTGGCCTAGCATAGTACTTAATGGAGGAAATTCAGCCCAAATTTCAAAAAAATTGGGACACTTTTTGCAAATATTAAATTTTTGGTTTAAAAACAAATTTTTCTACTCTATGCGCCGCGCCACCTGGCGCGCGCTTTTGATAGGGGACTCTTTTTTATGCAAACTCAGAATTTTCAATTTTTCATGGAAAAATATGCATGCCTACCAATGGCCAAGAAATTTTGACAGGTTTTGGGCTTCCAAAAGGGTCAAAAACACCCCAAAAATGACCTTTCTGCCCCTTTTTTGACACACAAGAAGCAATCTTGGGAGAACTCAGTTTTGGAGGGGAAAATGGAAGAGAAATTCAGAAATTCCACTTGTGTTGGAAATTAGATAGGTAGACCTTTCCAACAAGTGCACTTGGAGAAAATTTGGACACCAGGAAGGCCTCCAAAATCAGCTGCAAATAGGCACGACGCATAGGGAAAACAGGCGCGGCACATTGGAGGATTTTGCCTATTTTTTACTCAGAAACTCTGTTTTTCGCCTAGTTTTTGACAGTTTGACTTTCTTACTTATAAATGTCAAACTCATGATGTAATTTGATGTAATTTGATGGATCTTGATGTAATTTTGTTAAATTTTCACTCATGGAGGTATATTCATCCATCAAAAAGTGATTTGCAACTGAATGAATCAATTTCCTAGTTTTTAGAGGCAAGCTGTTCCACTGCCTACTTTCTAGTTCTTAGTTTAGATTTTGCTGGAGCAGCTCCTAAACTCATGAGCTCAACCTCTAGAATCTAGGATGAGTGGTTTTTTGTCTATATCTTGTGTTTTTTCACTCATTAGCAGGGTTGGACTTTTGGGAATGCTTTTAGCATCATTGTACATTCATCTCTACAATTTGGAAAAGGAATAGACCAGGGTTTGCAGCACTTTTTGGGATTCATGTGGCATTATGCTTTGATAGTGTGTTTCTCTCTATAAATTTAAGTCTACTGGTGTTTTATGTATACCATTTTCTTTCTTATTTCTTCTTAACTTAAACAAACAAAGATAAAGGTAGAATTCATTAAAATTTGCAGTGCTCTACCTAGGGTTTGTTTAATTTTCTATGTTTTCAGCTGTTTGGAGAGGATCCTTGAAGGTTTATTTCCCTCTTCAACTCTTCACCTTTCTCAACTCTCCATTTCCTTCAAATTGAAAATGTCAATTCAATTTCCTACCTTGCCCCATTCAGATCTCTACAAAACTGGGCCTCATTCCCTAGACCCCAAAACTTCCTTTCCCTTTGATCCAACAAAACACCCTTAAAATCAAATCAAACTCTTTTGCATATATACCTAGCCTAAAATCAGCCTTCATTCAAGTCATCTCAAGCCTCACTGATCATTTTTTGCTGAGATTGACAAGGAGAGAGCCCTCTCCCAATCTGGTAGGGCTAGCTACCAGGTTAAACGTGGTTTGATGTTACCCTAGATTCTGCCTTTCTCAGCCTGAGGTAGATTTAGGCCATAACATAGTGGCGAACATACTGGGGACACAAGATTTTTTTTTTTTAGTGTTATTCGTTTTATAAACTACAGATGGAGCCTGAAGTTAGCCAGGTAGCCTTCGAAACGCTCTTGCTTTGCATTAGCGAAAGTAGATGAATGCTACTTCAGTCAATCTTCGGTCTAGTCTTATAAAATTAACATCTAACTTGCAAATTGCCCTATTACATCAGAAAATTCTAGACTTTTGGGTGATGATTTTAGAATCTGATAGGCTGAACAAGTTGCTTTTGTCCGTTTGATTTTTAGAAATAATTCAACACACTGGCTTCCAGACGACACACCAGGGCAAATCCAGATCCCGATCCACCTCCTATGTATGAAAATCCAAATCTTATTCCGAGAATCCATCGTCGAGAAAGTCCTGTGATTCCTATGTTCAAATCTCATTCATGTCCTATTGTTTTTGAGTATTTTGAAGATCTTGAGTTTAACAAACAATTTGAGTTGTCATTGTTTGAAACTAAGTCTGAAAGTGTTGTTAGTTTTACTGTCCTAAATACAGATTTTTTCAAAGATATTGAAATTGAAAAGGCCAATAGATCAATTGACAGTTATATCCTAAATCTTTAGAATTCCATTGTGGCAACAAAAATTCCCGAATTCATAGAGTCTGCATCTGCAACTCTTGGGTCATCCACAATTGCATCTAGTTCAGAAATTCCTACCGAGCCTCCTGTCATTCCCACCATTCCCGTGTAGCCTTCTATCTCTGATAAAAAATTTGCAGTGGTATCATCTCCATCCACACCACATACACCTCATACATCAACTACTCTGACTCCTTCTATATCCCCAAGACCAGTTGTAAATCCACCTAGAGCAATGGCTGCCCGATTTGCACCCCTTGTGTTGCCTCAAAATTTGGATAACATGCCTGCTGATTATCAAAGAAAAATTCTATTGTTTGATGGCACCCCTCAAAATGTTACAGCTCAGCAACATGTGGATAGGATGACAGATTTCTTTGACCTTCATGAGATTGATGCGGAAAATGTGACAATGAGACTGTTTGTACAAACCTTTGGAGGTGAAGTAAGAAAGTGATTCAAAGCTTTGCCGGCGGGTAGTATTACTACATTGGCTAATCTTCAGAGACAATTCTTGGATCAATGGGAATTGAAGAAAAATCCTCTTCATATTCTTTCTTAATATGAGAATATCAAGCGGAACGTTGGTGAGTCTGTTCAATATTATTGTATTAGATTCAATTCTGTTTACAATGCAATTCCTGTTGATATAAAGCCACCTATGGGGTTGGATTTCATTAAGTTTCTGGATGGCTTCAATCCTGACATGGCCTATCAATTAAGGGAAAGAGATCCAGCCACTTTGGAAGACATGCAGAAAATTGCAGTCAGCTTTGAAGCAAATCTGCTTGCCAAGAGAGCTAGAACGAGAGCTGAAAAGAAGGTAACAGTAAAGGAAGAGGTTTCCACTTCAAATCAAGTGCTCTAAAAGATGGAACAGATGTTTGATAGATTGAAAATTGACAAGCCTGAATCACAAGTCAGAAATCCTAATTTCCATGGCCAGCAGCAACCACAATTTAGAATCAAGCAAAGAGAGCAATGAGTACAAGACCAAGCAGTACAGCAGCAAGTGAAGACACCCTTACAGCAGAATTTTGTACATGGTTTGGAATCAGATGACGAGGATAATATAATTGGAGAAGAGAATCATTTCTTTACACCTGATGATATGCCAAATTTTATTACTGAAGACGAAGAGTATTCCGAGAACTTAGCTGTACAAAGGGACGAGAATTTCATCTTGGTGAATGAAACAGTTCGTGAAGAAGAGTCTGATGAATATCAAAGGGGGTACATGAATGCTTTGACAACCCAGCAGCGACAATATTCACTCATAAGTAGAGATGTACCCATTAATCCAATTCAAAAAAGGAAGGAAGCGACAGCACCAAAGAATGATCCACTCGTTGTGCAAAAAAAGGGGAAAGAGACAACTAATCCCACCACTAGCAAATCACCATCAGCAAATGAAAGATCTAATCAGCCAAATATATCAAAGGAGAAAATTGAAAAGAGGGATGTCCTAGCTAAAGAGGTAGAGAAAAATTCAGTTTTTAACTTAGAAAATGAAATTTCTAAGTTAAAAGTATCCATTCCTTTGACTGAATTGATGAAGAATAGCAGTTATAAGGGTCAGGTGTCTAAGATTTTGAGTTTAGATCCATTATCTGATACGGTAAACATGGAAGATGATCAACCTAAGTTGATTTTTGGTCCAGCATTGGATGGTGAGTCTCAAGATAGTGATGTACCTCCTTTTTATATTAGCCTTAGGTTGCACGACTATGTGTTACACAATGCTATGTTTGATTCTGGAGCCTCTCATAATCTCATGCCTAAGGCAATCATGGAGAAATTGGGATTGGATATCACCAGAAAGTATCATGACCTTTATTCTTTAGATTCTGGTAGACTGAGATGCATTGGGCTTATCAAATATTTGGTGGTAAGTTTGGATCAGATTCCGACTAAAAATGTTTTGATGGATGTGGTTGTGGCAGATATTCCTCCTAGATTTGGCATGCTTCTTTCCAGATCTTGGGGGGCGAAACTTAAAGGGACATTGCAGCTTGATTTCACCTATGCTACTATTCCCGTGTTTGGGTAGATGAGGAAATTATACCGGGGAGAAAAAGATGAAGTATATGATTACTAGCAAGGAGAAACCGGTAAATCATCCAATCAACTATGTACATACTGATTTATAGTCATTTGTTTTATACTCAGATAGCTTTAATGATGTAAATAGAAAATTAATTGAAGTAGAAGACATTCCGAAAATCACTGAAAATTTCAAAGAGGTCTTAAAGAAAGAGAGACAAAGACTTGATAGTACCGATGAGCAATCAGCCTCCCGACAGCAGCAACATGTTGATGGACAGCAAGGAGAAATCAAAAAGCAAACAGAGTTTCAGCATTTGGAAGAGGATGAAGCTGGTTTGTGGACCATGGATTTTGATGGCGTGGTAGGAAGGGATGGTGCTGGAATTGGAATTTGGATACGCAGCCCTGTTTCCTCCCCAAACAAAGTGCCAAGTAATGTAAGGGTCTGTTCTTATAAATTGGCTTTTGATTGTTCAAATAATGAGGCTGAATATGAAGCTTTAATTGCTAGTTTGAAAATTCTTAGAAAGTTAAATGCCAAAATAATTGTAGTGTATGGCGACTCCGAGTTAGTTATCAAGCAAGTGAAAGGTGAATACCAAGCTAAGCATCCTCGAATGCGGGCCTACCGCAATGCGGTATTAGATATCTTGAGATTGTTTTCAGATTATACTTTGACATGTGTCCCTCATATTCAGAATGGCATTGCAGATGCACTCGCAACAGCAGAAAGTAATTTGAAAATTCCAATGAATTCAAGCAACAAATTTGAAATTCATGTGAAGCATCGTTCGATTTTCCCTGACAATCAAAGGTATTGGCAAGTGTTTCAAGATGATAAAGAAATTGATGAATTTCTACAAAATGAAGGTAAATTCAGAGACACTTCTATTGATGGGGAGCATGATGATGGCGAGGTAGATGTATAAGTCAACAGATGGAAGTTTTGTAGCTCAAAGACAATTTCATTCCTAAAGGTCTAATACCTTTAGAGGAACTTTTCGACCAAGATGATGTAGCTCGGAAACCGAGCTTGTTGCCAACCGAGAAAGGAGTTGAGGATGTGAACATTGCATTAGCAGAAAATCCTAAAATGGTGAAATTTTCTAAGGCATTGCCCCCACAGGTAAAAGCAAAGTATATCAGTTTATTATCTTCTTTTGCTGATGTATTTGCTTGGGACTATTCATATTTGAAGACATATGATACAAACATAATTCAACATACCATTCCGATCAAGCCAAATCAAAAGCCCTTTCGACAGAAGCTAAGAAGAATAAATCCAAAGTTGTTGCCCTCAATAGAGAAGGAAGTGAATTGGTTGTACAAATATGGTATCATCGTCCCCATAAGATTTTCAGATTGGATTTCTGATTTGGTGCCCGTGCGCAAGAAAACAGGTGAGATTCGCTTATGTATTGATTTTAGGAATCTGAATAAAGTATCTTTGAAAGACAACTATCCATTGCCCAAAATGGATCACATAATTCAGCGAGTAGTTGGAGCATCCTGCATGTCGCTGATCGATGGTTATTCTGGTTATAACCAAATTCTGGTCCATGAGGATGATAGAGATAAAACAGCGTTCACCACTCCGTGTGGAAATTTTCATTATGCTAAAATGCCTTTCGGATTGAAGAATGCTGGTGTGACATTTCAGGGAGCAATGGGTATGGAATTTGCAAATGAAAAATATGTCTTTCTATTTATTTATCTTGATGACTTGACAGTGTTTTCTAATTAAGATGAAGAGCACCTTTATCATTTGAAGATTGTATTTCAGCAGTGTAGAAAATATGGTGTATCTCTCAATCCAAAGAAGAGTCTGTTTTCCATGGATGAAGGCAGGCTTCTCGGTCATATTATATCATAAGATGGTATCCGCGTCGATCTTGCCCGAGTGGAAGCCATTCAGCAAATTGATCTTCCCCGAAATAAAAAGGAGATCCAATCTTTCAACGGTAAGATGAATTTCTTACGTCGCTTTGTACCCAATATTGTAGAACATTTAAGGGAAATCACAAACATGCTCAAGAAAGATAGTGTAGTGAAGTGGACTGAGGAAGCAACAAAGTCTTTCAATTTGGTGAAATTGGCTCTTTCTTCAGCTCCGGTTTTTATCAGCCCGGACTATACTCAGGATTTCATTTTGTTTTCATTTGCCTCGGATCATACTATGGCAGCAGTCTTGATGCAGAAAAGAGACCAGCTTGAGAAACCAATAGCATTTTTCAACAGAACCATAAGGGATGTAGCTTTAAAGTACAATATTATTGAGAAGAAAGCTCTTGCCTTGGTAAAAGCATTGAAATATTTTTGATTTTATATTCTGTGTTCTCACATCATTGTTTATGTTCCTAATGTTGTTGTAAAAGATGTTTTAGTGCAAACAAATCCAGAAGGGAGATGAGGAAAATGGATTGCAGCCTTGTTGGAATATGACGTGGAGATCAAACCTACAAAGCTCATCAAAGGACAGGGGTTGGATAAAATAATGGCTGAGTCAAATTTTTATGCCTTGGACATTAATCTCATTGCTGCTATGTCCGAGGAAAATGAAGAAAGTTCACTTGCTCAGGTATCAGAAATTTTTGTTCTTTCTCCGTGGTATTCGGACATTGTTTATGTACTCCAAAATCTGTCACCACCACCGGGAATGGATAAAAACAAAATTAGGACACTGAAATTGAAGGCTGCTAAGTTTTGTATCATGAATAATGCACTCTATTGGAAAGATCTCGGTGGTGTCTTGCTCAATTGTTTGGTTGAAGAAGAGGCGAAACAGGTTATGGAAGACTTTCATAAGGGAGATTGCGGAGGTCATCTTTTCTGGAAGACAACGGCTAACAAAATTTTGAGAGTAGGATTTTATTGGCCAACTCTCTTTTCTGATGTGTACCAAATTGTTAAAAGTTGTCATCAATGTTAGATTTTTCAAGGAAGAAGAAAATTGCAGCCTTTACCGCTCAAGCCCATTGAAGTAAGTGCTCCATTTCAACAGTGGGGTTTGGACTTCATTGGTGAGATCCATCCTACTTCTTCAGCACAGCATAAATGGATCCTTACAGCGATAGACTATTTTACCAAATGGATTGAGGTGATTCCCACTAGGCAGGCCACAGATTTGGTAATCATTTCATTTCTTGAAAACAATATTTTGTCTCGTTTTGGCTGTCCAAATAAGTTGATCATTGATAATGCAATAGCCTTTAAATCTAAAAGAATGATTGACTTTTGTGATAAGTATCAAATCACTTTGGGGCACTCAACCTCATAGCATCCACAAGGCAACTAATTGGTCAAGTCCTCAAATAAATCCTTGGTTAATATTATCAAAAAGCTGCTGGAAATGAACAAGAAAAGTTGGCACAAGAAACTGGTTAATGCACTTTGGGCAGACAGAGTAAGTCAAAATAAATCTATAGGCATGTCTCCTTTTGATCTCGTGTATGGGGTTGACACTGTATTCCCGATCTCTCTTGCAGTTCCAGTGATTAAACTTCTCCAGGAAGCTGGCAGCGAAGATGATCATTTGCAATGAAGAATTATTCAAATGATCCATTTACAGTAGACTAGAGAGGAGGTTTTTTAGAACACTTTAAAGCTGCAAGAGAGAATCAAGAAGATATATGATCGAAAGGCAAAAGTGGACAAGTTTCAAATAGAGGAAGTTGTGCTAAAATGGGATGCGAGAAACGAAGATAAAGGTAAGCATGGCAAGTTTGAGAATATTTTGAAAGGACCTTTCAGAATTGCTGCATATCGAGGCCAAAATGATTTCCTTTTGAAAGAAATGAATGGAGAAGATTTTCCATGTGGGCCAGTCAATGGTCAGCTACTCAAACGGTACTATTTTTGAAATGTTTTCTGTTGTCATATGTATCACTGTACATACCGGTTTGTTTAAATTTCATTGCAAGTGTGTGTTGTCATCATTCTTTCAGTTTGGGGCCCAAGGTGAAGGCTATAAAGCTTAAGGTTGATTTCAGTTTTGGTTTCATTTTTTTGAGTCAAGTCTTTCAATCGATTTCAGTCTTAAAATTGAGTCAGTCTTGAGTCATATTTCAGTCTTGAAATTGAGTCAAAAGTCTGGTTTTGGTTTGTTGAATTTATTGACTCCATAACCCAAAGGACAAAGGCACTTCCTGCTTTCCCATAAATCTGTAGTTCTTGGCACCTCCAAGGAGCTACCATCCCCATTGGAGCCAATGTTAGTGTCGGTATCTTCATCCCTCCGTCAGTGATCAAAATTCTCTTGTTGCATTGCATATTAGGTGTCTCACTCAATCAGCTGCATTCCATTAGGAGCATGGATCATCTAATGGTAGTGGCTTTTTATACATTTTCCCTCATGTCCTTTACCTGCTGGCCCATTTCCTTTCATCAATATCATCTCCGCTCACTTTTTGTCCTTAAATTTGTAAGAGTCATTTCTAGGGTTTTCAGTCCCATTAGTTCTAGGGTTTCATCAATAAGGTCTTCAAAATGCCCAATAATGGTCAGCAGGCGCATTAGGAGGTTGAATAAAGTTCCAGTACTGAATAAGTTTCATCATCATATGCCTAGAAATGTATTTTTCCTCAAAACTCGTTTTGAGAAAAATTGAGTATTTTACATTCATTTGTATAAATTTAATGTAATTTCATGCTCTCATTTGTAAATAATTTCAATGGAAACCCCGGTCACTTTGTCAAACTTCAGCAAATCCATCCCCTGCAAGGCAAACAAAAATCAAATTATTCAGTTAATCAGAGGAAAAATGAAGCAAACTACCTAAAACAGAGTTTAAAAAAAGTGTCAAAGGTAAACATTACAAAAGTGGGTTTTGGAGTGGAAAATTAAAGCCTTTGGTATATAATTCATTTTTCATGTTGCAAAGGGCTCATTTGCATTCCAAGAATAAAGAGTGAGCAAAGGAGAACCGTGATTGGAGAAAGGGAGCATTTTGAAGGGAAATTGGAAAGTTTCAGGTGTGCGACGCATTGGCTGAGTGGCGCGGCGCATATAACTGGCGTGACGCATTAGGTCGGCCTCCACAGTGTTGAAAACACACAAGCGTGACGCATATAACTGGTGCGCCGCATTGGGTTTGTGGCGTGGCGCGTAGAGCTGCAAACTCATTTTTTCACCATGATTTCATTCAAATCTCCATTTTCTCAGTTTCCTCCATTCCAAAGTAAGTTAATCAATTCTTCCATTGCCATAAACATGTGTCTTATGATGTTTATGAGGATTTAATAAAAAAAAATTCAAACCCTACTTCCTTAGTCAAGACATGATAGCCTAGGGTTTGTAAACTGGTTTTTGTGGTCATCACTCCCTCATCCTTTAGTCCTTCACTGATTTTCTAGTTTCATCAACCCATTTCCCTATCTCCCATATCCCTAAATTCATCTACCCCTATCCCAATTCCCATTATCCCAAATCCTAGCTACAAAATTCCAAAACCCCAAATGCTATCCCAAAAGCCTAGAGACTATCCCTAAAACCCTTCAATTCCCCAAATTCCAATTGACAATATTCCCGACATTCCCCTTACCCTTTCCCTTCATAGTCCCTCACACTCTTTCCTACACTTGGCAACAAAATATCAAAGACACCTAAAATTCTTCGTACTCATCTAAGACAACACAAACTTTGGCAAACATGGAATCAAATTCCTCTTATGACCGAGATGTAGAAACACACAGTGACTCTCAAACCGAATTGCATGCACCAAGGAGACCTCACAAGAGTGGTAAACATGTACAGGAGGAACCTACTTCACTTGCTGAACTATAGGCCTGCCCTCTTGCTATCACATGTTTTCAATAGCATTCCTTTTATCAGTTTTGTGAGATGATTTCTAGAGTCCAGTACCATCATGAGTTGGCCAGATTGTTTGTGCTTCATTTACATAATGGCCAAGTCACTCTTGCAGGTGTGACATTCACCTTGACACCTGAGTCTATCTCTCTAGCAACTGGTATTCCAAATGTCGGAGAGCAATGGAATAAAAGGCAGCAAGTTGACAGGGAACACTATGAGCCATACATCAAGCCTGGTTTTTTGAGACAACTCAGCAGAGTTTTTCCCTTTCAGTACCTGAAAGATTCATATGCTCCTTTGATGAAACTCATAATCAAATATTTCAGTTGTGAGGGCCGATTTTATCGCCTATATGCCTATCACATTAGATTGCTGATGCACTTTACCAGGGTGAGAATGATGAATCTCTCCTACTTTATGTGCCGAAATATTGAGAATATGACTAGCTTAGTGCAAAATAAAACTCCTAAGCAACAGTATAACAGTATCTATCATTTTGCACTCATCAAAATTGTGGTTATGCATCAGCTTGGTTTGCAAGATATTTCATGGGAGGATTTCATTTCTCATTATTTCTTCATAGCTCCTCAGGTACCTCCGGAAGCTTTTCATGAAACCGATGGACCTTCACATTAGCAAGAGGGTCATGAGACACAGACCGCTAGCGTGCTAGTGTTTGTCACCTATCAGAGGGGCACTAGAAGGTTGTTTGCAGCAGCCAAGTGATTATTATATCCACCTGGGGTGGAAGGGGTCTCGCTTCCTCCATCAGTAGTGCAGGTACAGGACAAGGGTAAGAGGGGGAATGTCAATGGGAGTAGAGGTATCCTCAGGTTGGGCTGAATCATACTATGCAAGTATGGGAGAGGTAGACTAGTTCTTTTCAGTCTCGTACTCTTGAACTACGTCCAAAGAGGCACGGTAATGCTTGAGGTGGGGACAAAGATGGGTATAATGGCCATGGAGATCTCACACAAAGCACAGGGGTGGTTGGTGTGAACAAGCTTGGGGTTCTTGGCTGCAGCAAGGAAAATACATAGGCTTCAGGGACCTTAGACTCAGGAAAAATGACATTAACCATGGGCTTGATGCGAGGAAATTTAGGACAATGATGGGTGGCATGACCGATAAAATCACACAAAGCACATCGAGGGGTATGCATTGGAGGCTGAGGAGGAGTAGTGGTTTTTTTTGGCAGCCTTGTCCTTAGGTGCCTTCTTGCGAGCTTTTCCCCCCTCACTCGAAACTTCGCAACAGGAGTAGGTTTCTGTTGAGATGGCTGAGGCACAGAATTAAAGGGAGGGGTCATGGAAACTGATTGGACCGGGGTCAAAGAAGTATAAGGTTTGGGTTGACCAGGCGGGATAGTTGTTGGGGGACCGATGTACCAGACTGGGATCCCCAAGGTCATTTTAGGGAGAGATAAGGTGGCCATGACAAGTACCAAAAATACTCCAAAAGGGGGAGCAAGAAACGATATCTGACTGGAGGGGTAATGGCCAGGCGGGATAGCTCCGAGGTGGTTAAGCCCATGAGGAACTGTGCCAGGAGGGTAGATAGGCTCATGGATTCCAGCTACAGATGAGGGGCCTGGAGGAGGGGGTCCTGAAGGATAAGTCGAGGTGCTAGGATCAGGTTGCGAGGGGCATGGCTGCTGACTAGTCGAACCAGTTTGTTTGAGGTCAGACCGATACGATTGCATCATGCAAACGTTCGATGAGCTCAGATTAGACATAGGATGAGAAAGATCATGGAATGAACCACACAAAGAGGAGTCATTGTATACTTCGGGTGAAACACTGGTCAGACGTTCGATTATTTGTTTATTGTCCACCGAAGAGATGATGGACTTAGGGGAGGTCTGAGACTTCGATTTGTAATATGTCAACTGGTCGATGGTGACAATATTTCTATTATGAGGAAACCATATCTTACGATGAACCGCAGATGGGACAACAGACATCGCATAAGTGTAGCTACAACCGAATAGAATTTTTTAGTCTAAGGAGGCATCAATGACTTTTAAATCAACACAAACAATTGTACCTGCAAGAGTAATGGGAAAATTGTGGAACATGCCAAGGGGTTGGGAAGAGTGGTCATCCCACACTCGGATGGTGATAGTGGAAGGGGCCAACTCAGGAGATTTGAGTTTCTTCCAAACCAAAGCGAACATCACACAGGTGGATTCCCCCTCATTAATGATAGAATGGGGGACATTATCATTCTGTATCTTGACAGGGATTTTTTAATATCCCAAAATGGGAACAGCTACACTATTGGGAATAATCTGAATTATTACCAATGTGGAGCTTCAAAAAATCATGAGCTTAGCAATGTAGAGTATCTCAATAGATTTAAAATAACTACAACTCAGTAGATGAAAGAACCTCAACAATATATTGGCCAATATTCTCCTTCCCGGGTGGGGAAATGCAACAATACTAGGCATAAATCTATTGTCTTCAGAAAATAATGCTGTAGAAGTGAGGAATGGGACTTAGATCCCTTAGAATACATTATATACAACTTTTATGCAGAATTTGAGGTGAAATAAATAACTCTATCTCATATAAACAAATCTCCCAAGCTAATGCAGCTAAAACAAGCCCAAAGCCCCATAGTCTAGCGCATGCAGCAACTACTGAAGCAAGAAATGCATTATTCTCATGAGGGTTTCTACAGTAAATGAAGAAATGAGTCTGATATACATATTATACCAAGAAAACAATAGAGAAATGGAGGTTTACAAGCTTATATAGTAAAAACAAGACACTCGGAAAGGCTTCGGCAAAAATGCATGAATAACAAGCAGTACTACATAAATAACGCAGTTACTGCATATTTGTATTATAGATGGCTGAATATGACATGAAATATCTGGATAATAAAAAATTATGGCCAAAGGCATCTCTAACAACTCCCAGAGGGAAATAAGCACCTCCTCCTCAAAGACTAGCACAATATCAAAGGATGCAACACTGCTGCTGCTGCCTCTGCATCAAGGATGCAGTTTTATAAAAGAGAATGCCTTGTGGATGAGTGTGGATGAATGGCCCCAATCCAAGTTTTTAAATGAAGCTCAAATCACTCCCCTTTGATCCCTTAAGCAAGCTGATCTCAAGAGAGGATGGAATTCCCGACAGGAATTCCTTGCACTAAACAGTGCAGCAACTCCGGCTAAACAGCTGAAGTATGCAATTGGTCTCCAATCCAAGAAATCTGAATACATAAATGAATATCCTTTGATTTTATGCCCTCCTTTTATCTTTGGTGAGCCTCCTCACCCTAGACCCCACACAATGTTGAGGTGACTTCTTCATGAAGCTTCCTCTTTCAAAACTGCGTTGCCCTAGCTTGCTTCCCTCCTCTTGTGGCTGCGATGTTGACTTGGTCAACTAATCCACCTCCAATGCCTATTTTCAGACTAGGGGTCTTCAATCTAGTTTACATATGTGTCTTAGGCTGATCCTTGTTCACATTGAACTGGTTTTCTTAGGTGATCTCTTCCTCCTCAAGAATGCATGTTGACTTAGTCAAACTTGACTATGTCCTCATCTATTTTTCACTTGTTCACACGTGTAAGTGTAAATTTCACCTTCTGAAGTGATCCCCTTCCTTATTAAGGTGGAAATTATTCATATTTTTATTTTTCATGGGCTCCCTTACCCATTTATTCCTCTCATAGGTGAAAGCAGAAAAATCTAATGTTCCAAATTGCTATGTGCAAATTTGGGAACATTACAGTCCTCCCCTCCCAAATGTTGCTTGTCCTCAAGAAAATGCAAGGATATGACTGAAGAGAATCCTCTTCTCCCCCTGTAGCACCCTCATAAGATGAAGTCTCCCAAAGATCAAGGTGTTGCATCATCAACATATCTCCAAGTTGCTTCTCCCAAGTGTGTAAGCTATTTAAATAGCCAACATTTGTGGTAGTGAAACATCTATGGAAACAACAATGGGTTGTTTGAAGGTCCTCTTTGAAACATGAGGGCTGATATAGATTGGAATTCATCATCCCCATTTGGATATCTCTCTCCCCCAAGCTGTCAACCAAACAAGATGAGTCACCCTCTAGTATGGCAACTCATGAAGGATCTCTTCCACCTTGAGCTCCTGCAAAGAAGGTGGGTTGCATAGCTGACTGTGTGGAGTCAAAAGGTACATCTCTTGTTGCTTCTCTCTCCACTTATGATACATATGGGGCTTCTACTGATATATGGCTGAAATATAACAGTCTTCAAGAAAGACCCAAGCCACCCCATCGAATCCAACACCCATGAGGTGTCTCCTTAAAGAAGTCAAACCTCCCAAATGAGTCCTCTCACTTGAAGGCAAGATGTAAAGTATGGCAATCAAGGTCTGCCCCTTGTTCTTTCTGAAATATGCATCTTGTATACTTTGAATAATCATCTCTTTATTGGGCGTCTTTGCCTCTTGTGCCACTCCTCCAATGGTGCTTCCTACAATCAATGTTTTAGCAACATAATATGGAAGCATAAACATATGAAAACAAGGAGGTAGAACATAGTCCTAATCATGGAACCAATGCAGGGAATCCTCTACCTGCCTCAATACATAATTCAAAAAGTGTCTTTTCAGCCACTTGTTTGCTTCCACATTCATTTTACAAAATGAAATCATGAAAGCATAATTTGGTGCCAATGATGCACACTGAAAACCATGTGGCTTTCCCCCACAATCCACAAATAGAATGGCCATCATAAACGCTACAAGTGGCCTCAAGTACATAAAAATATAATATGCAAAAATAAAATACCCTTCTTGGTATGATATGCTTCTCATATAGACAAGGAAGTGTAAAATACAAAGAAAAATTTTACCTCCTCCATCATGTACTCCGGTCATTGAGCTAAAATGGCTCAAGTGCAAATTCTCCCTTGCTGCAAGTGAGTAGGGAAGTGGTTGTGCCAACCTTTTCTTCATCTTCTGGGTTGTACATCTCTCCATATTCTGATATACATTCAACTAAATGCCCTCCCAAGTGAACTCCCCCATTAAGGAATGGTATGCATAAAAAAGCATGGAAGGAAAGTCCACAAATGCTGCATGTAGATCTTTCTCCTTGTGCTTGTGAACCCAAGCCAAGAAGGTCAAAACATAGTAAGGGATGCTTCCATCCATTACTTCCTTATGCCCATCTTCCACATGCCTCCAAGGTGTATTATTTGTGAAGTGATCTTGAGAACACTCCAGTAAGAAATCCAAGCTCCTAAGTGATAGTGCTACTAGTCTTTGGAGTAGGGCCATTGTCAACTCAAAGCTCAATTCTTTGACATAGATTGAGTCAAAGACTCTTCCCAAAATGTTTTTGTACATGTAGAGATCCTCCCAAGATGGAGGTGCCACTCTTTTCATGATGCTACTACCATCCCTTACTCCTATAGCATCATGCCAAGTGTGAGAGCAATTCTACCCTTGCTCTCTCTGAATCCTCCAAAGCAACAAATGACTTTGTTGCCTCATCATACCTCCATCATACAGCCTATGTGGTGAAAACATAATGATCACATCAGCATAATGCATCCACACTCCTTGCTTCCCCATGATGAAAGTATCCTGCCAATCTCCCTTCTTCTTCTCACCCCATGGGAAAGGACATGTCATAGGGTGACCAAACTCTCTCAAGAGTAGCCAACGTGGCATTGCCTCTTGCTGCCCAGTGTCATAGACTTGCAAGAGGCTTACCAATCTCTTGCCTCCCATCCACATCCACTCAACTCCATTTGGATGCCTCCTAGCTTTCTCCATCTTTACATTCCTCCAATGAGGTCTACCATCCTCCCATCTCTCCTTGCATTTCATAAGATGCTGAAATGCAACTCCTTGGAGACCTCCAAGAAAATATCCCTCATCAATGGTTATCTTGGACCCATAAGGATTCAAAGGGGCTGAAAGCAAAGCCTCCTTGCTGCTACCATTTGACAGCGCTGTAACCCTCCTCCAAGGTGTTTTGGCCATCTCATGTGTCAACTCCTGGATGAACATTTGGTTCTGCACGAATTTGTTTGGAGAAAGGTTCACTCCATCCTCCAGGTTCATGATTCTCTCCAAAAGATCACACCTCAACCTCAAGGGTTGCGTGAAACTCAATAGGGGTCTATGAGAATGATGGTTCATTTTCTCCTTGAACCATTCAAGTTTGCACAGCGCAGTGTAATCTTGCTGCTCTTCCATGGCAACAATGTTTGATCCTAGGCCATATAAGGACATATTTCCACCATTCTTAGAAATATTTGTTGTAATAAGAAAAAATGGAAATCTTCCCATACCTTGGTGAGATGTGGGAACTTCTTGTAGAGCTGCAAAGGCTCCCTCCTCCAATGTAATGGTTTCCCCAGCTGCTGATGTAGAAGGCTGCTCTCCCAAGGCTGTGACAACGCTAGTATTTGTCTCTTCCCATGGTGGTGTGGACCTTCTCTCCTTTGGTATCTCTCCATCAAAAGTTCTGATCAACTCTTGAGTGAACTCAGAAAAATAAGTCACTCTTGTGTGGCTTAAGTGATTTCACCATCAAGCATTGGCTTCACCCTCCAGGTGCAGCATTGCAACTTCTACTGCCTCCTTCTCTACCAATGGATGAAGTAGGAAAAAAGCCTCAAGATTTCTTGCCCAAGCCCTTACTGTAGTTGACCCATAAAATTTAGGAAATAGGAATCTATTTCCCTTGATTTCTACTTTGCTGCAAGATCTTCTTTCTTCTCTCAGTTGAACAAACTAAGGAAAATCTAGGGTCTCTTCGGAAGCCCTAGGTTGGCACTTGTATTCTGCCAAATACCCACTCAAGATTTTATGCTCTAAGTGAACTCCTTCCTCTTCACTTCCTCTATTATAATAGGAAGTGCATGCATTTTATTCTACTTTTTGAAACCTTCTAGAGGTTTCTCTGCGACTCTCTCCTCCTTCAAACCCTTTTGGAGTTTCAATGCATTTCTCCACTTCTTTCTTCTTAGATCTGAAAATGGATGAGAGTAATCTCATCCTATCCATAATTTTTTTCTCCTCTCCTTCTTATCTTCTGAGTGGATCTGAAATCCACAGGTGAGCCAAGATGGCAGCTCTGATACCACTGTAATATCCCAAAATGGGAACAGCTACACTATTGGGAATAATCTGAATTATTACCAATGTGGAGCTTCAGCAAATCATGAGCTTAGAAATGTAGAGAAACTCAATATATGTAAAATAACAACAAATCATCATATGAAAGAACCTCAGCAAGATATTGGCCAATATTCTCCTTCTTGGGTGGGGAAATGCAGCAATACTAGGCATAAATCTATTGTCTTCATAAAATAATGCTATACAAGTGAGGAATGGGACTTAGATCCCTTATAAGACATGATATACAACTTGTATGTAGAATTTGAGGTGAAATAAATAACTCTATCTTATATAAACAGATCTCCCAAGCTAATGCAGCTAAAACAAGCCCGAAACCCCATAGTCTAGCACATGCAGCAACTACTGAAGCAAGAACTGCATTATTCTCATGAGGGTTTCTATATAAAATGAAGAAATGAGTCTGATATACATATTATACCAAGAAAACAATGGAGAAATGGAGGTTTACAAGCTTATACAATAAAAACAAGACACCCAACAAGGCTTCAGCAAAAATGCATGAATAACAAGCAGTACTGCATAAATAACGCAGTTACTGCATATCTATATTATATATGGATGAATATTACATAAAATAGCTGGATAATACAAAAATATTTCCAAAGGCCTCTCTAACAACTCCCGGAGGGAAATAAGCACCTCCTCCTCAAAGACTAGCACAATATCAAAGGATGCAACACTGTTGTTGCTGCCTCTACATCAAGGATGTAGTTTTCTGAAAGAGACTGCATTGTGGCTAAGTGTGGATGAATTTCCCCAAGAAAAGTTCTGAAATGAAGCTCAAATCACTCCCCTTTGATCCCTTAAGCAAGCTGATCTCAAGAGAGGATGGAATTCCGGAACAGGAATTCCTTGCACTAAGCAGTGCAGCAACACCGGCTAAATAGCTGAAGTATGAAATTGGTCTCCAGAACAAGAAATCTGAATACATGAATGAATATCTTTTGATTCTATGCCCTCCTTTTATCTTTGGTGAGCCTCCTCACCCCGGACCCCACACAATGTTGAGGTGACTTCTTCATGAAGCTTCCTCTTTCAAAACTGCGTTGCCCTAGCTTGCTTCCCTCCTCTTCTGGTTGTGCTATTGACTTGGTCAACTAATCCACATCCAATGCCTCTTTTCACACTAGGGGTCTTCAATCTAGTTTACATATGTGTCTTAGGCTGGTCCTTGTTCACATTGAATTGGTTTGCTTTGGTGATCTCTTCCTCCTCAAGAATGCATGTTGACTTAGTCAAACTTGACTATGTCCTCATCTATTTTGCCCTTGTTCACACTTGTAAGTGTAAATTTTAGCTTCTAAAGTGATCCCCTTCCTTATTAAGGTGGAAATTAGTCATATTTTTATTTTTCATGGGCTCCCTTACCCATTTATTCCTCTCATAGGTGAAAGTAGCAAAATCTAATGTTCCAAATTGCTACGTGAAAATTTGGGAACATTACATATTTGGAAGGTGAAAGAAGCAGGAAGGGGGGGATGTTATAACCGATCAACATCAAAGATGATAAAATGATCATCTGAAGGATCCACAGTTCCCATGGAAATTAGTATAGCTTTTCGTTGTGAAGGGCACAACTGGAGGAGCTCCAATGTTGATATGGAAGCAAAGGATTGCACAAAATCATCTACTATATTATACGAATGGGAAACTTTACCAGAAGTAGTGTTTCAGCGTAATGGTCCCTTGGGGATCTTAGTATGAACCTCTTCCTTAGGCTGAGGGATCTATAAAGGTCCATTGCGTGTTGAAAGAGGCTCTGTAGGACCTGAAGAAGGGGGTTCGGGGGTAGACGTAGCAGGGGGGCTTGTTGTACTGACGGGACCGATTCTTAAGGTTGAGGTCAGCGATATTGGGTTGATCAGAGTTCATCTTGAGGATCTATTAATCATAGGTACCATATGTAGGAGGTTGAGTGGCCACCTCACTTTCAGGGGGTTGGGTAGCCACGAATCCTTTCTAGGGGAAAGGATTGGTAAACATAGCCGGTTGGATAGGTGCAGTGTTAGGAGGAACCGAAGGGGAGGCTTGTTGTCCTCAGGACGCTGCTTGAGCTTCCCACATCTTCCGCATCTGAGGTAAAAAAGGAAAATCATGGGTGTAGTGACCATAGACACCGCAACAAGAACAAGGTTTATTCATGCGAACAGGCTTGTCCTTCTTGGGTTGAGTGCCCTGTTGCTGGTTAGTAGTGTTAGGTGTATTCCCTTGGGGATTAGGTCCTGGATTACCTAGGGAAGATTGGTTTTGGTTGCCTTTCGTCTTCTTTTTGGAAGTAGGAGGATTAGTCGCACCTTGCTGTGCATACACCTGGCCCTAGGGGGTGGTAGTTGTTGTTGCAGGGGTTGCGAAGGAAAGTGAGGTTGAGTGCAATGTTCCAAAATTTTAGCCTCCAAGCTAGATGGAACATTAGAGTTAGCAGCAGCTCTAGCCGGTAAATAAATGGGTAGAAAAGCCCATAAGTCTCCTAAGGAGGATAAAAACACTCCAAGTTTGAAATAAGACATTCTTTCTAGCCTAATAAAACACCTCCATGTGTGAAAAAATTTAAGATCAAGCTACTTTGACTAAGCCAACAGCGCAGTTTTAGTGGAGGAGGAATCCAAGGATGAATAACGCAATTTTGGAGGGAGATGTAACTTGGGTTAGAAGTAACCTAATTGAGTGGGGCCAAGGGCAAGAAAAATCATGTCTTATATAAGGAAGAGGATGGCAACATTATTAATCATGTTCTAGATTATTATTCTTGTCTGCCAAGAATTGTTGCTGCTTTGCTGCTTAGCAAAGTTGCAGTGCTATTTAGCATTGGGTGTTCCCGGGCGGGAATCCCACCTCTTTCCTTTGAGGAGCCTCATTGGGAGAGTTTGAATTCATCATTCCACATCAGGTTTCAGGCCAAGCTTCATCCATCTTCATCAGTACAACCTTGCTGGAGATTGTGTAGTGTTGCTGGCTGTAGCAGTGGAAGGGATTGGAATCCCAGCTTCTGAGCTAGTTTCTCATTGGAGGAAGGTTTCCTTCACTTGAGAGATCTATTTGGAGAGCTCCAGAGATTATTTCATATATGTGGTATCATACCACACATTTCCCATACATTCCCAGTGTTTTTATTTCTAGGGAATGCGTTATTCTGGAGGCAGTGTTCATTGCATGGTTTGGTGGCTCCGTTGCTGAGTTTCCTTGTGATTGAAAGGTCCATCCTTTCATGGGAAGAATCCATTGAGGGATATGAATTATATAATTCATCATTCAGCCTTATATTCTCTTATTCTTCAGTGTTGCAGTGATTATTCAGTAATTTTCTAAAGATCACATTTGTATGCAGAGCATTTGACAAGAAACCCTTGCTGTGTTCTCTTGTATTTTGTATAAGGAGACTAGATCTATGTACTTCAGTATTATTAATTAATATATGATTATATCTATTATTCTCCCATTTTTTTATGTTAAAAACCTCTTTATACTGCGTAGTCCATTCATTCAGCAACTCTAGTAAAATGCAGTTTGGGGTTTTTAGTCATTTTCAGCTACACTAGTGTGGGAGATCTATTTAACCCACCTAGTTCCATTTATTTCTAATCTCCTCTTGTATTCATATGATACATGGATGTATCCATGGGATCCAAGTGATGATTTCACTGTTTATTTGCATATTTTGCTGGAAATGTGTTTTTAGTGCATGATTCATGAGCAGTCCTGAAAAAGGAACATTACAGTGGTATCAAAGCATGATCTCTGGCTCAGCCTATGAGATCCTACTATCAAAAGAATGAGACATGGATAGAAGCCAGAAAGCTTCAGTATGTGCGGGAAGAAAGGAAGATAAGCTTACAAAGCTTCTTCCAAAATCTATTAAGAGCTTTCAAGGAGAGCTGAAGAAGAAGAGATTCGAGATGGGATCTCCAAAGGAGGTTGAATCTAGAGCTAAATCTATATTTTCACATGGTGATTGTGAGCATGCAGCTACACTCCATGATGCATAGTGCATTCAAGTGCCCAGATCTATCTTGATATGGATAGGAGGAGGAAGAATGCCTAAGATAATGACTCTTATTGATTTGTTACGGGAGTATGAATCTCAAACTGAGAGGTTTAGAGATCATACTAATTTCTAGAAGTTTTTCAAGATCCAGGTGGAGAAGAACAAGCAGTAGGATGTAGGTATATTTCTTCTATCTACTTTTGCCGAATCACCTACATGTTCAGTTGGAGCTTGGGTGAAGGAGCTAGACTCTTATTTGCAGCTACACCATATTTCCGGAGATGAAGCCATCAGAGTTGCAGCGCTGCATTTTAGAGGTAAGGCTCATGCATGGTGGATTTTTTAATCTTGTTCTTTAAAGAATGCCAACACTTTCTCTTATGCAAGATTCATAAAAACATTGATGGAGAGGTTTGGTGAAAAACTTCCTAAGACACATGAGCAAGGAAAACTTGTGAAAACAAAACACTTGCATGTGATGGAGGAAACTCCACTTTAGAAAACCATGGGAGGAGCTGACATCTTGAATTACACATTGCCGGAAGCAAGACCTCCAGTTCATATTCTTGAACAAGAGGGCATGGGGATCTCCTTTTCACAAGAAGATCCAACTGTTGAGATGTTTCCCATACACATTGAGGAACATGAGGGAAACAACGCTGTCACATCTAGAGCACATCCAGTGCCTCATGCAGATGGAGGAGGAGCACATGCTCCAACAGGAGGGATTCTTGTATCTTTGCAAGAATTTCTCCGGGATCTCATACATAGAGGTCCAAGCACAATCAGTGAGCAGCATGATTGTGCAGCATTGCAGCTGGAAGGAGAAGGTAAGGAGGAAGAGCAGCATTAGTTGATGAGAAGCATACATCCTTCTATGTTTCAGAAAGCTAATGCAAGGAAGAGGTAGACTGATTTGCGCAATGAGGGCAAGGGCAAAGTTTCCCAATCATATGTATAGTCTACTCTTGACATTGATGTCTCATTACATGGAGGCATTCCACCTGGGAGGCCACCTGATCTAGAGAAGAGAGAAGACATCTTGTCTTTGGATTCACCACTTTGTGATTTTGTAGAGGTGAATATTTTGGAGGAATACTTTGGCATGGGGTATGTTAAAGTATCAGGCAACAGCATGAGGAGAGCTTCACATGCCAAATCACCAGCGTTGTCTCTTAGGAGGATTGATCCTTATTGGAGATCTCAAATTTTGGTAGAGTACTCCAAGGACCTTGGTGCATGCATGATTCTTGATGACCTAGATGGAGATGATAGATACATGGTGGATGAGGTGGTCATATATTCCTATGGCAGGATCTTCTTGACTAGATCTTCTAGTCTCAAGGAGAAGCTGCTACATGCAGCACATGAGGACTCCTCTTCTATGCACCTTGATGCATATTTCCATTTGATGGAGGAGTTCACTTGGGAGGGCATCTAGTAGGACATATTATATCATCATATGGAGAGATGCATAGCCCGGATTGTGATAGAGAGGATGTCACAGCCACCTTCTTACTCATTTGGAGTGAGGGATAATTTCAAGTGGATACATTTCAGCTCTAGACCTCAAGTACATGCTGGAGGAGGTATAATTTCATATTTTGTATTGTACTTCTTTTCCCTGTTTGAGTAGCATAATGTAACAAGAAGAATTATCTCTTCTTTCATATTGTATGATGAGGTACTTGTAGCTACTTGTAGCATTGATTCTGGCTATATTTTTTATGGGTTGTGGGGGAAGCCACATGATTCTTGGTGTGCACCATTGACACCATCTTGTAACTTCATGTTTTCATCTTATGAGATGATTGTGGCAGCAAACAAGTGGTTGGAAAAGCACTTGCTATTTCTTATTTTAATGCAGGCCAAGGATGCACTGCGCTGGTTCCATGAGAGGGACCATGATTCACTCTCCGATTATCATTTGGAAACTTTTTTTTACTGTGCCTTTCTTTCATGTATTGATGATATGATTTTTCTCAAGGAAGGCTTTGTATGTAGAGAGAAACAAATTGGATGGCATGGCACCCATATGATAGAGCAGCAGAAGACTTGTTTGTATGGGGCATCATACAAGTTGACCATCATGATTTTACTTCATGGCTTGTATGAGGGAGAGATGAGGCAGCAGCAAAATTTGTTGTTGTTGTGGTTTCATTTGGGAGAGTATGGGAAAAATTATTCCCATACTTTTCATGATATTTCTGAAGAGAAGAAATGCACATTCATGGTGCACGGAGGCTACCCTTCAGTATTGGTAGATCATGAGAGACTTCCATGTCGGAATATGATCTTCTCACATAGCAGCATGATGATGGATGGCTTTGGCATGTGGAATGTCAAAGGGAGAAGTCATGGAGCCTTATTCTTAAGGCCTACAACACTGTCACATGGGAGTGTGTTCTTATTGGTCTAGTGTTCCAAAGAGTATGTGTATCCCTTATTCTTACAGAACTTTTTGAGGGAATCCTCATGGGGGAGCTTATACATGGACCTCACTTTTAGCCTACTCACTATGTATGGTAGGAAATGCATTTCTGTACTTGTTGATTATTCCATTGAGTATTTGTACTTTCCCACCATGTTTGAACAGTGCATTGCTCCTCAAAAGAGCAAGAGTATTTTTGGGTTTCATGGTCACTTTAGGGCCAATGTTTATGATGATAGTAGCCCATCTATACATGACTTTGGGCAAGTGTATTGTTATTTTATCTATGTACAGCTGATAGACATTGATGCCTACTTCCCCATGTTGGGAGAACAAACATATATAGCTTGTAACTTGTTGCAGGGCCACTTGCCATATGACATTCTCAAGCAGCAGTTGTGGGGACTACATAATATCCACTTGGAGAACCTTTGGTACCATCCAAAATTGCACCTAAATTTTAGAAATTTTCTGATTTGGAGGCCAAATGGTGATGGTGTGCCATTCATCTTGGATGGAATGGGTTGGGTTGACATGTCTCATGACTTTGGAGAGAGAGTCCTTGGAGGCTCAATATTATTCTTGCCATTGGATGGAAATCATGTTGTGGCCCAAGATCAGCATGCCTTCTACACTTATCATAAGTGGAGAGGAGGACAGCGTGGGATAGGCCCTCTTGCCTATCATGTTCACTTATTCATCCCACCTACATTTTGTTGGGTGTGTGTTATATTCTTTCCACAACTAGCCCCACACGCTGTACGTTGTGCCGGGCATAGCAGGGGGGTCACAAGGGGGGCAGCAGCCCCCCCTGTCATTGTCTGGGGCAATGCCCCAACGAAAATTGTTTTGGTATTCGGTCCCACTCATATGCGTACCCACCCATGTTTTGTGCATGATTTTTCACATGGTTTTGGGGTACGATGGTTTTCGACCCCTGGTATTTTGTAGATCTGGTCAAGGGAACTACGGTTATGTTCTAATCCAGGGTTAATGGATTGGGGTTATGTATGCTTCGGCATGTATATATATGTGTTGTAACACTAAAAGGAATATAATGAAAAATCAAAACATGGTCATCCCGGGTTGGGATCCGGGGAAAAATCTCTGTGTTTATACGTTTTATGTTGCTCTTTATGCTCTCGCTCTTGCTTATTTTCTGTTATAACATTCGTGTGTAGATAATTTCTGTTCAGGGTTAAAACCTACATTTGGTATCAGATCTGTTTCGGCTTCAAGGGGACGCCTTTGCTGCTGAGGGTTTTTTTCTCGGGCTTGAGGTAGACCCTATTCAGTGGGAGATCTGCGGGATCGATTCTTGCGGTGAAAGAAGATGGCGACCGGCGGGAAGATAGAGATTGAGAAATTTAATGGTCAGATTTTTGAGTTGTGGAAACTCAAGATGGAGGATCTGCTGGTGGATAAATATCATTGGATCGCAGTTGATCCAGGTACTAAACCAACGGCAATGTCAGATGAAGACTAGAAAAAACTGGATCGGAAGGCTAAGAGCACAATACGGTTGTGTGTCTAAGATTCAGTATTGTTGAATGTATCTGGGGAAGCTACAATAAAGAATTTGTGGGAAAAACTTGGGACTTTATACCAATCTAAGTCTCTGGTGAATAAGTTATTCCTGCGGAAAAAGCTATATAACCTGAGGATGAAGGATGGAGACTCGGTGACAGAGCATCTGAACGCCTTCAATACTGTGGAAAGTCAGTTTTCATCTGTTGATATTAAAATCTCAGATGAAGATAAGTGCATCAGTTTGTTGTGTTCTCTACCAGACTCGTGGGACAGTCTGGTTATTGCAATGGGTAGCAATACAACTACCTTTAATTTTGATGACATTGTATTAGCCTTGCTGTCGGAGGAAATGAGATGGAGAAATATGGAGGGTCAAAATGGAGATGTCTTACCTGTACGGGGAAGGTCCCAGAACAGAAACAAGAATAAGTTTTCGAGTGGGAGATCTAAATCTAGAGGGAGATCTAAATCTCGTGGAAATTTTGTAAAGATATGCTGGAAATGCGGAAAGGAAGGGCACTACAAAAAGGAATGCAGATCTAAAGCTCCTAAGAAAGGAAAAGGATCTGATGAAGCTCCTTCTACAGAGGCAAAAACCACCTCGGATGAACATGGGGATGTGTATTTGGCTTCTTCTTCAAATACACATGTAGATCATGAGTCATGGTTGATTGACTCGGGTGCATCCTTTCACTTCACTCCCCATAGGGAGTGGTTCTGCGAGTATGAGAAATATGATGGTGGTGATGTCTTCCTAGGGGATGATAGGAAGGCCAGAATCGTCGGACGTGGAAAGTTCAAGCTGAAGCTGCAAGGTGGAAGGATTAGAACACTTCCTGGTGTTCTGCATATTCCTGCATTGGCTAGAAATTTGATTTATGTAAGCAAGATGGATGAGGCAGGTGTAAAAACAGTGTTTGAGAAAGATGCCTGCAAGATGGTTCGGGGAGCACTGGTATTAATGCAGGGAGTTCAGATTGGAACTCTGTAAAAGCTACAAGGTAGCACTGTTATTGATGGGTGTAACAGTTCTTTGGTTCCTGAAAGTGGAGCGGAAAGCCTAGCTATCTCTGGAAAAAAGACCATGCTATGGCATCAAAGGCTTGGACATATTGGAGAGAAGGGCCTTCGGATACTACATAGAAATGGTATGGTAGAAGGTATGTCTAATTTCTCTCTAGATTTTCGGTTGTGAACATTGTGTATATGGGAAGCGAGAATCGGTGATTTTTCCTTGGTGCTAAGAGGGCGAACAAGATATTAGAACTTGTGCACAGTGATGTGTTTGGACCTGTGTCAGTTCCATCACTAGGAAAGTTTGTGTACTATGTTTCATTCATAGATGACTTCTCAAGGAATACATGGATATGTTTCTTGAGGAAGAAATCTGAAGCCTTTGACAGATTTAAAGAATTTAAGGCTTTGGTGGAAAACCAGATAGAGAAGAAGATAAAGGCGCTGAGGACGGATAATGGTGGGGAGTTCTGCAAGAAGGAATTTGAAGAGTTATGTAAGAAGTGTGGTATAGTACAACAGAAGACTACTCCATACACACCTCAACAAAATGGAGTTGCAGAAAGAATGAATAGAACACTAATGGAGAAAAGAGCGAGAAGCATGCTCGAGAAGTCTGCTGTGGTGAGACAAGAATTCTAGGTGAGCGGTGGAGAGCGCATGTTGCTTGGTTAACGGATCACCATCGGCAGTTTGGAGAATAAGACTCACATGAGGTGTGGACGTGAAAGCCATCTCTTTTACCTCACATCTGAGTGTATTTGGATGTGATGCATATGTACATGTTCCAAAGGAGAAAAGTACCAAGGACCAAGTTGGAAAACAAATATGAAAGGTGCATCTTTATTAGGTATAAGGATGGCTTAAAGGGTTATAAGCTTTGGAACCCAGAAACAAGGAAGGTTGTGTACAGCCAAGATGTGGTGTTTAGAGAGGTGAAAGATGTTGTTACACATGAATTCCTACCAAAGGAACATAAGAATATAGAGTTTGAGCTAACGGACGATGAATCAGACTCTACAACAGAAGAAAGGTCGGGAGGGGAAGAGCCACTGACCCGACACAGAAAGATCGATTCGAGAAGAAACTAGAAAGGTATGGTCACGTAACGCTGCAGCTAGGGTTTCATGGCTATAGCGATGATGATCCCGGAAGCTGTCGGGGAGCGATGGGTTCGAGAGGGTGAAGCAGCTGGAGAAGGAAGCCATGGTTGATGAAATGGCATCCTTGCACAAAAACGATGCATGGGATCTGGTGGAGTTGCCGGCTGGAAGGAAGCCCATTGGGAGCAAATGGGTGTTTAAGAAGAAGATGAATGTAGAAAGCAAGGTGGAGAAATACAAAGCTCGGTTGGTAGCAAAAGGTTATTCCCAGGTGTCGGGAATTGATTTTGGTGATATTTTTTCTCCTGTTGCCAAATTTACTTCTATTAGATTACTTTTATCTGTTGCTGCTGCATTTGATTTTGAGATAGAACAAATGGATGTGAAGACAACATTTCTTCACGGGGATCTAGAAGAGGAGATCTACATGAAGCAACCTGAAGGCTTTATGGTGAAGGGTAAGAAAGAACTGGTATGCAGGTTGAAGAAGTCTCTGTATGGGTTAAAACGGTCACCAAGGATGTGGTATCAGAAATTTGATACCTATATACGGGGACTTGGCTTCACCAGAAGCAAGGAGGATCACTGTGTTTATTTCAAATTAATTGGTGACCGTGTTATTTATTTGGTCTTGTATGTGGATGATATGTTGTTGATTGGAAATGACGAAGAAATTATCCAAGATTTGAAGACCCAACTGTTCTCCAAATTCGACATGAAGGATCTTGGTGCTGCAAACTATATTTTGGGCATGGAAATTAAGAGAGATCGAGGAAAGAGGACGCTCTGGTTAAACCAGAGGAAGTATGTCGAAACTATATTGGAGAGTTTCAATATGTAGGATATTAAATCAGTAAATTTTCCTATTCCTGTAGGTGTAAAGTTGTCTGCTGAACGGTGTCCCAAGACACATGAAGAAGAGGAGTATATGTCCCGTGTTCAATATGCAAGTGCGATGGGTAGCTAATGTATGCAATGGTCTGTACTAGACCAGACATTGCACATGCAATGGGAGTATTGAGCAGGTTTATTTCAAACCCAGGGAAGGAGCATTGGACAACAGTGAAGCGGGTTTTCAGATATTTATGTGGCACTAGTGATTATGGCTTTTGCTACTAAGGAAGACCAGGATTGGAAATAATTTTGGACATTCATAGTTTTGTTGATGCAGACTGGGATGGAGATCTGGACAAAATAAGATCTACAAGTGGGTATTTGTTTAGCCTATTTGTAGGTGCATTCAGTTGGATGAGTAAAAGACAGTTTGTAGTGGCGCTTTCAACTACAGAGGCAGAATACATAGCAGCCACTCATGCAAGCAAGGAACTAGTTTGGTTGCAGAGATTTTGTTCAAGTATGGGGTTGGTACAGAAAGCTATAAGGATAGACTGTGATAGCCAAAGTGCAATTTTCTTGGCTAAGAACCCTGCTTATCCTTCAAAGACAAAGCACATTGATGTTCAATATCACTTTTTTAGAGATATGGTTGAGGCTAAAAGGGTGTTGTTGGTAAAGGTGGACACTTTGAAGAATGTTGCAGATGCATTGACAAAGTTTGTAAGCACTCAGAAGTTCTCTTGGTGTAGATAAACAATGGGTGTTGAAGAATTGGCCAAATGACTAAGCTCTCATGTGGCCCCCTGTGGAAAGAAAAAAACAAGTGGGAGAGTGTTGGGTGTGTGTTATATTCTTTCCACGACTAGCCCCGCATGTTGTATGTTGCGCCGGGCGTAGCAGGGGGGTCATAGGGGGGATGGCAGCCCCCCCTGTCGGGGTCCGAGGCAGCGCCCTGGCAAAAACTTTTTTGGTATGTGGTCCCACTCATATGCGGACCCACCCATGTTTTGTGCATGAGTTTGCACATGGTTTTGGGGTACGATGGTTTTCAACCTCTAGTATTTTGTAGATCCGGTCAAGGGAACTACGATTATGTTCTAATCCAGGGTTAATGGATTGGGGTTTATGTATGCTTCGGCACGTATATATATGTGTTGTAACACTAAAAGGAATATAATGAAAAATCAAGCTGTTCATCCCGATTTGGGATCCAGGGGAAAATATCTGTGTTTATCTGTTTTATGTTTTATGCTCTCGCTATTGTTTATTTTCTGTTATAAGATTCATGTGTGGATAATTTCTATTCAGGGTTAAAACCTACACATTTCAAGAGCCAAAGGTGGAGTATAATTTTTATGAGTTACCATGTTGGAGGGTGACTCACTTCATTTGGATGATAGCATGGGTGAGGGAGGCACTCATTCACCGTGATTATCATCACTCCTACTTTTTGGAGGCCATGAATCAGCAAGCAATTTTCCATTCACACTTTCCACCTTTGATTGATGCAGACACTTTGGTTTTGCACACTTGGGAGGAAGCATTGGATGACAGTATATTTGCATATCCTCTTGATGTAGTGATGGAGGCTATTGATGGAGGCCACATGAGGAAGAGGGGAGAAATTTTGTTCTCCTTTTTCATTTGCTTGAGGACAAGAAAATATTTTGGAGGGGAGGACTGTAATGTTCCAAAATTTCAGCCTCCAAGCTAAATGGAATATTAGAGTTAGCAGCAGCTCTAGCCGGTAAATAAATGGGTAGAAAAGCCCATAAGTCTCCTAAGGAGGATAAAAACACTCCAAGTGTGAAAGGAGACATTCTTTCTAGCCTAATAAAACACCTCCATGTGTGAACAAAGTTAAGATCAAGATGCTTTGACTAAGTCTACATCACAGTTTTAGTGGAGGAGGAATCCAAGGATGAATAACATAATTTGGGAGGGAGATGTAACTTCGGTTAGAAGTAACCTATGACTAAGTCAACAACGCAGTTTTAATGGAGGAGGAATCCTAGGATGGATAACGCAATTTTGGAGGGAAATGTAACTTGGGTTAGAAGTAACCTAAGTGAGTTGGGGCCAAGGGCAAGAAAACTCATATCTTATTTAAGGAAGAGGATGGCAGCATTATTCATCATGTTGTATATTATTATTCTTGGGTGCCAAGAATTGTTGCTACTTTGCTACTTAGCAAAGCTACAGTGTTGTTTAGCACTGGGTGTTCTCGGGCGGGAATCCCACCTCTTTCCTTTGAGGAGCTCATTGGGAGAGTTTTTATTCATTATTCCACATCATTTTTTCAGGCCAAGATTCAACCATATTCATCAGCACAGCTTTGCTGGAGATTGTGTAGTGTTGTTGGGTTCAGCAGTGGAAGGGATTGGAATCCTGACTTCTGAGCTAGTTTCTCATTGGAGGAAAATTTCCTTCACTTGAGAGATCTGTTTGGAGAGCCCCAGACCTTATTTTAGGTCTGTGGTATCAGACCACACATTTCTCATACCCTCCTAGTGTTGTTTCTGCTAGGGAGTGCGTTATTTTGGAGGCAGTATTCATTGCATGGTTTGGTGGCTCCGTTGCAGTGTTTCCTTGTGATTGAGAGGTTCATCCTTTCATGGGAGGAAGCCTTTGAGGGTTCTACATCAGATAAGATATATTTCAGCCTTATACACTAATGTACTTCATTTTTGCAGTGATTATTCAGTTATTTTCTGAAGATCACATTTGTATGTAGAGTGTTTGACAAGAAACCCTTGCCAGTTTATTTTATATTTTGTATAAGGAGCTTGGATCTCTGTTCTTCAGTATTATTTATCAATACATGAGTAGATCTATTTTTCTCCTATCATTTTATGTGTAAAACCTATCTTAGACTGCGCAATCCCTTGAGCGGCTGCTCCAGCATTTTGCAGTCTTGGGGTTTTAGCACTTTTTGGCAATCCTAGGTGTGGGAGATCTGTTTAACCCACCTATTTTACTTTGTTTCATCTCTATTTTTGGATTTCGAATGTATATTGTCTAATTTATTGGATCCAAGAGTCCATTTCACTATTTTATTGCATTTATTGCTGGAAATACGTTTTTGATGCATATTCTATGAGCAATCCTGAAAAAGGAACATTACAGCATGGAATTTTTCTACATAGTTGTGTGACTTTGCGCATAAGTCTGAGCTAAATGTGCATAGACCGATGTGTTTGTATGTGGTGAAAGAGCACAATTTTCCTGCATAAAAAATTCTAGAACTCCTGAACTGAAACTCTTCACAGTGGGTGAATGAGAGAAGATGAGGAGGAGGAGAGCTGGTCCAACAACAATCCTGAGCAGAGAGAAGGCTATGAAAAAACACAAACACGTAGCTAAAGGGTAAAATAAGTGGATTTTCCAATTTTGTTATGGTGTGTTTAGTGAATGAGTGTACTTAAACACCGGTGCTTGGTAGGAATGGTTGCAACCTACAAGAAATGGTCACATGCAAAAATAATTGTTAGTTGGTTAGTGGAAACATACTAACATGTAAAAAAAACTAGTTTATGGAACATAGTATGCTGCAAATAAGAAGAAGAAACAAAACTACAATAAAACATAAACACAAGCTCAAATGAGTCAAACGAGCCAATAATCTGAATGGAGAACTAATACCTTCTTATAGTCGCTATTAGTAAAGAAACGATAGAAAGTTACACACTACAGAGGATCATTAGAGCTATGGAGCTCTAATACCTAATGCAAGGATGGATTTACCCTTGAGCTGGTTCTGCAAGGCCTCTCTCATCTCCTAGGGGATTTGAGTTGTTGGGTGGCCAACAACTGAATCCTCTAACTCTATTTCTACTCTAGATCACACACTGATGGTTTTCTCATGGAAATTTTGGCCAACATAACAATGTGTTCTCATTTTTTTCTTCTCACGGTGGCAATTTATAGGCAAATTAAAATCCTTCTTCCCTCTCTTGGTACACTTGTGGATAGTGTCCCAAGAGTGGGGGTTGATTCGTTTGTGTCCTCACTTAAGGTCTCAAGGTGGCTCTAGGCAGATTTCCTTGGGCGGCCTCATGTGGATAATATTCTCTTGAAGTGTGTCAAATGGTCTCGAATGGTGAATTTTTCCATGCTTAGGACTGGACAACTTATTGAGGGAAAGTCACACAGACCAGCATGCCTATCGAAGAAAAATGTGCACAGAGTGCATTTTTTATGTGTCTTCAGTGCACAATTTGATATTTTTCTTATTGACCTTAGATATTTTTAAATTTTCTAGATTCTCTAATGTTTCTTAGCCATGTAAATCCTTTTGCTTGAAATTTTATAATGTATTTTTTCTTGCCCGATTTTCCAGTGATAAAAGGTAGCATAAAATGCTACAAAAATGTCAAATGAATGACAGAATAGCATTTCATTACGTAAAAAGTAAAACTAATCTAAGTGAGAACACCCACTAATAGGACACTTTTTTTGTGCTTAATTTTTTTCAAGGCCACTAACGGAAGAAAGCCTCTTGGCACCCCGCTTTGAGACAACAACAATTTTATAAGCTTTCATAGCTTTGATCTCAAATTAAATTTATCCCCATTTCAAAAAAGGAAAATAATTCGAAGGAAATGACTCTACAGATCAACTAAAGTAACCATCGTTGTTTTTCTTGAAGAAATTAAAATATAAATTAATTCCAATTGTTAGCAAAGTTGTCATGTATAAAACTCACTAGTTTTAAAAACCTCAAACATCATGTGACCAAATTTTTTATTGTATCTAGCTTCATCTGAAATTTCACTACCTTACATTTTCAAAATACATGAATTACATCTAACTTATTGGTAAATATCATTCTTATTTGTAGGAGTTATTGCTTTAATAAATGGAAAACTTGAGACCAAATCTTCTTGGAATTGCCTCCCTTTGGTCCAGTAGCCTTTTTTCCTTTTATGTGAATGGATTGTGTCACCTTCCAAGGAAAAATATTCAACATTTTCATCACCAATTTCTTTTTAAACTCCATTTATCTCACCCTGATCATTTGAGGAACCTATTATTTCATCCATAATTTGGATATCAGATGCATTTTCACAAGAGTTAACATCTCTCTCAGTAACATATTGTTCAAAGGAGATTGAAGCATCAAGATAATGTGTATTCTTGGATGGAGGATTTTGAAAGTATGATAATACATCCATTTCCCTCGATGGTTTCTTCCCATGATTAGCTTTTGACATGTCGTTGAATATTCCACAAGTAAATTTTCAAATCGATCTAGAAACCTGCATCAATAGTTTCCAAAAGTTGAGAATTAATATATGTGTAAGTAGTATTCAATGAAAAATAAGTGGAATGTAAAATAATTACAATGTAAAATAGGTGCAATGATCACAAAAACCTTTAAGCAATTTAAAATTTTTTTTTATGCCAAACCCAAAATAAAAAATAAATCATTATACGCAAAACAATAACACCATGATTCATCATCTATAAAACAAAGAACATCATTCAAATGTAAAATATATAAAAAATTCCATTAGATTTTAATTCATATCTCCAAGTCACGTGATGAAACATTGGAGGATTTAAACAAAACAACAAAGTATTACAATAACTTTAATCATACTTTGAAAAATACATCTCCATACAAAGATTACACACGCACACACACATTTGTGTTGTGCACCTTATTGGAATTACGAGTAGTGAGGAGATAAATATTTTTTTATATATAACAATATGCCCTTTATCTTTTATTCTAACCAATGTTTCCAACAATATCATACAAAATTATGATCCACTAAAAATGTAACTTACCATCATTAGGAAGAACACAACCAAATATCAATTCAATCACGCAAGATCTAATTTACGACGACAAGTAATAGGATTTATGTAAATAAAATAGAATGTTGAATGATCATTTCTCTAAATTTTTTATAATAAATATTATCACACACATGAACATAAAACCATATATGATGAAAGAATAATCTTGATTATGTTTTAAGAATGATGAAATCATGCTCTTTAAAAAATATTATGGGCAGCCAGCCACTCCCCTATTGTCTTTACCCACTTGAATTTTAAGGGTTATGATGCAACCATAAGGCCGCAATTAAACAAAATGCACCACATGTAAGGTTAGCGGAATTAATCCCACATGTTCTCCCCTTAGCTTGACCTCCTTATCCATTTTGATCAAACACATGCAAAATTTTTAACGATCTCAACATAATAAAATTTTACCTTTAAGCATTTCCGTGCCTTCACCTTACCTTATCAAGTGCATGGCTTCAACTTTGAACAAACCTATAGGCCTGGGGTTTTGACCCACATAAATTTTACCTTTACACATGCAACAGATAATACATACATACTTTATGCAATAAACATCACTTAATTTTATATCAGAGCCCACTTAACCTTAATTTACCTACATACACACAGAACCAGCTTCCGCGGTCCCACCATCCGCAGATCAGTCACAAGGCATCGCAAGTCGCAGAACATAACAATTAACATCCGCACTAAGCCTTACAAATACCTATGTGAATTTACACTGAAACACTCACCGTAGATCTTCGCCATATCTAACAGTTTTACTTTACCTCTTATCTTATCGACATTGCTTGCCCGCAAGTTTCATTCTTTTCCGATCATGATAAACCATAAACTCTGCGAAGAGCACTATTGTGTAGTGGTGACACGTCGCATCGCATCGCCCGATTCTTACCCACATCATATCGTAAAAAAATCACTTTACCATATGAACTCTTAAAACTAAAATTTAAAACCTATGATGTGCGCTAATGTGAAATTCTGACATGTGGCCTCCACACATCGCATCGCAGCTTGCCATCCTTACCACATCACGTCACAAGTTATATTGGTCACCTTACGAAGTTTTTAACAATAAACTTTAAAATTTCTGATGTGTGATGTTGCGCAGTGCTGACACATGGAACTTCTTCGCCTCTTCTGCTTGTTTTGATCTTTGCCGTCAATTACTAAACCCTCGATATTGCGATTTGATCCTTACCGTCAAATTCCACTTTTGAATTCTTCCCTGTGATTTGGTCTTTAGTTAGCCTATGTTATTTATATTGTCAATGCTCTGTAGTACAGTATCCTCCACGCTCCTCCTCTTTTTCTTGTTCGGAATGCTTCAAGTCTATTTCTCCTGAGCTTATCTTCAATCTTTTTAAGTGTTGATCCCTCTTGGTTTATTCTTTCTCCTTTAACACTATTTCTCCTTTTCTTGTTCAAGTTTCCTTTAGCCTGTCTCTAGCTCGAATACAGAGCACTCTCTATATTTCTTCTCTTCTCCCAGAATTCGTAATTTGTTCTTTATTTGACCTATACACACATTTGCTAGCTCCAAACTGGAATCACACTGATTCTACCCAGCCACTTAAGTCCTTTATCATTCATAAATACTTATATGTACAATTTGAATTCATTCAGCATGGTTTATCACACAGAAACCATAAATTCAAAGCTACGGATCACTCAGCATGTAAAAGAAATAACACACACATTCACAATGAATTTAATTTTACAATTCATTAAACAAATGTACCAAAAAAAATAAAAATCTGTTTTACAATCTAGCTTTGGCCTGATCTGCATTTACATGGCCCTTTTTTCTGCCTGTCTCTCTATATGCTCGTAGGCTTACAAATTTAAAACTCATATCTAACAATGTTCAATTTTTCCTCTCATTTGTGCCTTTGAGGATTTACAAATTTATACAAGAGCTTTTGTAACTAGTTTTGGTTCAGATCTGTAGGTTTCTCAACAAAATCCTAAAAATCCTCTAAGTCCTCAATTAGTTCCCAAAATCTCTTCTTTATCCCTTCAGGATCTCAATATTCAACTAATTCCTAAGGAGTCTCCATAAATCCATAAAATCATGAAATAATTTCTAATCTAAGATTTACAATATTTCATAATATCTCAATCCACACTAATCACTCATCAATCACTCATATTCTCCTACATTCAATAACATTTACAAATATGCCTCTCAATAATTAATTAAGCCCTATTCTAAATGTCTCACATAAATCATTCAAAACATTTAAAATTACATTAATTAAATACTTAGGAAAACCACTCTTTCGAAAAACACAAGAGCCCCTAGATTCTACTAAATGTACAAAATTTTGGAACCATGATGCTACTGCATCAGACTCCCAAGGTAGAAAATAATCATGATCTCCAGATCATGTGCTTCCAATCTTTGTCCTCCTGGATCCCATACTTTGTTTTGTAATCTATCTTTGGTTGCTGCTATTGTTTGTTGTTGTTCTCAAGGTCTCCACACCTTATGTGTCATTGCCCCACTAGCTATGCTTTCACAGTCTGCTGTTGTCTTTCTCTTACTATTTCTTGGATTTCTTGCTGTTGTCTTCCTCTGAGGCACCTTCATCATCAATATTATTATTCCTTTAATATCTATGTTCATTTTATCCTTTGACTGGTACTCTATCTACCCCTTGTTGTTGTACTCTGTCCACTCATCTTCAAACTTCTGTTTGAAGTTGTTGGTTTCTTACTACTGCCATTACATCCTTACCCTCTTGTTTCTTTTGAACTTCTATCTCATCTCCAAACAAACTCTATTCAATATCTGTAAATTTACTTTCAAAAAATAAATTTTCCTCCAATTCCCTTTGTACTTGATTCCTCTCAAATACATCACTATGTTGTTCATCAATTCTAGCATACTTTTCTTCCTCTTCCTTGACAACCCTCAATGATTGTCCTTCACTTCCTTGACTGATTTTGACAGTAAATTTCACTTCCTCAAGCAAAGTATCTTCATGCTTTACATCTTCCTCATCATTATGCCTTACTTGGAAACTTCCAATATTTTTCAGTTCTACAACTAATTCTCCTTCAATTGGAAACATGTTTGCTTCATTTTCATCAAAACATGTAATCATAAAACAATTACTAGAACAAAAAATATAAGGCCTCATTTCCTTTTCCTTCTCTAGCAACATCTCAATATGTTGCTCTGAGTTTTCCTTTAACTCCTTTCTCAGCACATCATTATGTTGATTTAAATTCTCCAAAGAACTCACGAGTCTATCAGCTAATTTCTCCTCCATATCATCTATTTCAAGGATGTCTCCCTGCTCTGGTTCACAATAGTGAACTCCTTCCTCTGTAATGTCAATTTGTTGAACTCTTATTACCATTCTCTCTTCCTTATGATTGCCATTCATGACAATTTCTTTGTCTACCTTCTTCAACAATTTATCCTAAGTATATATCCTCTGCTTTTTCAACTTTCTTCTTTGAAGTTCTAACTTTCTATATAACTCAACAATTTCAATTAGAGTAGAATTTGGAAACTTTACACAGTTTTCTGTACCTTCACTTGTTGTTGACCCATCATCAAATGGTCCTTCTTCCTTTACTAAATCTAATTCATCATGCTTAAAAATTCCAAACTCATTAGGCACAGTAAATACCTTTTCTTCATCTTCATGTATTAACCACTACAAGGAAAAGACCCTCTAGCGGAGGTTATAAAGGAGGTTTTTAGTGTTATAAAATTGGCCAAAATTGTCAAAAAAACATATGCTACCACATCCGTTTCTGGTAACGGAGGTTTTGGCGGAGCTTTTAACGGAAATTTAACACAACTAAAAAAAAATGGGTGGTTGGAGGTTATTACGGATGTTTTTTCATTGGTGCTCTTATCAGGTTTTAACACACCGGTGCGTATTGATAGACAGCGCACCGGGGTGGTCGAAGGAGAATGCAATGGGTCATTAAGGAAAACAACAACATCTGGCCTGGTGTTGGTGATACAATGCATGGGGCCGTTCTAATTGGTCTTGGGATTTGAGTGGTGCCCGTAGGTTGTATAAGCGCATCAATGTGTGTATCTTTATGAGGCACCGGTGCTCCATATCACAGAAAGGAACCGAGATCTATAATTGGTATCGGTATTCGTGTGGCGCACATGGCATCTACAAATACACCGATGCTTATATATACATAAACGCCTCGGTGCACAGTATCACACAAACACATTGATATTTATAACTGGAATCGGTATTAGTGCGGTGCCCATAGAATCATAAACGCACCGATTCATATAGACATGTATAAACGCACTAATTTTCATTTTGTTTTTTTTTAGAAACATCCACCTCTGACAGTCCAATTATTGTGATTGTTTTAAATTCATTATTCATCAAAAGTCGACACATCTTATAACAATATTCATATTAATTACATTTTTATTAATGCATTTGAATGTGTTGTTTAGATTAATTTGTTATATCATATCAGAATTATTGTGGTTTTTTAAAATTCATTATTCATCAAAAGTCGACACATATATATAATCTTATAACAATATTCATATGAATTAAATTTTTATTAGTGCATTTGAGAACGACATTGGAGAACGAAATAGCGACAATGGAGAAGGCAATAGAATAAATTAAAACATATTTTATGATTATATATATATATATATATATATATATATATATATACAGTGTTTATCATACAAAATGGGACAATTATTCATATCCCTTTGTCTTTCAATTGGGACACTATGTCCATTACATTAAACAAAATGTCTGATTTCACAGACATATTTCAAAAAATAAAACGCCTTGCTTTGATATCCAAATTACATAGTGATCATCATTCTTCGCTTGAACTGTTGTCACTGCTAGAGCTACTTCCATGACTTGGGTTATTTTTCAGGAATGTTGTGTTCACGGCGTTGATTGTTTTCTTCTTCTTCACTTTCCATCTACAAACATAAAAATAAACTGAAATGAGTGTATATACATTGGTGAGAATAATGAAAATTCCAATATTAAATAATATACATCAATGTAAATCGAAAAGAAAAATGATGTACCATAGCAACAATTGACTCATAAACTATACACATTATTTCAAAACCATGTACCATGCCATCTTTCAAAATTTCATCTGTTGGCGCAGTTCCATACTTTGTTTCCTGCAAGTTTTATACCCCATAACAAATCATATATTTAATATAAAAGATGTTTTTGTTCTATTAATTATAGACGGAGCTAATTAAAACAAGATTGATAGATGCTTACAAATTCCACAATTAAATTATGATATGCCAACATATACTCACAACCCATATTTAACCCAATTTCAATCAATTCGTTTGATGGTTTTTCTTTGTATGTTAGCACCTGTTTGAAGACATTCAAGGATTATTTTTGTAAAACAACTTAAAAAATACAAAAATGAAATCTAGTTAAGTTGTTATAAGGAAGTCAAAATTACTCACAAAATTAGAGATTAACCATTTTCTTCCTTGTCGTCCTATTTTATGTGCTGAATGGGTTCCATTTTCTTTTATTTTCTGCAAGAAAATTCTTGAAAATTAATATTTAATGCTAAATTGTTTATTGCTTGTACTTAATGATCAAGAAATTCAATGATTACATATTACATTTGAAGCACATTGTTGTATTCGTTCCACTAGATCCCTCAAACTTTTGTAAAAGTTTTTCTCTCTTTTGTTAACCTCCAGCACCACTCCTTGAGCCAAGGAGAAATTCATTTTCATTTGCATGTTCTATTTTTTTTCTTTTCTTAGAACAACATTCATTTTCTGTGTTGTTGGTCCTTGTAGAACATTAAACAGTTGTGAATTAGTAGACTGTTCGACACATGTTATCTAATTATTTTTAAGTATATTATTAATGATAATTAAATAAAGAAACTCATATTGGATCGATAATATTGTTTCATTCACCTGATTCATCTTTTTGCAATTTTTCCATTAAACTTTTATGCTCTTCTAGTCGTAGATCAGAAATAATCATATCGAGCTTCATCATTTTGTGGCTCTGCATGATACATAGTAAACAATACATATTAGTTAAAGTTACATATAGTTCAAAAATAATATTTTTTATAAAGAATTTACAAAGAACTTGCCTTTTTTGTTTTTCTTGATGTGTTAACAGTATTTTTGTTACTTGATATCTTGTCAGTAATTTCTTTATCAATATGAAACCTGTAGCATATCATTCATTAATATATTTATAAATAAATTCTCAACCTTTCAGGTAGAAAATAAATCTCGAGACATCGGTGTGCTTTCCATGAAATCCACACCGTCGCCGATGCGTTGATATATTAACAACACACCGTAAAATAGTATAATACACCGTACGGTGCATTTGGTATTATAAACGTGCCGCAAAAATAGTGTAATAAACCTAACGGTGCGTGGGGTGTTATAAACGCACCACAAAAACAGTGTAATACACCATACGGTTCTTTCCTAGTTAAAGAGAGCACTGATGCCCTATTTCAGATTTGGCACACGGATTTAAAAAAATGTTTTCAATTTTTTATGACACAGAACTTGCGCGGTGCACTGTAATAATACAAAGCACCAGTGCGGTGGCGTATGCAAGGCGCACTAATAAAGAAAAATCCATTTTTTCAAAAGTTCACGCAATGGTTGAATGGATTTGGATCCGACTATGCAATTTGTCACGTGGGTTGGACGTCAATCTAAAATAGAAAAAGCTAATTTTGAAATCACAGAGAAAGGGAGAAGAAAGGGAAAAAACAAAAAAAATGAAGGGTTGAGGGTAAAAATGGATAAAACTGCAGGAAAAAATAAAAAACTGCAAAAAAAAGTAATAAAAAGAATTAAATTTAATCATGAAATGGTTTGAAATTCTATGATAACGGGCTTGAATCACCAGAGTTTTGGTTTCTGATTGTCTGAATACTATTGTTCGAACGTATTTCACCATCCACAGTGCCCTCGTGCTCTCTTGCTCCACGTTTGTCTCCTGCAAAAATCTGACTGAAAAGTTTTAGCAAAAATAGTGAAATAATGAAAAGTGTTTAGTATTTAAAGAATTATTCTATCAAATTAGATTTTCGAAAATATTTTGCGGCCCTTTTTTCAAATTGTTGTTTTTTTTAACTTAAACAAAATAGAGTTGCTTTTTTTTATTTGCGTTTATTCGTTTCTGGGGCACGTAAATGTGACACACCGGTGCATTGTATTAATATGATGCACTGAGGTCTGTTAGGATGATAAGCGCACCAGGCTTTTTAAAGTTTTTTTTTTTTTTTGTATGTAAGATCATAATAAAATAATGATAATTATAAAGTACATGAATTTATTTTCATTAGTTTCTAAACTTTATATATGTAAGATCATAATAAAATAATGATAATTATAAAGTACATGAATTTATTTTCATTATTTTCTAAACTTTATGTTACAAAAATTCGTATTATTCTAGATTTGTTATTTTACAATTATTTGTAAATTTACAAATTTAAATATTTTAATAAAATCATTTCACATTAATACAATTAAAATTTTACAAATTAAAATTTTACATACAATTACATTAATTAAAATTACAATTACAATTACAATTAAAATTACAATTACAATTTTACATTAATTTCACATACATGAATTACTATTAGAATTATAATTACAATTTTAATTTTACATACAATTACATTTACAATTTTACATATAATTACATTTACGATTACAATTACAATTTGACAAATATTACAATTACATTTACAATTTTACATAGAATTACATTTACAATTACAATTACAATTTTACAAATATTTTACATACAATTCAATTAAAATTACACTTACAAATACAATTACAATTTGTGAAACTTACATACAATTAAAATTAAAATTACAATTTTACAATTTTTCATATATACAATTACAATCATTTAATAAATTAAATATTACAATTACAATTACAATTTTACATTAATAATTATTTTACATACAATTACACTTAAAATTACGATTAGTACAAATACAAATACAATTTTACAATTTTACATAGAATGAAAATTTAAATTATAATTACATTCACGACATAATATTTAATAAATATCACAGTCATTTAATAATATTAAATTAATTAATAAACATCATCACGATCATGATAACCATCATAATAACATCATATTCGACTAATAAACACATTCAATTAACATCAAATTAACATTATATATTAGCATCATCACAACACAAACATTAAATATACATCTCAATATAATCTCAAATAACTCATGTGCCTATCACATATACAAATCTATCTGCAAGCTAAACATTAAATGAACATATCTAACATGACTAACAATATGCGCCACATCATGATGCTCATCAACATGAAAATTAAGTACAACTGCAACATGAACATAAAATACATGGATCATATATATATATATATATATATATATATATATATAACTGAATAATGTTAAAAATATACAACTGTAATATAAATGTCATGGATCAAGCACTGGTGGTAGTATAACAACATCAATAACACTAGTTCAAGTGGATGTGGAATGCTCAGTAAAGCTGGGTGCAGCCTCAACAGTCGATGGTTGACTAGCCTGCTCATGATCATGATGGTCACTAGTAAGGATGGATGCATCCTCTGGTGGTAGTACAACATGATCAATATGAGGCGCAATAGTAGTGGAGGTCTGCTCAGTCAATAGTACTGCAGCCTTAGCAGTTGATGGTCCAGCCTGCTCATGATGATCGTGACTAGTACTCATGATGGATGCTGTAGGCTGCTGACTGGACGTGGTCGATGGTCTAGCCTTATTTCCATGATGACTAGTGTCAGATGCTGCCAGTGGAGCCTCATGATGATCATCAGGCACGCCGCGAGGTGAACGATCATGAGATGCATCTGAGTCACTGCTGGCGGTCTGTCCATCACGTGTCGTAGCTCGACTACGCCTATAGCTATGGAAAATCCTCCTCAATCACGTAACAACTGTCGTAGCTCCTACGACATGTCGCATCAGGCCATAAATGTCACACGGAATGCCTCTCCACATCCGTAACAGTCTATCATTGTCCTGTATCTCTTTGTAATGAGCAGGCATGATGCCCACATCTGAAATCAATCCACAGAGTTGGCTGCCCAACTCCATCCGGTATCTGTTCTTAGGTCAACCACGTCTAGTAAAAGGCAGTATTGGTGCACCATGAGGCACATAATAAACACGTCTCTCTGCTGCACCACTAACCTCATCCTCCGGCACATTAGCCATCTCCTGATCGTAATCATTAGGACTAACACCTGGATCATGTGGTGGATCCGAAATCTCATCACCATCAAAAGAGACAATGTCTGCAAAATATATACAAGTACACAACAATAATTAGAAAATTTCATTACACAATTTAATAAAAACAAGTTAAAGAACATGTTAGAATAAATATAAATAAAAAATTAATATTACTTCTATCATCTAGCAGCTCATCAGGAGTGAAGAGGATGTTGGGACACCCTCGCCAATCTAGTCCAGCATAAGGACATGGGACCATAATGAAGGGATGCAGCCCGCCAACATTGGCTAGTAAGTCCAGCGAATCATGTGATATCCTCGCTGGAAACATAGTGTCTCCCCTCTTGGGCATCATATGCCCCCACATGCACATTTGGGCCTCAAACATCGGCCTACGAGGCTGTAAAAAAAAACTAGGTCTCATCTCTGCAAACCTCTCAAAAGATAAACAAAAAATCTCTGAAGCAAAAGGGAAGTTGACCCTCCCTTGTGCATGAGCACAACATCTATCTAAGGCTATACAAAACTGTCACAAAAAAATGGCAGACCACCTGACAAGTCATGGCTGCTGTACTAAAGAATCAACGTAATATAAAATCGAGAAACTAATGTGTTTCCCGTCACTAGTGTTGTGCAAAAATTATCAAAGCAATAATAAAGAGGCACTGCAAGTCCTATCTACCAAAAGCACCTATACGTAACTGACCTCCAAGTACCTAAAACTCTGAAGGAGGCAATACATGTGCTCCAATGTATCTCTGGGAGTAAACTAACTGACTCCCTGCTACACAACCAATTGGCACATCTGGGAATGAGGGAAAATCCACCCCTCTCCTTGATAGTCCTGTAATAAAATAAATTTCCTCCTTAGTGGGTGTGTACCATTGGTCAGGACCAAACTAAAAAGTCTGTCGGTGGGCATTCCACTTGTCGATAAGATATCTCAAAAGCACACTATGGGCCTTTAGGTAGGAAATAGCCTCCTCATAGAACTTGAGGAGACCTACCTGCATAAGAATCTCCTAGGTATTTACAGTAATAGGGTGAGGGAATACATCTCTCTCCCTCTCTCTCGCCTCCCATTGGCAAATCATGTCATATTACTCTACTTGTTGTTGCTGTTGTTGCTCCTATTCTCTCTGAATCATTGCCATATTAAATATTTTTTTTTTATTAAAATAGAAATGTATTTATAAATATACATATATAATTTCTTTTGAAAAAAAAACAAACATACAAGTCGGTGCTCCATAAAAACAGTCACACACTAGTGCCGGTGCGTCCTAATATTTTAGAGCACCGTCCCCGGGGCCCCTAATGAAACAGATCGCACCGGATTCGGTGCAGATTTCTATTTTTCAAGCATTGTGGATTGTATATAATTTAGAATAGGGGAGCACTGACTTAAATATACACCCCGACGCATATAGTCGTGTCAGCGCACCGACTTCATGACAATGACATAGTTGACGATGCGGTCTTTTACTCGGCCGCACCGTTGACCCTCTCATAATGAAAAATGCGATGCGTTGACATAAACCAGGGCGGAAAATGAAGTCAACACATCGCACTGTGATTGTCGAGGTCAATGGTGTGCCTGGATAAATGAGCGCACCGCCTTTTTTATTTTTTATATTTAGTTTAAAATTATTCGGGGTGCTTTCCGGCACCGCCCTGGAAATGGTGCGGTTACCATTAGCACCAGTAGCGGTGCTGCCTGGAAATTTTACAGGTAGCACCGCTATCCGGTGCGAGTCGAACAGCTCAAGCGCACCGCGCGACATTTTTTTTTTCTTTTTTTCTTTTTTAATGGTTATTTTTAAGTTTATTTCAATTTCTAATCCCCTAAAAGGATTAATTATAGAAAAACTAGAAAAATACATGTACATTTCGCCTTCGAGGAGGCATATTGGCTAAAAAAATTGGAAAATAAAATTTGCGCACTGTTTTTTCAAAATGCAAGTTGGAGATTGGTGGCCAATGCAGAGCAGCAGTGTGTGCAATGGGTGCAATGAGAGCACCAATGTCAGGGCGGCTCAGAAATAAGGAAATAGTACTGGGGCTTGAGAGCTCTGGAGCACTGAGGAAAGTGAATAATGAAGTTTTTTGGCCGTATTGTTTTTTAATTAACCCTGTTTTGTTGCGCAGGTTTTTATAAGCGCACCGGTGCTATTAAATAAAACCGCACCGGGCGGTATCAATTTTGGCGCGTTGTTTATAATGCACCGGGGCGTTTCCCTAACCACGCACCAGGATGTTTCAGTTTCAGTGCGAAAATTTGATGATGCACCGGGGCGGCGTAATGGTAAAGAACTGGTTTTTTGGCCTTAATTTTTTATATATATATATAACGCTATTCCAATGCGTGCGGTTTCTGGCACACCGGTGCTCTTAGAGAAGAACGCACTGGCTCATTTCTATTTTGGCGTGGTGTTTTATGATGCACTGACGCGAAAGAGTATTGATGCCCTGGTGCATTACATTAATTGGACGCCCCAACGGTATGTATACTTCGTGCACACTGTCCGGTGTGCCAATGTTCGGTGCACACTGGTGCATTCTATGGTATCGTGCGCACCGGTAATTGATAGCTCAGGAGCACTGGAAAACTGAAAAATTGGGGTTTTTTGTCGTATTTTTTTTTTAAAAATTTAACCCTTTACTGATGCGCGTTGTTTATAGGTGCACTAGTACTATTTGCTACAAATGCACTGGTTGGTTTGTGTTTTGGCGCATTTTTTATGATGCACCGGTACGGTTTCTGTCTACCGCACCGGGTGGTTTTGGTGTTGGCGTTGTGTTTTATAATGCACCAGCATGGACGAGTTGTGAGGCACCGGTGCTCTATTATATTATGACACACTGGGCGGGTGTGTACGGAGTGCACAGTGTCTGGTGTGCTAATGATTTTTTCTGCACTGGTGCGTTATTTTTTTTAGAGCACTGGGGCGAGTTTTAACGATAAGAGCACCGATAGGAAAACATCCGCAAAACCCTCCGCCCGCCAACCTCCTCTAGTAACCTCCACTAGAAATAGATGTATGGGGTATTTTTCTTTGTGGTTCCTCAAAAACATCTGCTAGAGGGTCTTTTCCTTGCAGTGCTATGATCTTAATAAATATTAAAAGTTAAATTAAAATTCCAAAAATCATGTTATGAAACAAGAGCCACATGGTGGCATGTCACTGCTTATTTGCACATATGAATTATGTAAATTTAGTTTATTTTGTTCAAATGATATGTGTGAACATAAAATTATTTGAAAAAAAAAAAAAAAACTTCATTGAAAATGTATATATTTAAAAGTTCAATTATATTTTATTTTAAAAATGTGGATAGTTTTAAAATAATCGATTTTAGAGAACACAACATGCTCTACCTATTTGTGTTTTCATTATAATACTCAATTCATTTCTCATTAGATCATATATGTATTTATTGTTGTTAGGTTTGATCTAGGAGAATTTACAATGCTCCCAATTTGAATTCCAATAATGTTACTCTTTAATCCCATTTGACGTAATTTTGTAATAATTTATTAGACATAAATATAAATTATCTTAAACTTATTCAATATTTTAGTTTAAATTCATATTTAAGTGCCTTGTGAGAGAACACTTTAATATTAGACTTGAGTGAGGTCAATAATATTGCAATGATTCATGAGAATCAAGCTATTGAGAAATTAAGACAAAGTTTCTCAAGGTTAATCATCAAATCCATATGACACAACATAGTAGAATACACTATTTCTTTATAGGCTTCCATGTTTAATATGGAGAACTACTTATTTCTCGATAATTTTTTTTGCACTCTGATCCCCTGTTTTAAGACCAACCTAAGGAAGAGAATGATTCCCTTAAGGTTGAAAGACTTGTCTCGACCATTTGTTCTCAACAATATCAGTTTTGGAAGGAAGAGAAGAATGAAACTTAGATCAATAATTTCATAATATCACAAATGGTGATAATAGCCTTAAAGAATTTATAATTAAGTAATTAAAACAAATTTATTGGATGTCAATCCACATTATGCATACAACATCACACATGAGTAAAAGTAATTTTTAATTTAATTCTGAGATTTGTAGCCATGTATACGAGGGGAAGTGTATTCATTTTTAATCCCCAAATTGAAGTGTCATGTATTGATTATTCTTACCAACCGACATCTTTTTTCATTGTTGTACTTGATATATTGCTAAAGTTGAATCTACTCGTACATTAAGAATATTAGTCTCAAGTTCTTGAAAGCCTATGAAGAAAGTTGACAGACAAATATTAGCCAAGAATTGTCCATGATTTAATCACAAAAATTTGTGTTGTCTTTCTAGGCACAACATGGCACAACAAAATCTTAACACCACTTAACTCAATTGCATTGTAATTGTATCGAGTAAGGTCAAAACAAAAATAGGCATCCTCATCATAACTAGCCTAGATGCCTCAAGTTCAAATTTCATAATGTTACCTTACCTATAATTCCATTAGCAAGCATCCAATCAACCTGAATGTGAAATTATTTGTACTGAGCCATTGTCATATCTCTCATTCTCATTCTCATTATTAGGCGATTATAAACACCTTTTTCACACCTTCTAGAAGGAATGAGATTTGGTCCATTTATTTTCAAAGATTTTTCATAGATACTAGTGCAATATGAACCCCTAAGCGCTTGATTATTTATAATAATGAACTATACATAAAGTTTTAAACTTATTCATCTCAAGGTATTCTAACTTTGAATATGTATTCATGTTGTGTTGTGTAACATACCCAAGCTAAACATTCATGTAATAAAAGTTAATAAAGACAAAAAATAATACCATGGTTAAGGGACACTTATTCCAAGTTGAATGTTGGGAAACATATCCTAGTGGGCATCAATGGATATGTGTTTATGGAAAAGGAAAATTGGCAAAGGATTTGGAAAGGAAAAATGGAATTTTTGGCATTTTATTTATGAAAATCATGGAAAATTAGGAGAAAAGGAAGGTGAAATGTCACACATTGCATGTGAGGAGGAAAATGAAGGAAAATAATAGAAAATGAATAAAATAGAGGCCTCATTAATAAAAAGGATTTTGAGGATCAGTTGGAAATATTTTTGATAGGTTTTGGTGGAGCTCTCTTCTATTATTCTCTCTCTCTCATACTCTTGGATACTTAGAGTTTTCTTGGAGCAATTCAACATTGTGCCAAGGGGTAGGAAATAAAGCAAAGGAAGGACAAGGAAAGGAAAGGAAAGAAAAGATAAAGCAAGGAAGAGCACGATCTAGCACATTCAACATGAATAGTTGCAGGTAACATATTGCATGTGTGATTTCCTAGCTGGTTTGGACATGTATGGCTTATGCATGCTGGTATTTGGTTCTCTTGTTGTTGGTGGCATGATTTTGTCAAGTTGACAGTGGTTTTTAGCCTTGCCTTGCCTTTTCTGGATGCCATGGTGTGTTGGGATTTTGATCTCAGTTTTTAAATTTGGAATTGTCGGATGGATTTTTCAATTTGGGGCGAAGGTGGTCTCAGATTCATTCCCAAAGACCTAGGAATCCACTGACCAGTTTTAGCAAGATACATGGTAAATCCTTAGGGAGGTGTCTCGGTTTAGGGCCTAGTGATCTGGGATTAGATTAAGGTAAATAATGAGAGACAGGGAGACATAAAATTCCTCAAGGATAGTGATGGTTTTTGGATGGCATTTCAAGTTCAGTTTGGTTGTGATTGGAGCACTAGTTTTGGCGTGATCATGGTATGCTGAGGGTGGAGGTGGTTTAGCCTCTGAAATACATTAGCTATTTTTTTATTGGTTTATCCATGATATCCCACATTCATGCTTGGAATATGGCACGAGGGTGACTGGTTGAAGAGAGATTTGGCTTAGCCATGTCTATGGTCAGGTGGTATGTGAAAGTCCCGAACCTGGTCGGTTATTGCCTCTGCCTAATGGAAGTTAAATTCTCTGGTTTTTGTACTTATTAATATGTGTATTTAATGGTTTTTATCTCACTATTATTTCCATGGTTTTATGTTGGTTATATGCATGTTTAAATGACTAGTTCATGTCATGGTTATTTCATGTTTTTACTTGTAATGTTCAAAATAATTGATGCAAGACCTAATTGATTTCATAAAAATTCAAGGGAGAAGGTGGTGATCCTTCTTCTCATGTCCCATAAGATTTTTCAGTCATTCATGCTCTATCTTGTATCCTAGACCTGCAGATTTCATCTATGCCAAGTGTTTCATAGAATGTAAATCTCGATTGGGGATGGTCAGGCCTAGTCCTGAAGTTAGTTTTTGGTTTATTAGTTTTTTCATCATTTATTTAATGGATTCTAGAAGTTACAACAAGTTCTTCTCAGTGGAAGGAATTTTGGGCTTGAAAAGTGGCTTAATTCCTAAGGACTCTGGCATAGGTCTACTAGAAATAGTCCCTAGATGCAGGCATGTAGGCTTGTGGGTGCATCTAAAGCCTCCCAGAGGTAGGCATGTAGGCTTGTGGGAGTGTGAGAGGTGTTTTCCTCATAAAATTTCAGTGGGACCTAGGGAAAAGTCTCGTGAATGACTAGGATATCCTCTGGGGGGTCCTGTAGTAGGTGGTATAGGTTTGTGTTATGGTTTTCCACTTCGATTCCACTTCCTTAAAGTCACCAAGGAGGTTGAGTCTATCTTAACTGCCCCACATCTTGTGTTTACCCCCAGTTGGATGGTTACTTGGGTAGGTGTGGGGGAGGTGTTAAGTTACAAGTGGTATTAGAGCATGGTTGCGCTCTCCTTGGGAAGTGTGTTGATCTTGCATTCATGTTGTTTGCATATGTTTTCCTCATGCTTATGTTCTATTTTCTTATCACATATGCATGGTGTTGGTCATATTCGCAGTGGTGTCTTCATGTGAAATTTGATGATGATTGGATGTGGTTGTGAAGAGTGGATGTTGGTTGTATATGCATTTGTATTCATGTCAATGTAGATATGTTGTTATGCATGCATTTTCATGGTTAATTTTGTTATCCTTGAGGTCATTGTATGCAATTTAGGTCATCATGATGTTGTTGACATGTTGGCTAAGATAGAACAGGAGATGCAAATCATCGTAGTGAAGTTGCAACACTAGACTTCGAAGTAAGAGGAGATCGTCATCTAGGTTGTATGTTTGAAATGCAGGTATGTGATTAATGGTTTTTATAAGAATTAGGGTTTCTTATATACATTTTTTTCATTTTATTGTTTTTTTGGTTACATGTATGATAGATGAATCATTTCGACCATATGTATGTTCATCGGATAGTCATGCATGGTAGTAACTTGTTGTTGTTATATGTTAGTTAACTTGATGATTAGGGTTATTGTATTGATATCTCGATGTCATATGTATCGTGTTGATCTATATTGGCCTATGTAGATGGTTATGGTTACGATATTCAGGTATGAGCTGACCTATTGTGATATTATGTCATACTAATCTAGACTGACTGTGCATATGTGATTGTTATGCAAGAATGACAATTGTTTATTATTTTATGGTGTGAACATGTTAATTAGATACTGTTATGGATATCGTGACCTTATTTATGTTTGAGTGGATATGTTGTGAAGTTATATCATGCTAATATAGATTTATTGTGTGGACAAGGTAACCTCCTAGGGAAAATTTTAGGGGCTAATATTTGCATGTGGGCTAATTTTCCATTTTTTTTTTCAAAAAAAAGATTCGCCAATTTCCATTTTTTTCTAAAATGATTCGCCCAAGTTTTATAGTACACCATTATTTTACCTTAAAATTTTCCAAAATATTATATTTACTAACATAAAATCATTGGAAATATAAATATTTCTACAAAAATATCACCAAAATTTTTACAATTTGCATATTAGGGACTAGTATGATTCGCCTAGATTTCTAAAATTTAAGCTAAAATTCCATCCTTAAAATTTTCCCTCCCTCCGATGAGATACATTAAGGTATGGGGTTTCTTATGTTGAATAATTGATGCTTAATTGTTTGGCTATTTCATCTATCTGGCGTTGAGTGTTTGGTGTCTATTATGTAGTCTAGTTGATTTATCGAACATGGTACATTTATAGTTTGTTTGAATGTTTGATTAATCACATGATATGATTATGTGTTTATAAGACTGCATGAAGAAATTATCTTTTTTTAAGATGGTTGTACTAACACATATGTGTTGGTACAGTTGATATGTACTTGAGTGTAAGTAGGGGATAGTTGTAGCATTATGTATTATGGCTGATGAATGTGAGTTGATTGTGGATTATGACATGGTCGTTAGATCTAGTAAAGGTTTGTTTCAAATTGATAGATATGTTGTCTTGATCTTTGAAACATGTGGTTGACATGTGTGTGTAGTTACAGGTCAACGTGCTTGGAACAATAAGGTAAGATCATTGGTATATTTTTATATTTGTTTATGCACTGACAATTATGTGTCTGTGAGTACAATATGGTGTAGGGGATTGCATGGAAAAAGAGATTGCCATGAAATCTTGGAGAAGGATCATGTTGATTTTTCCTTCGGAGGCACTGGGGACCCATGGCGATTGGGTCATGGTGTTTGTTTCTAGTCTAGATTGAGTCATGGTGTTTGTTTTCAGCCTTGTGATTGCTTTGTGGATTTGTTTATGTTTAGTGTATGGTTATACCACTTTGTTGTGGTGTGATATTGCTTTTGGTTTTTCAAGGTAGTATTCTTTCTTTCTCTTGTTATTGCCTTAATGTTTTGAGAGTCTTGGGAATTGGTTGGGGAAGATGAAAGTTAATGAAATACATGGAGAGTTGTTTGGTACCCAACATGTAATGAAATACATGGATGAAGCTCAATGCATGAGTAAGCGCATCAGAAGGTAAGAATATGACACTTGGTTGGACTGGTTGGGTCCATTGTGGTAAATGAATGGTGGCAGTACATACATGAGAAAGGCAACAAAAAAGGTAAAAAAAATAGATCTGATGTGTTAGATGTCTTGGCTATGTCGGGAACTATTGTTCTAAATGTTGTGCATAGATAAAGGAAGTTCTCTTAACCTTGACCTTATGCTATCTGGTAATTATGATGTGATCATGATTATGTTGGTGTTTATATGTGTATACAGGTATGTATTTCGTGTCTGATAGGGTCATCATGGATCATGGTTGTTTGATTCTAAATGTTTATATGTATATATGTGTGTATGTATGTCGTTGTCTAAAAGGATGGTGATTTTTTTGTGTTAATGATTATATGTGTATGTATCTATGTATCTATGTCACTGTTTGACAGGGTTGTTAGGGATCATCCTTCTGGAGGAATGATTGCTTATGCAAGTGAATGGAATGAAGAGGTTCTTGGCTATGAGGAATCAAGTGGCAGAGTAGCCTTGAAAGATCTATGAGGTCAGTATCATGTGGATATGATTTAGTGTATATGCTTTTACTACTCTTATGTTTATGTTATGGACAATTAAAGCTGAGGGGTACATCAGAGAAGTGAAAGTAGCTTGATATGTGACATGATAGGATAAGCATGGATAGTGGAAAGACACTAGAAGCAAGGTTGCTTGTGGGGTCAATGTGTGGTCTATGGATGTGCAGTACTATTGTTGTATATATGTTGCACATATTGTATATTCAATGATTATACCTATGGTGATGTGTACATGTAACATATGTAGTATTATGTACATATGATATTGTATGTTTGTTGTATATATGGTGTTGTGTGTATATTTCATATGCATTGCTAGGTAGAGATGGTCCTATGTACATGTTGGATATACAGTGTTGTGTACATATCGTATTGTGTGCATGTTGGATATGCAGTGTTGTGTTCATATGGCATTGTGCGCATGTTGGATATGCAGTGTTGTGTATGTTTGGTCCTATGCACATGTTGTATATGCAGTGTTATGTACATATGGTTTTGTGTGCATGTTGTACATATGGTACTATGTACATATGGTGTTGTTTGCATGATTGTACATGTGGTGTCGTGTACATGTCTTGCATGTAGAACTGTGTAGATGTGGTGTCATGTACAGATCATGCATGTGTTGTTGTGTACATGTGGTATTGTCTACATGTTGTACATGTGTTGCGGCATACATGTTCCTTTGTGTACACATTGTGCAGGTGGTGCCATGTGAATGTGATGTTGTGCACACATTGTGCATGTGGTTCTATGTATAGGTGGTTATGTGTACATTTTGTGCATATGGTACTAGTGTACATGTGTTTTTCTATGAATGCCATACATGCTATGTTGCAAGCATGCAATACTATGTATGTGCATTGTGCAATCGTGGCATCGTGACATATGTATTGTGTTGTCTTATACACCGGGTGTAGGTGTATGTTTTGTGTTGTACACCATATGTATGTGTATGTATTGTGTTGTGTTGTACACTGGGTGTAGTTGTATGTGTTGTGTTTTACATTAGATGTATGTGTATGTATTGTGTTATGTTGCACACCAGGTGTAGGTATATATGTCATGATGTATATTAGGTGTAGGTGTCTGTATTGTGTGGTGTTGTATGTTGTGTTTGGGTGTATGCATGTGATGTACATTGTGTGTATGTGTATGTGGTTGAAGAGGAGAAAAGGAATTGGGTGCTTGTTGGGTGTGGAAATCGATCCAGTGTGTGTACAAAAGAACAAAGGTAGAAGTAAGGAACGATGAAGGATAAGTATCGATGTTTTATTTCAGCCTTGTTATGCATGTGATTTGTGATTCTGAATTATAATGGTTACATGTGATTTATGATTACGGTTTATGGTGATTTCATGTGATTCATGATTTTAATTTATGATGGTTGTGGTTTGAGCTAACCAAATGTGATATTTTTATACATGATGATCAAACAACTAGTTTGACTTGTTGTGACAGGAAGTGAACAAAATTACAAGTGTACCTTATTGACGAGCTACCAATGAGGTATGATGTGAATTTATTTCAATTTTTTTTAATCTAATAGGAGTTATGTTCTTGGTACATGAAGCACATAAATGAACGGTTGGGTGGTTGAAACTGATTGTAAGCATTAGAAACAAAAAAAAGGAATTGAAACATGCAGTAGTATGTTGGTAAATCCCTTCAGGAGCATGGTCATTGTGGGACATTAGTACCCAATAGTGTCCATCGATTTCCATGAGCATGCTATGACTGGTATGATGGTTTTGAGGCAGGTATATGCCTTGGTTTTTTTATCTTCCGATGCGAGGAATTATTTTCAAGGGATGGATCACCCGGGATAGGGCATGTCGGGGAACTTGGAAGGTCAGTGACTACACAGAAGGGGATGACTGGATTTCCCAAAGGATTGTGTAGTAGAGAATGGAAGGTTGGAGATGGATTTTTTTTTCATTAGCATTTCCAGATGGAACCATATGCACATTGGGAGTGCACCCTAGAACAATGAGCCAATAATTGTTCACGGAGGGTACAATGGCACAGGATTTTAGTGTTGGACATTGGATGCAGATTTGGCTCTAATAGTGGATTTTGGACTTCCTGGGAAGGAAGTGAATCCTGGTACTACTTTGAGTGTGGAGGTGTGAGCCTCTGGATTCCCTTGTAGAAATTATACAACATGCATGTATATCATGGAATCAATATGATCTAACAATGTACTAAATTTAAATACTAAATCACTTCTACAAATATTTTGTGGAATTAAAAACACAATCGCCAATCACATGAAGCAAAGAAGAATCAATCAAGCCACAACATAGATAATTTCCCGAGGAAAGCTTACTACTGAAAAACCCACTGTCTTCTATTGTATATTCGGGATGGAATCATGAAACAATTACATACAAATCTTCTCACAAGAGCCCTCCTGTACTCAACTAATTGTCTCATAGTGTTATACATAAAACTAACCAATACTTAGCCAATTTACTGCCTCCAGACAACCTTCCTTGCTTGCGCAATCCATAAAGAATAGGAATTTTGGCCTTCCTTGACTGCGCAAGTATCTTGGGCACTGCAATGGGTGTTTAGTTGCATGGGTGCAACACAATAATCCCACAACTAATAGTTGACTTCTATTTCACCTAGATATCAACTAGGTCTCCATTGGATCTTACATGCATGCAACTAATAATAGTAAATCCTCAGTTGCATGTGAGATCACTGATTGTGAATTAATTAATATTTAATTCACTTGATCTCTCACTAGTGTATCTAACAGTTACAACTAGAACAACTGATTTTAACTCAACTAAGTTAAACTGACTACAACGTGCATTAACTAACGCACCACTGCACTTTGAAATCTGTTACAACTATAATTACTCTGCATGCCTCACCAACTACCTCTAACTTGAAATTAATGAGATAACTGAGTTTATCACACTTAGTTAACTATTACAAGTTATTTTGAGACCAGGTTACATTTTATTGTACATCTTAATTAAGGGGTAACTAAAATAGACATGCACCAAATTTAGCCCTATGGGCCCCACCCCAGTGTAGGTGCTTAATGCACTAGGCATGGGTGCTAAAATTTTCTTGTTGAATTTCAACACTCCCTCCCAGCAAGAAAGGGATTATCCTTCACCCCGATCCTTGTTGTATCGTATTCCAATTTTCTCCTGGTGAGCGCCCTCGTCAGAATATCTACATCTCGATCTTCTGTGGGAATGTAATGAAGAAACATTATTCTTCTCTGCACAAAATCTCTGAGATGATGGTACCAGATATCTATGTGCTTGGACCTATCATGAAACATAGGATTAATCGAGAGTTTAATGCAACTCTAATTATCACAATGTATCACTGTCTAATCCATCTGAGAACCAAAAAAACCAACCAATATCTTTCTCATCAAGATAGTCTCACATGCAGCTTGACTTGCTGTCATGTACTCTTATTCCATTGAAATTAGTGCCACAGATCGTTGCTTCCTGTTGTACCAAGAAACTGATGTCAATCTTATGTTGAAGATCCCTCTTGATGTGCTCTTTCTGTCTGATGGATTTCCCACCCAATATGCATCCGTGAAGCCTTGAAGCTTCACTCCCTATGTCCGTTTGTACCATAGACCATACTCTGATGTGCCCCTTAGGTATCTCAAGACATGCTTCCCCGCCTTCCAAAAGAGCTTGGTAGGCTTAACCATAGCTTGACTCAGCTGGTTAATTGCATAGCAAATGTCTAGTCTGGTGTTCACTAGATACATCACTGAACCAACTAACTACATGTAGACAGTAGCATCCACTACCTCTCCTGAAGTAGTAGACTCTTTCCTCCAATTTCCTGGAAGAGGAGTATCCATGGGTTTGCAACTCTCCACGTGAAACTTACCCAATATCTCCTTGGCGTACTTGCCTTGAGATACAAAAAGTTCACCATCCTGTTGCCATATTTCCAAGCCAAGGAAATAATGAAGGAGTCCCATGTCCCTCATTTCAAACTCCCTTGAAATATCCTCCTTGCATGACTGTATTAGCTGCTCATCACCAGTCAAAATTATATCGTCAACATAAAGAACAATAATCAATAGCCTACCCTCAACATGAACTAGTACAGGTTTTCATCTACTTCACTTTTGGTGAAGCCCAGTCTCGTGAAATAGCTATTTATTCGAGTGTACCAAGCATGAGGTGCTTGCTTTGGCCCATACGGTGCTCTCTTGAGTCGACACACATTCAACTCACTGTTAAATATATCAAAACCTTCAGGCTGCTCTATGTACACTTATTCCTCAATGATCCCATTGAGAAACACAGTTTTCACATCCATCTAATGAACGTGCCAACCCATCTGTGTTGAGAGTGCAACGATGTATCTAATATAAGAGTACCTTGCAACAGGTGCAAAAGTATCATCATAATCGATCCCCTTGATCTGTGAGAATCCTCGGACCAAAAATTTGGCCTTGTATTTCTCCACACTCCAATCAGTAGCTTTCTTTACCTTGTAGATCCATCTCAATCCAACCACTGATTTGTCGACCGGTCTTGGGACAATATCCCAAGCATTGTTCTTGACAATGGAGTCATACTCCTCCACCATTGAATCAACCCAAATTGGTTGCTACACTGATTCCTGAAAGGAATATGGTTCGGTCACAATACATTTTCTCATAAGAGCCATGTATCTAGTAAAATTTTCTTGAGACTGTCTTTGTCTGCGCTATGAAGTGGGGGCTCCTACATTCTCTGCAGCATCAAGTCTCAATCTATCAGCTTCCATGGTGCACCTTCTTCCATTTATGATGAATGGCTCTGTATGAGTTTTTTCTGCCACTCTATGATCCTCCTCATGTGTTTGCTCCACATCTTGAGGCTCATCCTTGGGAACCAATAGTTCCTCCTCTGCATGCAAGTCCAACTCCCTCTCAAGGGACAACCACATGGCTTTCTCCTCATCAAATTTTATATCTCATCACACAATAGTCATTCTGATGTTTGGAAAATAAAAAATCGATAGTTGTGGGGAATTTCAGTGTACCCCACAAAAATCCCAATCTGAGCTGTCGGTTCCAACTTCTTCCTGGCATCCTTGGTCACATGCACATGAACAGATGAGCCAAAAATCTTAAAGTGTGAAACATCATTTTTCTTGCTAGTGAAAGCCTCTTCAGGTGTACTCATGCCTAGTATCCTATGAGGACAACGGTTATACACAAATACTACAGTGTTGCATGCTTCCACCTACATATGCATCGATAGGTCTTGATCATGCAACATCGCTCTTGCTGCACCCAAAATAGCTCTATTCTTTATTTTAGCGACCCGATTTTGCTGTGGGTTATGAGGCACTGCCAGTTCTCTTATAATTCCTTATTTTCTGCATAATTTCTTGAATTCATTAGAGATGTATTCACCACCATTATCACTCCTAAGAGCCTTCACTTTCTTCCCCGACTCTTTCTCCACCGGTTCTTTAAACTTGAGAAACTTAGAGAATGTCTGATCTTTATTCTGAATGAAGAATATCCAACACTGACGAGAAAATTCATCAACAAATATCACACAATAATTATGTTTCTCTGTTGAAGCAACCTCTCTCAATGATCCTCGAAGCTCGGTTCTCCTTCTCATGAAAGGTGGCCTTTACACATTTTCCCATAGTACATCCCTTGCATGTGTCTGACTACGCAAGTGTACCCCTAAGAAGACTAGTAGTAATATGTTGCATGACTTTCAAGGCTCCATGGTGAAGATGGCCCAATATTCTTTGCCATAATTCACCCTCATCCTGGCTCACCACTTTTTCTGCCTTGCCCATCACTATAGCATAGCCATGTACATCCAACTTGTAGAGATTCTTAACTCGAATCCCTATCTTCTTGGCTTTTCATGTTTTTTTGTTTCGAAAGAAAGCTTTTCCTTCACTAAAAACAACATCTTAACCTGTATCCTCCAACATTGCAACTGAGACTAAATTTTTCTTCAAACCTGGTACATGCATTACATATTTTAATTGAAAGGGTTTACCTGACTGCCTCTGGAAGGTAATGGTACCAATCCCGGTAGCACTGTACTGCTCGTCATCACCCATTTTAATATCCATCTGGAGATCCTTCTCCTCCAAGCTACTAAAAAGTTCCTTGTCTCCCGTCATGTGAAAGGAAGCACCAATATCCAAATACCACACAGATCCCAATGCACTTGACACCATGCATGCAATCAATGAGAAGCCAATCTGAAATTGCAAGGCCAAATCCTCATTAGCTGCAGATCCTCTAGCCTTCTTTTTCTTCTTCTTTTGTGGACAGTTAGTAGCATAATGCTTGTGTTAGTGTGTTTGGCGCATGAATGTACCAAGCCACACCTGCTTAAGCGGGGTGGTTTTTCCCTCCTAAGTTCATGGCCACAGGCAAAAAATATATGGAGTCAATGTTGGGAATCATGATTGCCGTTAGACCAAATCCCACAGGTGTTAGTCAACGATCACATTGCCAGAGATAAGGATACACGAGAGGTGGTTAGTCGATGTCGCAAAACACACGGGGAGCATTGGTTTATCCAATGTCCAACAATCTTCCCCCCAATGCGAGCCGATTGTTTATCGAACTCATGACCTACGCTATGATACCACTTGTTGGGAATCACGATTGTCGTTAGACCAAATCCCGCAGGTGTTAGTCAACGATTGCATCGCCAGAGATAAGGATCCACGAGAGGCGGTTAGTCCGTGTCATGAAACACATGAGGAGCGTTGGTTTATCCAATTTCCAATAGTCAATCAAGTTAGTGGAACATGCTAAAACATAAACATACTAGATAGAGAAATATCATGCATATTCAAACATAAAAAATAAACTAAAACAAATAAAACTAAATATCTTAATAGATTCAAACAAATTAAATAATCCAAATGATGGCGCTTACATCCCCTCTTATTGAGTGCTGGTAGGAATGAAGGATGAAACTTTTACCCACTTTCCAAGGGGCCCTTAGAACTATGGATTTCCATGTCCCAATGAAAGTATGTATTTAATTTTGAGCTGCTTTGGCACAAAGTCTCCCTCTCTCTACTATGGTGGACTGGAGTATTTGGATGGCCAACAACTGAGTCCCCTCTATCTATACTCCGGATCACACACTGCTGGTATTTCTTGGGGAAATTTTGGCTAGAATAACAATGTGTTCTCCAATTGTTCATCTCTTGGTGGCCTTTTATAAGAGAATTCAAATCCTCCTTCCCTCTCTTGGTACATTGTGGATGGTGACCCAAGAGAGGAGGGTGATTTCATTTTGTGCCACATTTATTCCATTGTGTGATCCCTTGAGGTCCTAGGGAGGCTTGGGCAGTTGTTCATAGCCGGTCTCAAGTGTGGGATCAATGTCATGGAGTGTGCCTTGTGGTCCCAGAAAGTGAATTCTGCCACTCTCAGGACTGCGCATCTTTTTGAGGAAAAGCCGCGCAAAGGCGTGCTTATCAAAGAATATTGTGCGCAAAGGCGCATTTAGCTGGTTCCTTCAATGCAAAATTTGATTTTTCCTCTTAGACTTTAGATATTTGTAAATAATTCAGATTTTGTAATGTCTCTCAGCCCTATAAATCCTTTTTCCTGGCATTAAATAATGTCATCTTTGCTTGTCTGATTTTCCAGTGGTAACAGTTTCCCCCTAATGTGTGAGTTCTCGGAAGAACTATACAGCTAAAATACATTATAGTTTCTTTTTTTTTGTACTGTGTGGAGAGAGAGAGAGGCATGCGTGTAGCCCGTATTTGGTGACACCCTACATCGGGTCGAAGAGCGACCATGTCCTGTGTGTAATATTCCTAAATTAGCATGCAGCTAATTGGAATATTAAAATCTAATTCTGCTTTCTTGTTTGATGAAAAAGTGCATAGGGAGACCCATAAATCTCTTTATTAGGAATAAAACCACTTCTCATGTGAAAGTGGATCATCTTTTCAGCTTAATAAATCACCCTTAGGTGTGAAAAGGGGATAAAGCATGTGGATTGGGTCAACTTTGACCAAATCAACAGCGCTGTCATGGAGGAGTGGCATTCAATGAGGGACAACACAATTTTAGATGGAGACACATTGCCTAGAAGTAGTGTCATTAATGGATGGGGCTTAGGGTTTGGAATATCATTTCTTATAAAAGGAAAAGGATGGTAGCCATATTCATTATGTTGATATATGTTTATGTATTGGTATATGATATTTCTGAATATATGGTCTGTTTAGACATATAGCTTTCTTTTGTTGTTTAGCTAAGATTGCAAGTGCTGTTTAGCACTGGGTGTTCTTGGTCGGGAATCCCACCTCTTTCCTTGAGAGGCCTCTTGGAAGAGTTTGTACTTCAATTCCACATTCAGGCTTTAGGCCAAGCTTCATCTTACATCTACAACACAGATCTTGTTGAGGGTTGAGTTGTGTTGCAAGTTGCAGTAGTGGAGAACATCTTTGGGTCACTTCAGTGATTATTTTTAGTGGAGAAGGGTTCCTTCATTGGGAGGGTAGTAAGGAAGGCCCTTGAGCCTATGTTCATATCTTGGCAGCAGGCCACATATTTATTTTCCCCTACAACTTAGTTTCTATCTTGAACTGTCTTATTTTGAGGGAGGAGTTGCAGGGTGGTTTCAGCACACCATTTGGGGAGGAAGTTTTCTAGTGAAGGGATTTGCCTTTGATCTAGAGGATCTATTGGAGGAAGTTGCATTATTTGTTATATCAGATGAGCCCCATATTTCTATTTTATATGTTTTAGTGAATCTTTAGCCCTAGGGCTTTGATTCAGATCTTGTCTATTGGTGTATTGTTGAAAACCCTTTGGGGGTTCTTTTCTGAAGGTTGTATAGAGCCTTGATCCACATTTTTTGTATCTTTTGAGGCATATAACAGCCATAGATATTTTTAATTTCATTTGCTGTAGCAGTGCAATTTATGATTGTGCTGTAGCAGTCTTCCAACATTTTGATATATAGTAGCAGCACCTCTTTTGAGGGTTTTGTCCATTGGAGGCTTGTTCAATCTTGTTGTACATTTTATGGCCCATTTATTATGCATATTTTTCTGTTGTTATAATTATTAGAAGGTCTAGAATTGGCCTCTTGCTTTTATATGATGTTTAACATTGCTATTCCAACATTTTGCACTATATTCTTGCTTTTCCCATTTGGGAATATTACACTGTGGGATCCCTACAAGTACTAGTATAATACAATATATACAAATTTTCTACAAGGCAGGCATGTCCCATGCTCGTGAAACAAATCTACTTGATAGATATACATTCTGTCTGCGTCACTATTACAGTAGTGATCTACTGATTGATGACGACAACCACTGACGCCCTCAGGGGTGCTTTTTTTTTCTTTGACAATAGGTGGAATGTGGTACCCCTATGTGTAAAACTTGGTATGTCATAGCAACATGCATTGTACATATCGGTGATGGTTGGGACCTTCCCATGTCAGCTTTGCTGAAAGAGACGCTTATAAAGGCATGAGTCTTCGATGAATTTGATCAAATTGCAATGGTTGTAAGGTATGATACCATATTGACATGAAATATTGTGTTGTAGTCAAATTTTAAGAGGATTGATGACATCTTTGGGCAATGATGTCTCCCACAATCCCACCCGAGGATGTCCCTTTTATGGAGAGGGGTGATCCATGGTACTACTTCCCTTTTGGAAAATAGGTGTTGATGTCGACAAAAAGGAAGCCTCAACCGAGAGAGTCACTGATACAGGGGATTAGGATCCTGGATGTGATGGGTTTAACACAGGCATGATGGTGAGGGCTGATTGAAGACTGATGATGGGGATTCAGTGGCCCAAGGTCGGAGTATAAAAAGAAGCTTGGCGGTAGTCATAACTATTTCTGATGGGGAAATCCCTGAAGTCGGTAGGAATTTTAAGGTGGGTATAAACTGGTTATGAATGTCATGGTGGGATTTTTGTGAGGGTGTGATACTCCGACCAAGGGTGACCAGGGACTACTGCCATGGGATAAAAAATGAATGGGTGGGTGGGGAGCATAGTGCATTGTTTTTGGTCTTTGTACACTTAGCAAAAGAATAAAATAATGGGGTTTGGCTTGTACAAAACATAGATATGGGTGCCTGAAAACATGAAAGTGTTCGCTCATTGATGATATGAGGAAGGTGTTTTTGATAAGGGTGGGGGGGCCATTGGTTGGTATCATCTGTGAGGTTGATGAGGCGAATGGAAAATGTCACAGATCGGTTATGCTGATGGAGGTATGGTAGGCCAAAAGCAAGGCACTGTAGTGCGCTTCCAATCTACTTGCAAAACCTGGTCATCCGAGAAAGGGGTTTTATTTTGATATGGTAAAACTTGACCTGATGCATGGTGGGTGAATGGGCATGAGGTGCTTCCTGGACTATAGTGGTATTGCCATGGCATCACTATTTTTTAATATATGGTCTACTTTGGGTGACGATCGCCATGGAGGGGAGGCTCTACCGACCAACGAGGATGCTTATCATGTGCAAGGTGAGGTGATGATAAACATGGTTGGGTGTTTGGAACCTATGGTTAATTTTTAATGGAGAAATGATGTCAGGATATGCAGAGTTTTTCTGGGACTCTATCATGCTGGGGGTATAATGATACCTGCTCTGGAAATTTCTGTGGATGGAGTTGTGGATGGTTTGCACACTACCTGCAAAAAAAATACCCCAAGTGAAAGCATCTTATTTATTCAAGTATTATTTGAAAGACATGTGATTAAAAAAGAAGATGAGAGAGGGCATACCTGCCCGCACAGAAAATTTATTTTTTCGGGGGTGCGAATGTGTGGCACCGCCCTTGGGCATTATGGAGTGCTTATCAAAGTGTTTCTTTCAGTCCGATGATTGGGCCTTCTGATCTCTCGTTATGGTCCTCCAAAGTTTCTAAAAAGGGCGACATATAGGTGAATATGGCTTAATTCAGTTCATTTGTGTCTGTTGAGTGTTGAGAGGTCAGAGGATTTTTCTGAGTAGTTCTTGTCATTGCGGTCAGCCTGAGCACTCGAAATTAGCAATTTTTGAGTTAGGTAGGCTCCTATGATGTCCTACACTTTAATTTTTTCAGTGTGTCGGTGCTAGGGTCCGTACAAGATGGGTTTGTATGGATCTTAGGCTAGTTTTTACCTTAACTGCACGGGCGATCAAGGTACAGGCATGCACCTTGTGTACATTTAGCATGCCTGTCCTAGCTTTAGGCGCACCTTTGGAGTGTCTGTGAGAAGGAAATATGCACCTTCCTCATGCCTATCTGAGGAACATGTGCGCGAAGAGCCTAAGCTATTTTTTCCCAAAATTTTTGGATTTTTTTTTCCTGTTTTTAGTATTTTCGGTGTGGTTGATGTGTTCCTGTTTTGATGATAGGATGTTGTGGAGGGAGAGGGATTGGCCGGATCACCGTGCTGCCTTAGCTGCTAACTGTCACGTGCACCAACGGTTGGCGTGTTGGGGTCTTCTAAAATTTACGGAGATTGACCTGCTACGATCACAGGACCGTATTTTGCGCTACCTGGTTCGATGTTGGAACAGACGGTGCAAGGTGATGGTGCTGCGGGGGTGCGACCTTGCAATTCATCCTGAGATGGATATCTATTTTGTGACTGGGTTGTTGCCTCAGGGTCAGGTGCTTTGATATCCACTTCCCTCTGGGAGGGTGGATCTTGAGATATTTTAAGCAAGCCACTGTGGCGGGGCACCCCTTACAGAGGGGTGTATAGCTATTGCTACAGTGACAGACTTGGACGAGTAGTGTGCTCTAGAAGCCATTGTGCGACTAGCGGGGTCATCTGCTCCTCATCAAGCATCAGGTCTGCAGATCGGTGTCTTGCATCGGCTGAGGGTCGGGAACTTTTTTGAATTTCCCCATTTCTGTTATGATGGGATGCTGGCACAACTTTCCAAGGTCCCAGATGCATCGAAATTATTTACTTATGCCAACATCTTATGCAATATTATGTATGAGCAGGTGGTGCTACTGAGACCTATGGTGGTGGTGCCTACTGGGGGGCCACAGGAGCCTCGCATGAGGAGTTGGGCCCCTTTGATTCACCGAGGAGGTGGAGGTAGGGTGGGGAGTTATTGGAATGCCACCACGTAGGCTTGGTTTGAGGCCAACCCTCAGATTTTCATACCATTCCCTTATGCAGGGATGGACTTCCGAGGAGATCCAGACGTGGGTCTTCCTGCAGGATATGCTTGGGGACTAGCAGGTATGTCTTTGTGTTTTCTACATTTTCTTGAGTATTTATGTTTATATTTGTATTATGATGACACTGACATATTCTTGGTTAATCTTGCAGATGTTGGTGAGTTCGGTTTTCCTATGGCATCGGGTCCGCATTGAATCCCCTGGGTCAATGTAGTAGAGGCTCGTGTTGCTGAGCTGACTGAGCAGGTGGCAGCTTTAGAATATGCATGGGGTCAAGTGGACGTCTTGACCCAGAGGATTCTTACCCGAGGCTTTGTGGATGACCTCGAGGATGTGTGCCTAGAGACCTTGATGGCCCGGGAGAGGGGTTATCAGCTAGTTGTACATCGGGTGGCGATCTTCGTGTTGATGGTGGCTCCAGTGTTAGTACCAGGAGTGACAGTGGGTTCAGGTGCCCAACCTGGGGGAGCATTGCCCTAAAGTATTTTTGCACACGGGGAAAGCACCCATTATGAGGATGCTTCCCCTATTTTTGTTGACTTGTATATATGTATCTTTTTGGGTTGATTTACGGGTCAGAGACACTATCTTTTGTACTCAGACACATACATTTTTGGTATATATATGCGATAGATATTTTTGCGACTCTACATGGTGTGCCCCCTGTTTTTGTTTATGGATATCTATGTTTTCTATGTTTTTGTTTTTTATGTATTATGGTTTATCTGAGATGAATTCTAGTTTAGAATACTGTTAGCTATGCGATCAGCTGTTTGGTTTTGACTCCTTGGTACATGTGTGAATGTAATGTAGTCAAATTGTCTACTTAATCTTTTTGCACGCAAGTATTTTCTAAACATATGTGAATCTCTTATCTCAAATTTTGGTTTAACTGTGACACTACTAATTGGAAATCAAGGTAGATATGTATATGGCATATTCCCTAATTGAGGGTGTCACACATAATTCCAATGAAGACATCATATTCTTCTTGATTGTTTGTTTCTGAACCGATACAAACACCATTGGTGTTGAGTGGTGATCGGTCAAGGTGATAGATAACCGAGGTGGTTGTTGCTAAACTTTGAGACCATCACGATGCTCCATCATCAAATCAGAAGTAAGGGTTCAGTTGGTAATCCATTGTGACACTAGAGCGCATTTTTTAACAAGTATTTTGGTCAAAAATTTAAATTGGTTGGGTATGTGTACCTTGAATCTAGGGGATGGCCTTCTCGACTCTTATGGGTAGAATTTATTGAGGTAAATGCCATTGACAGGGTTGTTGAGGCATGTTCCATATGGCTCAGTCAAGATGTATGCCCCCTTGAGGAGGAAATTTTTCATGATGTAGGGTCCTTTCCATAAGGTTTCTAAATTTCTTGGCCCTACGGCTTCTTTTGTGACATCGTAGTGGAGGACTAGTTCTCCCTTGGTGAATGAGTGAGGGTTGATGTGGTGGTCGAATGATGCTTTTAACCGTTTCTTGTGGGCCTCGTTGTGTTGTAGCGAATGTCATCGACTCTCGTCGATGAGCTCTAGTTGTAGTAGACGTTGTTCTAGAGGTTGGGTATCATCGAGGAGTTCGATGGCGGCATGTAAATTCAGGATCTCACAGAAATCAATGCAAAAGTGTAGGGTGCCCTGATTTTTTACGACGGGGAACAGGGTTGGGAACCCAAGATGTGTGGGCAGCCCGAGTCTTGGTTCCAATACATGATGATACGAATCATATATGGTGTATTGTGTTGTCGACGTTTGGTGGGGGGAGAATCTCTGTGATGGGAGTTTGCGTGAATGCAAGGCTGGGTCCCCTGTTTTGATGGTCAATTTCCCGTCTGTGGAAATTATGCCTAGTGCAGAGGTGCTTGAATGTTTCCATTTGTGAGCATGCATCTGGTTCGTGGTTATGGCCACTGCAAATGGTGCATGGTACCACTGTGCCAACTGAGTAGATTGTGTGGGAATCAACACTACTCTTCGTCCCATATGTGGACACTTGGAAAGGATATTTTGTAGAAGACGAGAGCTTCTACTTCCATTTTCGAGTTTTTGGCTTGGGTATGTCTAACCCTTTTGGGAAGTGTAGACTTAACGTTGCTCTAAGTTTCGGGAGATGCTCACATTTTATTATATGATGAAAGTGTGAACAAATCCAGAAATAAGTGTGTGTGATCTTATCTTGGTTAGAGATAAGTCTTTGCGATTGAGAAGAGACTGTGCGAAAATTGTTTGTGAGGTGCTTTAGTTCTTTGCACTGACTGACCTGGTGGCCAATCATTTCGCATAGTCCACATTTTATCCTAGGTTGGACCTGGGTCATTCTTGGTTGGTGCGCCGTCCCAGTTTACCCATTACACCAATGTGGGTGTGGGGTTGATGGCCTAGGGGCGTTCTTCCTTCTATACCGGTTGACGCGATCGTCGCATTTCTTTTCTAATGTATGTATCATATCAATTATAGGACGTAGGTACAACGTTGTTCATGGTGATTTCCCTGACATACTAGGAAAAATAGCCTAGATATGGGGTTCTCGTCCTGCTCACTTGGTGGCGTGACTGGGTACCTGCGGCGTAGTGCTTCTAAGTCAAGGAAAGTGGTGACCACATGATTGGGCTTTTTACACAACGCACATGTTGTTATTCTCTATAGAGGGTGTTTGGGGGTAACTAAGGGTTTTCTGATTGGTCGCTTTTCAGTTAACAGAAAGAGGATTGACCTACTCGTCACATCTTCTTGGGCTATCGAGTTGTTCATATATTCTGAGTGAGAGCCATCTTTTGGGGAGAGGTGAACTACATTTTATTGTATACAAGTTAGCACTGCACAGAATCTAGGGATGTAGTGACAATGGCGTACTTGATGATTTTCACCGCATATATGACATGAATACTGGGTATCTGGGTCAGTGCAATATACTACATGAACTGGATACAATCGTTGGAACATTTCCAGAGCTGGGAAATCGATGATGAAATGGTCCCGCTCATCACAAAGTACACAGTGTTCAATGGGAGGAGGGGAAATGGTTGGGAGTCTTTCATGCGACTACCGCTCCTCTTGCGGGTATAAGATGACATGAGGTTCATCTCTAGATGACTGGGTGGAGGGATCCTCTTGATAGGATTTCTCGATGGCATGTAAGGCGTCCCTATAGCACGGGGTCTCTGGGAAATGATGGGTATAGTGTCCATAGTTTCTACAAATAGCGCATGTGTGTTAGTATGCAATGCTTTGCCTTGAATTTTGGTGACAGGTTCCTTTTTACGGGAACATGGTGCCGCGATGTCTACCACAGAGCTAAGGAGTGGTTTTAATTCGTCCAGCTCTAGGAAGATGTGGGTAGGGTGTCCTACTACGTCACATATGGCATAGCGTGGTGATTCACGTTCCGTGGTTTGAATCTCCACCTTCTTTCGTATTCTCTCGGTTTTCTTAGTCGTAATCATCGATTTTGTGATGGGAATTTTGTTTGCAGGGATGTTTGCGACAGTCTCCTGAACAGCTGGGGCTAGTTCAAGATTGATAGGGATTAACCCTATAGAGGTGATGTGCATGAATCCCATTGGAGTAGGTGGGACTAGGTACCAAACTAGTATTGTAAATTATAAGTTTGGTAGGACCACCGTGGCCATGACCTGCTGCGACATGAAACCAGCTGGGGGGAAGAGGAAAGGAGTTTGGGAAGCGGCGTAGGCTATAGAGGTTGCCATGGTCGAGGACTTGATGTCATTACTACTTCTCTCCATGTGTTGACTAGATTCGGTGCTTGACAAGGACATCATGCACACCGGAGCCCCTGTGACATCAGGTGATGACTCAGGTATAACAGGGGGATCTCCTAGGAATGACCCTAGGATGGATGAAAATTTGAACTTGCTAGGACCATATTCCTGGTACCGTGTAAGCGCTTCAACAGATGTGTCTACAAAGGGTAGAAAGACATCGGTATTTGTTAGGGGCTGCTTTTCGCTATGTGTCAACTAGTCGACAGTAACGATGCGGTCCTCATGGGGGACCATCATAGTTCGAAAGATGGAGGAGGAAATGGATGACATGGCATACATATAACTCCGGCCAAGGAGCAAATTGTAGCCCAATTTGGAATCCCAGACTTCAATGTCTATAAGGACTGTCTTGCTGACTAAGGAGACCAGAACGTTTTGGTAGAGACCAATGGGGGCAGAAGGGCGACCATCGTATGCTCTAAGCATGATGTTTGATGGCTTTAGTTTGGGAGACCCTAACTTCTGCCAAATATTATTTGAAATGATGCATGTGGATGCACCCTCGTTAATGACACATCAGTGAATGGTGATGTTTTGGACTGACACCGGTATCTGAAAGGTGACCATTGAGGGAAGACTAGGGGTGGATTTATCTAAATCAAAAGCCATCAAGCATGAATTGGTAGGGTTGATGGTGCCTAATGCAGAAAGTAAGGATTTCTGCTGCTTTGGGCATGATTTTAATACCTCTAAAGTTGACATAACGACAGAATATTGAGCTATATCATCCACAATGCTATAGTTATGTTCTGATTTGGAATAGTTTCCTTCCCACCTAGTTGGTCCTTTAGCCATTTTTGGTAGAGGTTCAATAGGAATCTTTGATATAGTCAAAGGTGTTGTTGGCACACTTGTACTAGCCCCTAACACATTGGTTTCTAGTGGGGTATCGTAATTTTGGTTCTATTCCTGAAAAAACATTTCTTCGCCAATCATGTAGATTTCGTGGTTGTTTTTTCCCGAATTTTCAAGAGTTTGTTGTTGCGTGTTGACTATCCCTTGATGGGGGAAGGGCTCTCGCATGACTGCTTTCTACTGGGAGGATCCCCCCTGTCCACGGTTACTCTGTAGCTTCCTTAGCTCAGGGAGGTTGGGACAGTGGTGAGTGTAATGGCCGTATTCGCCATAGATTGAAAAAGAGTGGTTCGTCTGAAGAATTGGTCTCTTGTTCTGGCTTTGGGGTTTGCTTGGCTCCTGGTTTTTATTTTGGTAAGAGTTTCCTCTAGCCTGAGATCATGGAGGGAATTGTTGGCTATTGCCCCCTTGTCTAGGATTTCCTTTAGGCTTGTATTTCCATTTTTTCTTAACCGAGTTAGGAGGATGATTTGGATTCTCCTAGTTGTATGGTTGGCGTGGTTGGTTTAGGGAGGGTTGCACAAAGTTCACCTATGCATTATTCTACATGGGCGGGTCTTGTGCTAGAGATTGGGCATATTTTGGTCCCTGGTTTGTAAATGGTTGTTAGTGGGTAGCTCTTCCGTCAACTTGTCTAGCTATGTACTGGGTCCCCTTAGCCGGAGGATAGGGTCCTCCAAGCTAATGGTGGTACGATGACACCCTATTGGTCAAATTTTGCAGAGGCATGGGGTGACTTTGGTAGCAAGGTTGTGGTATGTTCTGGGTAGAATCATATGCATAACCGAGGTATTGAACATTGATGCTTACGTTTTTTAGGGTTCACGACCTAATCAAACTGTTTGCGGAGTTTGACGCACCTGGAAATTATTTGTAAGTTTCTAGGCGTGGGGCGTTAGGTAGGATATTGTAAATATATCCTGACTGCATATAGATCAACTAGAGTTGTTGGGCCTTAACGATGGAGTCCTATTTGGATATGGGCCTTTGCGATGCCACATCCTTTGAAATCTCTATGGTGATATTGTTCAGGAATAGGTATAAGAGTACTCGATCGTCGAGTTTGGCTTTTCATAGACTACGATGCCACCACCATTCGTGGAGATGGTCCGAGATATGGATGGCGAGGGTTTGCCTAAAGTGGGTCAGTAATTCCATTCCAGAATCCTGGTGGATGGGTAACTGAAAATAGGTCAAGAACGCAATAGAGAGGGTGCTAAAGGTTCAATGTGTAGTAGAGGGCTGATCCACATATTATTTCGCTGCAATTATGGTTAGGGTGCATTGAAACAGTCTTAGTCGAATAATATCGTCAATGATGATGTTCAACAAGCACCACAGGTGTAAAGTCATAACATGATTTCCAGGGTCTTCTGCTTGCTTCCCTTCAAATTTTGGAATGTCCGAAGGGAGTTTCGTGGGCATGGGAGGCCATATGGGGTTGTGTGCAATGGGGTCGTTTGTCAACTTGGTTAAATCCAGTAGATTTAATGAAGCTAGAAAAGGTGACTACGAGTTTGTAGCCATTGCGACTTTTGAAAACACAATGTCCTGGTTAGGAATAGGGTTTGTCTGTGACGTACCCTACTATGCGTTCACCTGGCTTTCAGAATGGGTAGCACTCCTCTGCCCGCTAGGGGTTGTGGGAGGAGTGGTGTGTGGTGACCATGTGGGGGTGTTCACTAGTATGGTGTTGGGAGACCGACTAGGGTTCCTAACTAAAGATTCCCCAATAAAGGATGAACCAATAATGGTGGTCTTGTTTTTTATTTTATGCCTAAATGGAAAAAGACCTGGAACCCCTCCCGGTAATGGGGGGATGTCCAAAAGGCGTCTAGATCGACGAGGTCCCATTGGGTCTATTTTGGCATCGACTAGGTATGGTTTTGGAAATATTTGAGAGGATAGAGATTATAATAAAAGCAAAAAATCGATCGCATATATAAAACAAAGCGAAAATAAAATAAATTTTCCCTTTAAGTTAATCCTATGAGATTAGTCAATCAAAAAATACAGTTTTTTTTTCATATGATACTCAAATCCTAGAAGACCTAATCATCCTCACACACTCAAATTTAACTGTGCCTTGAGAAGATATTTTGTGAATGGTGGCAAAACATCCCGAAATAACTGCCAATGCCCCGAGTTAACCGAAGAAAATCCACCAAAGTAAGGGTAGAGTATTTGAAGCTGCATGCACCGTCACATATAGCAAAAGGATGCCCTAATTTTGGCCACTAAATACCACCATCCCACGTGACCGTTTGAGTCTTGGTATTTTTGGTAGTTCAACTACCAGTACCAAGTATCAGACGGGTCAGGTAGCCACGAATGATACCCCACGCACTAGGCCTAAGCCTAACCCCCTCTTAATTGGGTCTCTGTTGTGCTTAGGTTTTATTTTCCGTGGATGGATAGGCAGATTTGAAAGTTCCCTAAATAGTCAACTTCTATGTTTCAAGATGAAGACTAACCAAGGCGGCTTATTGGATGCCTACCCCCTTGGTCCTAACTTAGACTATAAATTCTTTTGTGGCCCCTGTGGGGAGAATTTATTAAGTTTTGTTAGGTTAGTTTTAGGTGTATTTACTTTACTTAGGGTGTGGATGTGTTTGAAAAAAAGGTGAACAAGAACATATTTTGAACATGTGGATATGCAGTGATCCTTTTCAAAATCCCCTATTTAAACTATTTTTTGTTGTTCCTTGCTAAAAAGAAAAACATGCATAGATATGGGCCACTTTCAATTTTTCCTAGTTAATATAAATGATCAACTATAGGGAGATGGAGAGTTATAAATAGAGAGTGTTCATATGCTTGCCTAGGATCACCCTAGGGTCCAAAGTCAGTAGAGATTACTTGCTCTTCTACCGATAATTCAATCCTGGTCCCGAAGTCCTAGTGCAAAAATTGAACTAAACTAATGAATTTTACACTATAAAAATTAAAGAGATTTAGCTAAGCATGCATGTACTTGGGCCACTTACTTTTACTAATTAACTAGGTGTTTTGGTACCTAAATTCAAAAAACATAAATTATTTCGGAATGCAAGTTAATTTGCCTCCTATTTAAAATATGTGTTAACTTTCTGAAAATCAACTTGAAATAAAAATAGCATCTAAACTACTAGAAGCAGCTAAAAGTAAGCTTTAACAAGTTGTGGGAACCTCAACCAGTGCTGGAAGATGTATTATTGGTTTCTAGTCACTTTACAAGCAAGAAAAATATGGAAATAGTAGAAAAAATCCTGCTTCTAGTTTCCGCGCAGAAAATGGTGAAACAAGCGCGAAGGCCACACACAGGTCACCTCTGAACACGCGCACTAGGGAGTGTCTGTCTATAAAAAATCTTCATAAGTTCCTACAAAGTAATTTTTTGGGAGCTCTTCAGCTTCAGCCTGTCACTGAGGGTGAATAAAGAAGTGAAGGAGAGAAAGGAAGCAGTTCCATCCCAACTCCTTAGTAAAGAAAGGGATCTCTGCAAAAAAGGCACAATCACATATACTTGGAAATAAAAGTTAGTGGAGTCGCCAATCCTGTGTTAGTGTGTTTGGTGCACGAATGTACCAAATCACACCTGCTTAAGAGGGGTGTTTTTTCTCTCTTAAGTTCTTGGTGACAGGCATAAAATATATGGAGTCAAGCAAGTTAGTGGAACATGCTAAACATAAACATACTAGATAGATAAATATCATGCATATTCAAACATAAAAACTAAACTAAAACAAATAAAACAAAATCTATGAATAGAGTCAAACAACTTCAATAATCCAAATGGAGGCACTTATGTCCCCTCTTATTTAGTGCTGGTAGGAATTAAGAATGAAACTTTTACCCAGTTTCCAAGGGGCCCTTAGAACTATGGAGTTACAAGTCCCGATGCAAGGATATCTTTACTTCCGAGCTGCCTTGGCGCAAATTCTCCCTCTTTCTACTATGGTGGGCTAGAGTTGTTGGATGGAAAACAACTGAGTCCCCTCTATCTCTACTCCGGATCACACACTGCTGGTATTTCTTGGGGCAATTTTGGCCAGCATAATAATGTGTTATCTAATTTTTCATCTCTTGGTGGCATTTTATAGGAGAATTCAAATCCTCCTTCCCTCTCTTGGTACATTGTGGATGGTGACCCAAGAGAGGAGGGTGATTACATTGTGTGCTCCCTTAAGGTCCTAAGGAGGATTGGGCGGTTGTCCTTAGGCGGCCTCAAGTGTGGGATCAATTTCTTGGAGTGTTCCTTGTGGTCCCAGAAAGTGACTTCCACCACTCTCAGGAACGCATGACTTTTTGAGGAAAAGTCATGCAAAGGCATGCTTATCAAAGAATAGTGCGCGCAAAGGCACATTTAGCTGGTTCCCTTAGTGCGCAATTTGATTTCTCCTCTTAGACCTTAGGTAATTTTAAATACTTTAGATTCTCTAATGTCTCTCAGCCCTGTAAATCCTTCTTCCTGACATTAAATAATGTCATCTTTTCTTGTCTGATTTTCCAGTGATAACAATGCCCATGCTCGTGACAGTGAAAACACTTCACCCTAGAAATATCCTGCTTCTTTCCATCTTTGGCTCCGATTTGGAATGGAATTTCTTCCTCTTTCCCTTCTTCACCTTGGCAGAAAAAGCACAATATTATTCTTCTTCATTCTTAGATGAAGATCCATCTCTGGTGTTCCGTCTGAACTCCTCATGCACCAAATCTGACCACAATCGTTCCCAATCTAACAAATTTTCCCTTCCATTGATAGAGTCTTGATAATTGTGCCAACTCTTGGGAAGTCCTAGGAGAGCCAAGCTCACCAAATCATCATCAGTGACAGTTATACCAACGCTTCCTAGTTCATCTCGACATTCGACAAACTTTGTTAGATATTTTGGTATGGATTCACCTTTCTCCATCTTGATCTTCCTAACTTTATCTTTGAGCGCCAATTTCCTATGGTCGCTGCTGCTCTGAAATAGATCTGTCAAATCCTTGCACATTACATATGGTGTGGCTTTCCCATGGAGGCTTGAGATAATGTGGTCTCGTACTCCCTCCAATAGGATCATCCTCGCCATTTCCACTTTCTTTTGACATGCATCAAGATTTGCAGCATCTGTCACAGCGGGTTTAGGAACATCATTGTCAATGAATTCCTTCAAGCCATTGTCTTCAATTAATGCCTTCATCTTGTCCTTCCAATAAATTTAGTTTGAGCTGCCCTCGAGTGCATACTCCAACCTCAAGCCATTGAAAGCCATTTTGATCCTAAATTAGCTGTAGCACCAAGAAATTATTTCTGCAAATTCGAATTATATCCAGTCACAAACTTAGATCCTCCTTCAAAATTGTGAATCTCAGGGAAAATTTTAGGGGTTAATATTCGCAAATGGGCTAATTTTCCATTCTTTTTCCCTAGTGTAGGTGCTTAATGCACTAGGCGTGGGTGCTGAAATTTTATTTTTGAATTTCAACGTCCCTTATTGTCGATACATGCATCATATTCTTTTATTTTTCGATTGAGAAAATGTGAATATGTGTATATTATTGTAAATACGGTAATGAGTTGTGTTATAAAGATCTAGTACATGGTATGATTGTTATGATGGTTTTTTCTTCTGAGCAGGTTATTCATTGGAAATATTGCAACGAGGTGTGTTATAAAGCTCCATGGGTAGTATGTTTTGTTTCAATGGTCATGTTGGTTTGTAGGCGTTATTGAACATCAAGGATGGTGTTCCCCTAAGGGGTAGGGTTCTGTAATAGACCGGGGCTAAAATTTCATGTAATAAAATCTAACAAATGCAAAAAATAAGACCACTATTATGGGATATTTATTCCAAGATGAATGTTGGGAAAAATATTCTAGTGGTAATCACTGGATATGTGTTTATGGGAAAGGAAAATTGGCAAAGGAAATGGAAAAATATTTGGAAAGGAAAAATGGCATTTTTGGCATTTTATTTATGAAAATAATGGAAAATTAGGAGAAAATGAAGGTGAAAGGTCATAGGTTTCATGTGAGGAGGAAAATGAAGGAAAATGAAGAAAATAGAGGCTTCATTAATAAAAACACTTTTGAGGATCAGTTGGCAAGCTTTTTTACAAGTTTTGGTGGATCTCTCTTCTATTATTCTCTCTTTCTCATACTCTTGGATACTTAGAGCTTTCTTGGAGTAATTCATCATTGTGCCAAGGAGAAGGAAAGCAAGAAAATGAAGGACAAGGAAATCAAAGGAAAGAAAATATCAAGCATGGAAAAGCAAGATCTAGAAGCTTCAACATGAATACTTGAAGATAACATATTGTATGTGTGATTTCCTTTCTGGTTTGGACATGCATAACTTATGCATGTTCGTATTTGGTTCTCTTACTGTCGGTTTCATGGTTTTGTTGGGTTGACATTGGTTTTCATCCTTACCTTTCCTTTTCTGGATGCCATGGTGTGTTGGGATTTTGATCTCGGTTTTGAGCTTTGGAATTTCTTGATGGATTTCAGAATCTGGGGAGGGGGTGGTCTCATGTTCATTCCAAAAGGCCTAGGAATCCCTTGACCATTTTTGGTGCAATAAATGGTAAATATTGAGGGAGGTGTCTCGGTTTAAGGCCCAACAATTTGTGATTGGATTGAAGTAAAGCCTAAGAGACAAGGAGACAAAAAATTCTTCAATGATAGCGATGGATTCTAGATGGAATTCCAATTTAGGTTAGGTTGTCATTAGAGCATCGGTTTTGGTTTGATCACGGTATCATAATGGTGGAGGTGGTTTAGCCTATGGATTCCCTTGGTTTTTTTTGGATCTTTTTATCCATGAGATCCCACATTCACGCTTAGAATATGGCACTAGGGTGACTAGCTGAAGAGAGATTTGGCTCAGCCATGTCTATGGTCGGGTGGTAAGTGGAAGTCTCGAAAGTGGTCGGTTATTCATATGTATAATGGAAACTAAGTTCTCCTGATTTTGTATGTATTAATGTGTGAATTTAATGGTTGTTATCTCACTGTTATTTCCATGGTTTTATGCTAGTTATAAGTATGTTTAAAGGAATGATTCATGTCTTAGCTCTTTCATGTGTTTACTTGTAATAGTTAAAATAATGGATGTAAGACCTAATTGATGTCATAATAGTTCAAGGGAGAAGGTGGTGATCCTTCTTATCATGTCTCATAAGAGTTTTCAATCATTCACGCTGTATCTTGTATCCTAGACCTATAGATTTTATCCATGCCAATTGTTTGACAGAATGTCAGTCCTGGTTGGGCATGATCAGGCCTAGTACTAGAGTTATTTTTTGGTTTATTAGTCTTTTTATTATGTGTTTAATGGATTCCGGAAGCTACAACAAGTTCTAGGCAGTGGCCATAATTATGGGCATGAAAAGTGGCTTAATTCCTGTGAAATCTGGCACAATTATGCTAGAAATAGTCCCTGGATGTAGACTTGTGTGTGCATCTAGAGCATCTGAGATGTAGGCATGAAAGCTTGTGGGAGTGTCCATGGGGTTTTATTCATAAAATTTTAGTGGGATCGAGGGAAAATTCCAGTGGATGATTGGGATATCCTTTAGGGGTCTTGTAGCAAGTGGTATAGGTTTGTGTTATGGTTTTCCACTTCGATTCCACTTCCTTAAAGTCACCAAGAAGGTTGAGTCTGTCTTAACTACCCCTCATCTCATGTTTACCCTGGTTGGTCGATTACTTGGGTAGGTGTGAGGGGAGGTTTACGTTACATGTTGAATATATCCCTACAATACGAAGGAGAAATTGCCCAAAAAATCATGTCTACTGCATTGGAAACAGTTACACAAATAACAATTGAGAATTAAGTCACAGTTCTAGTTTATGAGTACTTTAGCATCTCATTTTTCCATTAAAGCTAGTTCCTTTTTCAAAGCAACAACACAAGGTTGACGTAGATCACATTCATATGATGAAACCTCACATTACAGCTTTTTCAAATCTCGAAATCCAAAGGTGACTTCTTGTATAGCATCAAATTTCCTCTCAGGCTAGTAAAAATGCTTCAGCAGTGCTATCCCATCAACCTATAATAAAATGTTAAGGTAACAATTAGTAAAAAAAAATGTAACTCAAATGCAAATGTAAAAGACAATTTCTAGTCAAAGCAGGATTTGACAATGTATTCATGAAACATGAAAGGAATATGCTCATGCATTTGTCATAATAGGGTTGTCCACTAGCTTTGTAACAATAATATATGCATGAAATGCAATGACATTCACCTCCAATAATGTAAAATTGATCTCTTTATATGGATGTTACAATAAACGAAATGAAACACCACCTTCCTTCAACTTCCAAAGAGGCTTGGCGATGTAAAGAAATATTACCAAAAAGGATAGCTCATCATCAAGCCACTTGGAAAAAGATACATCATCTTCAATGTTAGTGTGAATTTCTCTACTTCCCTTACCAAGGATTTATAAAAATCACCTTGGGTTTCCACATTTGCTTTTATTTGCATAACTCAAAATTTACAAACAAAAATCTATTGCTTTAGACTTGGAAAATGAACAAAAAAAAATTTAGCTTGAAACATCACTGGGTAGCCTTTAATATATAGAAATCGTACCTAAGGAAAAAAATGGGAAAATTGAAATAGAGATAAATACTTACAACTTGTAAATGTGATGAACGGTTCTTAATTTCTCCAATCATGTTGCTATGAGCATTTTCCTGGTTGTAGAAACATTTTGTGAAGGTTTGGGAGGGGGCTGAGCTATTATTAATGATCTCTTTTAAAATTCCTTCTGTGTCATTTAAGTCATTTCAAGATGCTTGGACACTAATGGTGACTTCTGGACTCTACCCTGCTCATCTTTCTGAGGAACTCTCTGCTCATATTTTTGAATAATCGGCTTGTTTCTATCCTTGAATGCAGGTTACTTATCGTCTAAATCTCCAAAAATCGACTTTGATAAATTATGGAAAGACACTGCTATATTATTGATGTGCTCAGATGCTTTAGCATTTTGAGACAAGAGAAACTCTAGAATGTTTTTTTCCTATTCCATAACTCTAGAATCCCTCGAATTAAACCATATCTACTATGAAAGATACTGGGAGATGTAGAACCCAATGGCCAGAAGGATTATGAGGTTGATTTCAAAGGAAATTGACTTGGGTTTGTGCTAAGTGTACGAATTTGACCTGGAAAAGAAGGCTTCCCAATTTACATGGGTTCAAATCCTCTATGCTATTGTGCTTTTTTACCAAGCGTCCGAAACAAAACCTATGTCTAGCTAATTAGGCGAGAAGTTGTTAGAAGGATCAAGTGAAAGGGTCACATGGAAATGTATCCGGTCGAAACAAAAAATTCTCTGCATTTTCGTTGTTGTAAAAAATTTTCCTTGTTCCCAACGTCATTATCATTGTTGCTTTTGTTTTTATTTTTCATGATATTATATTGCTAATGCAGTACGAAGAGTTGGACGCAATCTAACGGCCCTATACTGTAAAGAGATTCTGGAATAATTCTCTAATAATTTTTTATCCATTGAATCAGTTTGTTCATAGTTGTGTGATTGAGCCAATTCTATTTTTTTAAAACAAACGAAGTACGACGTGCTATGAATTTTTGTTAAACCAACTGCCAATGCATGTGGCCACTTAACAACACGTTGCATTGAAAATGATCTCGTTTGAAAATAAATTTCCTTGATTCCAGTCACTACCCTTGACTCTTTCCTTGTTCAATGGCTTTCAAAATCGTAAACTTTAGTCAACACCTTCACAAGAAATTTGTGTTATTAAATGTTGCTACGTTAGTGGTTGAGGCGAATCACAGTCATGGTTGGGTTTAGATTATATTCATATTCTCCTCTTCACCCTGCACTGTCTCATAACCGAGCAAATATGTCTGCATGTTGTCCCCATTATAATTATCTAAAGACTTTTTGAATATTCAGAGATGGAAATATGACAAAATGGTTTTTTTTTTCAAGATTATTTTCTGGTTATTTTTAATCAAAATTTGATAGAGAATATTTCTCTGGTTATTTTAATCAAAATCTCATAGAAATTTTAAAAAACTTAAGTTTAAAGAGATTAATTTACATAATTCCAATGTCAAAAAAATTTCAAAATGTTAAATCTATTTATACATTCAAAAAATGTTTTAAACAACAAAAAAATCTTAAAATTATATTACCAAATTATAATAAATTGTTATGAAAAAAAATATTTTATAGATAAATTAGACTACATTAAAGTATCCACTGTCTTTAAATGGAATAATATATAATATTAAATATATACTTAACATATATAACATAATATTTATATTTAATTATAATTAAATGTAAAAAATATTTAAAATATTAATTAATATTACTATAAATATCATCAATAAAATTATAAATAAATTATTTAATATAAATTTATAAATACAACTAAAATATACAATTAATAAAATTTGTATTATAAAACCAAGTTTAAAACATTAGAATAATATTATACAGTACACTATTTAACGTAAATTTATAGATAAAAAAAACATATACTTGATAAAAATATTATTGTCTAACCCACTGCTAAATATTATAATAATCTTATACATAATAAAATTTTCTCAATGAATATAGCCCCTTTCAGAGCTAAACATTAAAATATAAATAAAAAATACATTTAAAATATAATTTTAATAATTTTTTATTCTTATTTTTTTATTTTTGAATATTTTTAAGTTTATTTGTTAAATTAATATTTATTAATAATACAATAAAATATTCAAAATAAATTATAATAATAATAATTTAATATTATAATTATAATTAAATTAAATATTAAATTAATATATTATTATTTTTTAATATTAAAATAATATATTATCAATATTAAATTAGAATTTGTCGGAATTGCTTTGGACTATAAAATTCTATGAGGTGAGATAATATAATGTTTTTCAACTATTAAATGTGATTAAAGAATCTCATTATTATAATTTTTATAACTTTTTTCTTCTTTAATATAATTAGAAATGTTGTATTTCTATATATATATATTTGAGAATATGAGTTGACAATCCTGATCATAAGATATTAATATATGAATAAATAAATTTGTTATATGATTTTTTGGAAGATTTATTATAATAAATGGATATATAATTTTTATAACTAATTAGCCTAATCCATCTAACTATGGATCTAACATAAGTCTAGAGAGATCAAATTTTTTTAAGTGTAAATTTATTTTAAAGTGCAAAATACAATGTGTAAATAAATTGATATCCACATAAATTAGTTAACATAGATATTCAAATTAGTTTAAAAAAATTGTGTTGAAATATTTTTGAAAATATATAACGTTTAAACATCTTACACATGTTTTCTACTTCTAATTTCCTTAGATGAAATTATATTATGTCATATGGAAAATTAACTAAACAAATATAGCATATTAATTTTTGTTTTTTTATCATAGCTTATATTGCTTTTCTATTTAGAGAGTAGTTTATTTTTAGTTCACAAATGTTGAGCATAGATGGACAGACAAACTTACACATTGCTGTCATATTGGGTTGTAGAATAAGTCTCTAGGCTCAGTAAATCTCAATGATTATCATTTTCATAACATTTCTCTTCTTTAACATAAGATGTATTATATATATGATTTCACATTATATAATTTTTATTTAAATTATATTGGAAAAAAATTAAATAATAAAATGGATGCATATAAATTATGCTTAATAATTTTTAAATTATATTTAACATTATTAAAAAATATAATTAAAAAACAATATGTTTTTTTCTTTAATAAATTAAGTTGATAGAAATTTATACTATAATAAAAAAATATACATATTAATGTCTATGTGTGATTGGTTGGCTACTAGAAAACTAGACAAATCACAGCTCAAATTTTACATTTTTCATTCGAAATTAATTAAAACTTAAATAAAAACTAAAATGGCACTATATGCTAATTCCATTATAACTAGTGTAGCTAACTTTACATATACCATGTTTTATAATATAGATAAAATTGAAAAGAAACTAGATAGATTGTGATAATTCCATAGCATAACTAATCATTCAAAAAATGAGTCCACCTAAATGGTTATAGGTGGGTTGGTGTCATCCTCTGAGTTGATAAACTCTAGGTTTGCTTATGCATGAGCCATCCTTGTCACATTCATATCCAATTTCTACATTTTCCTTTGGGCTGCATCTCGACAAAGAATAATTTCTTGTTTCTCTTTTGATTACTCCATGGAAACTCGTCCCATTATAGTTTTTACCTACTAGTATTCTTAACATATTGCATATATTTTAGTACCTTTCCTCCTCGTTTTCCTTATGTAAGGTATCCATTTCATAACCTAACAATAAATTCCTTGTTGGAAACAAATCAATGTTGAACATGAGCTTCATCCCCTATCTTCTCAATCTCTTGTTGAATAACTAGGGGAGTGGTGCTATGATAAATTTGGGTTGAGATATCCATTTCCCTCTAAGCGTTAGATGTATAGGGAATCGAACCATCTCGTCACACCCAACAATGATGACCACCCCTGCCACCTATCACGGGAAGAAAAAGGAAATAGGGATATTTCACATAAGCAGGGAGAGAAGAGGGATCATGTACGTAGACAACATAATATAACTAATAGAAGTGTTATAGAGAGAAGGTTTCAGGAAGGACTCTATTGAGGAACCCCTATGGGAATACCATAAGATAGAATTGTGAATGAAGGCCTAAAAATTATTTCTAACCCCAAGTTTGTTATGAATTTGGTATCAAGAATGAAAATTCCAATTTCTTGCCTATCAATAAACCAGAGAAAAACAAGGCCTATGAACATAAACCAAGAATCCCATATCCCATAGGGATCTCAAAGTGAAGGATAAGGGATTGGGATTAAGGTTATCAAAATATACTAGATGAATAAGAATTGATATAGTACCACGAATTGAAAGAACATATCCTGAACTGAAATTACTGTATTAGTTTTTCTGTGCTAAGTGTATTTTTAGATTATAAACATGTGCATACTTGTCCCATTAGTTTTCTTAAGGATTGAGGATTTTAACCATGAATTGTAGATGAATTTAGGTGAATTAGAAGCATAAAACAAGCTTAAATAACACTGAACAACAACGTAAAATAGATAAATAAGTCACCACATATAATTTACACAGCAGGCATGATGAAGCAGTTCACCCCTCCTGGGCTACATCTGTTGGTCCAGCTCCCAATGGCATGTCCATCTTTCATTATGCTCAAAATTTTTCAAATATATGTATTTAGAGTGCTCTAATGGTTGTTTTTTCTGCACCAATGGCTCCAGAATGCTCCAATTAGTCAAAAATGACTCTTCATTCACTCAGAATGGACGAAAATTGAGTCTCCTACTCTTTTGCCTAGTTACACCTAGAAAAACTCCATTAAAAAACAATGTTACCGATGAAATAGGTAACTGCAATGTTACCTACTTTTTTTTGGTAGCATAAAAAGTACCCGATTTTGAAAAGTGGTGATGCAGAATCACCATTTTTTTTTTTTGTGCACATTTTTGACACTCTAATATTTTTATTCATGAAGTATGAATATTTGTTTTAAAATGTTAGTGATTTTCATGCTAATTTTGAAATGTATTGATGCAGCATCAACTTTTTTTTTTAGAGCGGTGATTTTCATGCTAATTTTGAAACGTATTGATGCTGCATCAACCTTTTTTTTTTAGAGTGGTGATTTTCATGTTCGTAATAAAACACAAAACTTAGATAAAAAATATATATAAAAAAAAATTAAAAAAACCAATAAAAATGTAAAAAAAAACAAAAATAGCTCGTAAAAATAAAAAATTTAAAGAACATTTTTTCCTAACTTATTAAAAAAAACATATATATATATATATATATATATATATATATATATATATATATATATAAATTAAAAAAAATTAAAATTACAAAATTAAAATTTAGATAAAAAAAATTAAATAAAAAAAAAATTAAATTTAAAAATTTAAATTAAAAAAGATAATAATAATAAGAAAAAAAAATACAAATTTTAAAATTAACAAAATTCAAATAAAAAAATTAAAATAAAAAAAACTAACATAAAAAAACAAAAAAAATGAAAAAAACCACGTGCAAATAATTAAAAAACAAATATACAATTTATAGATTTTAATCCATAATATTAAATATAAAAAAAAAAATTAAACAAATTGAATTTAAAATAAAAAAATTGAATAAATTTTTTTTTAAAATTTTTTGAAATTAAAAAAAATTAAAAAAAAAATCAAATAAAAATAAAAATATTAAAAATTAAAAAAAAATAATAAATAATAAATAAAATATATATATATATATATATATATATATATATATATATATATATATATATATATATATATATATATATATATTAAAAATTAAAAAAAAAATAGAAAACAAATTTTATTTTAAATAAAAAAATTAAATTAAAATTAAAAAAAAAAAATCAATTAAAAAAAAAAAAAAAAACGGGGGTTGGTGATGGTGGGGGCGGCCAGCCGGCCTCACGGCCCCGCCTGGGCTGAGGGCCGATGCCCCCGCCACCACCAACCCTCGTTTTTTTTTTTTTTTTTTTTTAAAAAAATTTTTTAAATTTTTTTTAAATTTTTAAATTTTATTTTAAATTTAATTTTTTTATTTAAAATAAAATTTGTTTTTTTTTTTAAATTTTGTTTTTATTTTTTTTAAATTTTATTATTTTTTTGTTTTAATTTTTTTTTTTTAAATTTCATAATTTTTCTTTATTATTAAGTTTTACGTTTAATTTTTTAGTATAATTTTATAAAATTTAATAAATTTAGTATTTTTTAAAAAATTTATTTAGATTTAATATTGTTTTTTAAATGTTTTACTTTTTTTTTTAATTATTATTATTATTTTTTTTTTGTTAATTACATAAATTTTTTGTTTTTTTATATTTCAATTAATTTGTTTTTAAATTTTTTTTTTTAATTTAATATTTTTTTTTTTTTTTTTCAATTTTCCATTTTTAATTGATTTTTAAAGTTTTTCTTTTAACAATGTTTTTTTTTCTTTTATATTTAAAATTTATTTTTTCTTTCAAGATTTATTTGTTTATTCATTTATTTATTAAAATTTAATTTTTTTGTTTTTAAATTTAATTTGTTATTTTAATATTAACCTTTTTTTTTTTAATTTAATAAAATCTGATATATATACATATTTTAATTTAAGTTCATATATATATTTTATTTTTTATAATTTAAATTTAATTTATTTTTTATAGTTTATTTGTTTTTTTAATATATATTGTTTTAAATTTAATATTTTCATTGTATTTTATTTTTATTTTTTAATTTTAATTAATTTTTCATTTTTTTACTTTTAATTTAATTAATATATATATATATTTTTTAATTTTTAAATTTATTAAAATTTAATATATTTCCTTAAATTTAATTTTTTGTTTTAATTTTAATTTTAAAAAAAAAATTAATAAGCATTTTCTTTTTCTTTTTTAAATTAAATTTCTATATTTAATTTTTTATAATTTCCTTCTTTTTTTAACTTCTTTTTTTTTTTTTTAAATTTAATATTTTTATTTTGTTTTTATTTTTATTTTTTAATTTCTATATTTTTTAAATTTTAATCTTAAATTTTTTTTTTCCTTAAATTTTAGGTTTTTTTTAATGTTTGAATTAAAATTTTTATTTTGTTTTTATTTTTATCTTTTTTAACTTCATATATTTTTAAATTTTAAGCTTTTAAATGTTTTTATTTTTAAAATTTATTTTTTTCTTAAATTTTAGGTTTTTTTTTAATGTTTGAATTTAAAAATAAAAAAATGTTATTTCTATTTTTTAAAATGCCAAAAATATGACACAATTTTTTGTTTTTGTTATTCCAGCATCAACTTGTTTTGTTTTGAGGGTGTTTTTTCAATCCTTTTTTCAAGAAACAATTTTGTTTTTACCATAATTTTATAAAATGTTGAAATTTGACCTTAAAAAAAAATGAAGTGCATTTTGGAATACACACTTTTTGTTTTTGGGGTGTTTTTTCATGTTTTTTTAGTCTTTTTGGGCTAGAGTTCCTGTTTTGAGGTCAGGTTACCTATTTGATCGGTAACAGTGTTAAAAGCGGAGGAATCCACTTAACTGGAGTTTAATTAGGCAATTCCGCCCTTTTGGGCGTGCTGCCAAAACTTCCGCTGAAATTAACTGTTAGTGGTTTGGGCAGTTCATCACATGCCACCCCAAACCCCGTGGTCTTCTAACCATTGGTGGAACTTCAGGCTTAAACTGTGGATAAGGTTGAACCGTGGTTGATGTCGAAGTTTGCAGAGATCGTTGCCAAAATCGCGTGGAGGATTAACCATGGCCATGTGACATGTTGAAATTGTTGGCGGGATGTCAAACTATCGGAGGTTAAACATTTATGGTTGGAGTTTTTTGTTGTAATATATGACCACCAATGCGAGGAGCGCTGGTGGGTTGGGACTGTCGGCGGTCCCCAACCCCCAATACAAATTGTAACAAATGTTAAATATAATGTGCAAACAATTAGGGTAAGAACTAATGTGTAGCTTGGGCAGTGTGGCATGTGCGTGCTCTGTCGGAGGTCGTGGGGTCAAGCCTTCCAGACCTCACCCAAAATTTTAAAATGTTGTTCAAGGGCCATGTGGCAGCCTCAGGGCTAGCCACGTGGCACCTCTTGATTGGCCCAAAAAACATACGTACAACCATTCGACCAAAAAATAAGTGACACTTGTCATCCTGGGGTTGGTTCTAAGGAAAGGAATATTCCTTAGAATATTCCCTTTTGTTGACTATACCTCCACCTTGCTGACTATGCATCCCAGTCCAACCTGTCACAATTTTACATGTTTGGCATTTCGATCAGAACGTGACATGTCCCTCATATAACATCGGTTTTTTGAACCATTCATGGTGCCGGAATCAGGAAGATGAGATATACACAACCATCTTGGTTTAAACCCAATCCTGTAACTTTGAATTTTGAGCAAAATTTATGAACTCCTTATCACTCCTCCCCATTGGGAAGCTTTTAGACCCCAAAAGACTTGATTACCTATTCAGTAGATGAGGGTACAACTCCCTCACCTTTCCAACATCCATCCACTTTGCCTTGCTTGGTTTAGTGCCTTTGAGCCCAACTTGAAGGTAGTCAACACTTCCCCTCTTGGATTCTCTTGTTCTCCTGTCAAGATTTGTATCTTCTTTGAGCTCATCCAGAAATTCTGGCGAGAAATACTCAATAGAAGGTAGCTGAACATCACTTCCTTGATCATCGATCAAAGGTGGCTCATACAAACATAAGTTTTCAACATTAAAAAATGAATACATTTTCATATTAAAAGGCAAGTCAAGTTGAAATGCATTATTACCAACTTGCTTTATGATCGTGAATGGACCATAGCGAATGGGTTTGAGCTTTTTACCTTCCTCTTGCATCCTTTCTTTGCTAATGTGCAACCATACCTCATCTCCCTCTTGAAAATTGTGATCAACTCGATGTTTGTCATGTCTCTCTTTGTATTTGCTTTGACTTTTCTCCAGTTGTTCTTGAACTTGTTGATGTATAATCTGAATTTGCTCAATGAAATTTTGAGCCTTGTTAATATCACTATGGCCATCTATTGCAACATCCTTCCCAAAGATGAAGTCTAATGGTGATTTTGGAAAACACCCAAAGCCTACTTCGAAAGGTGATGTTTGAGTTGAAGAGTGCTTTGCCCGATTGTAAGCATGTTGAATGTAATGAAGTTGTTCATCCCACAACATAGGATGTTTGCTACAATATCCTCTCAATATATGCACAACGGTTCTGTTCACCATCTCGGTTTGTCTATCGGTTTGCAGATTAAAATCAATACTCTTTTTCAACTTTGTGTCCATCATTCTCCATAGATTTGACCAAAAATTCCCAATGAACCTGGAATCCCTGTCACTAACAATAGAAGTTGGCAATCCAAAATGAACCCAAACATGTTGAAAATAAATTTCAACAATTTGTTCAGCAGTAATAGTTTTCTTACATGGCATAAGTATATACATTTTACTAAATCTATGCACAACTACATAAAGATAATCATGCTGCTTTCTTTACATAGGTAGACCTCCAAAAAATTACATGGAGACACTCTCCCATGGCCTTGATGGTACCTGTAGTGGAGTGTACAACACAAGCTTCCTATTACCAGGCTTACTTGTTGCACACATAGAAAAACCTCTTATAAAATGCGACACACTATCTATCATGCGAGGCCAATAGCAATACCTCTGTAGATGCACCACTATTTTTCTTACCCCAAAGTGTCTAGCAATAAGAGATGAATGAGCTTCTATCATGACACTTAGCCTCTCTCCTTGTGGTATACAAAGCTTTCCCAAATGAAACAACAATTTTTTATGCATGTAATAATATTTTTCTTCAACTTGATTTCCTTCACTCAAACTAGCATACACATCTTGAAAATCAATGTCATGTGTATATTGTTCAATGTAACTCTCATGTGCAACATAATCATTTTTGAGTAAAGTAGATGCACTAATGATTAGTCTTGAAATCATATCAACAACTTTATTGAAAATACCTTTCTTGTACCTTATAACCAAGTGAAATTGTTGAAGAATCTCATCCACCTGAAATGTCTTGATTTCTGTAATTTTGTTTGTGACTGCAAGTACTGTAATGGTTGGTGATCGATATGTACAATAGTATCTTTACCCATCAAGTAGTGTTTCCACTTCTTGACACTTTGTACCAATGCATATAGTTATTTATCATATGTAGGATAATTAGTCACAACACCATTAAATGTTTCAAAATGAAAAGTGATAGGCTTACCATGTTGCAAAAGTACTGCGCCCAAGGCATAATCACTAGCATCAGTTTGAATCTCGAATGGATGTCTCAAATTTGGTAATGCAAGGACTGGAGTTGAAATAGTCTTGTCTTTTAAAGCTTCAAAAGCTTGATTTTGTTTACCTCCCCATTGGAAGCTTTTCTTCACACTTGTCACTGCATGCATAGGAGCTGTGATGGAAGAGAAGTTAGCAATAAAATTTCTCCAATACTGAGCTGCACCTAAGAAACTACTTACCTCGGTTATTGTTTTGGGTGTGGGCCAATTCACAATGGGTTCCACTTTAGAAGGATCAATTCTCAACTCTCCTCCTCCTACAATATGTCCCAAATAGACCAAGGAAGTCTTTCCAAACTCACACTTTAACATCTTAAGAAACAATTTCTCTTTCTTCAAAATATCAAGCACTCTATTCACATGCAAGACATGATCTTCTTTGTTTTGATGAAAATCAATATGTCATCTAAGTACAGAATCACAAATTCATCAAGGAATGGATGCAAAACACTATCCATAACACACATGAAAGTTGTCGGTGCATTACACAAACCAAATGGCATAACTAGCCACTCAAAGAGTCCTTGTTTGGTTTTGAATGCAGTTTTCCATATATCACTTTCTGTAATTCTTACTTGATGATATCCACTTCGTAAATATAACTTAATGAAAAAATTTTCTTCTTTCAGTTGATCAAGAAAATCATCTATTCTTGGGAGTGGGTAATGATTCTTTACTGTAATCTTGTTCAAATCTCAAAAATCTACACACATGCGCCAAGTCCCATCTTTCTTTGGTATCAAGCCTATGGGTGAACCACATGGCAAGGTGCTTGGCCTTATGATTCGTTTGTCCAAAATCTCCTTGATTTTACTTTTTATTTCAACATTCTCCATTATCAACATGCAATACATATTGATGTTTGGAAGAGGACAATCTTGCTGCAACTGAATCTCACGTTGAATCTCTCTTTTTGGAGGCAATCCTGTTGGCTCTTGAAACATCTCATGATGTGCATTCATTAGGGGAATTTTAAGGTCTAAAATGGGCCTCCTAAGGAAATTATAAAACAATAGTGGAAATAATAAGATAAGATTTAATGACATCATCAAATTTTAGAGGGAAGAAAGAAAAAACTACTTTTTCAACTCGTATTTTTAAATTATCTCCCAAAGTTTTTACTCAAATTTCAAGTGGGAGTACTCGTTGGATGTAAAATTTAATTCCTCATCTAAGGAGTACCCATTTTGCATATTTTCGATGGATCCTACTACATAAAAAATGATAAATACATGAAAAACGTGATTGTAATCACATTTTTCATGTATTTCTCATTTTTTGTGTAGCAAGGTTCATCAAAAGTATGAAACATGGGTACTCCTTGGCAAGGAAAATTTTAAGGATGGAAAATTATCTTGAAGTTTGAAACATTGATGAATCTCACTAGTCCCTAATATGCAAATTATATGTTGAGATTGCAACAAGATGATGAGCTTAGTGGAAAGAAGTCGCCTCCACTAAGTGGGCCCGCAGGCTATTTTTGGCGCAAAGTCTATTTTTAGACTATGTCTATTTTTAGACATATAGATCATGTTCTATGAGTTGCAGGATGCTATTTGTGGATGGTTGGTCAAGTCGGAAAAAATATATGGACTTCTATTTTTAGACATACTGGGCGGAATCTATTTTTAGATTGCCAGTCTAAAAATAGATATGTCGAATATTATTAACTCTTAATAATATTTGGACTCTAAACATTATCTTATCCTCTTGGAGCACTTTAGTTAAGTGCACAGAAGTGGCACATGCAGCTGACAGAAGGAATTACGATATTCATGAGGGCTAAGTGGAGCTATTGCATGGAGACTTCAGTTAGAACTCATGTGACAGAGTTTGGTGGAGTTGATTGAGGAAGTTAGTGGAGTTGTATTCAGTTTAACTCAGTTAAACATAGTTGTGCTAGTTGTATCTAGTCTAACTGATTGATACAATAGTGAGAGTGGTGTGAATTAATTATTAATTAATTCACTAATTATAAACTCATTAATCAACTAAAGAATACATCATTTAACTTTAGTGCATGGACAATTTCAGTGGAGACCAGTGAAGAGGTAGGTGAAAGAGTAGTGTGACTATCAGTTGTGACTATACTAGTGCATGAGTTTGCACCACACATTGATGGATATGCCAATGAGAATTGAAAAATACACATCAGGTGGATTCAAACTCAAATTGGGCCATTATTCATCTTGGATTGCGCAGTAGAGGCAGACTAACAGGTGGAGCAGATTGGAGCATGTGTTTTGCTAGATCTGAGCTTGTGTAGTGTGTAACAATTGGAGATTGTACTCAGAGCTTGTGAGGAGTTTGTACAATGATTGTTACATGATCTCTATCATTATAATATACATATATTTGGGGTTTTCAGCTTTAAGCTTTCCCATAAATACTATGTTTATATGTGTGATTGTTTATGGTTTTAATGTGCGCATGCGATTGTTTATATTTCCACAATTAATGATCAATAGTAGAAGAGGTTATGTATTATACATGAAGCTCAAATAGTGTGTGATCAGGATAATATCGGTGAATAATTTAACAATTATTCAAATTTATACATGGTATCGGAGCAGTATTGATCATTGGAGCAATTGCAAAACATTGAAGCGGTTGAGTTTTGAGCTGGTGGAATTCGAATTTGCAACAGTGTTTTCTTGGTGTCGAAGTTGAGATGTCTTTCAATGGATTGCGATTGGAGTATGCCCTTGAGGGCAGCTCGAATTATATTGCATGGAAGGATAGGATGGAGGCGGTGCTAGATGACAATGGGTTGAAGGAATTCATAGATGCTAAAGTCCCAAAGCCTACTTCTACTGATGCTTCCGTACTTGACACATGGAAAAAGAAGACAACAAAGTGTCAAAGGATTCTGTTGGAGGGTGTGAAGGATCACATAGTGTCTAGCCTTCATGGTAAGGCTTCTCCATTCTTGATGTGGAAAGCCTTGACAGATTTATTCCAAAGCAAGAGCGACCAGAGGAAGTTGGCACTCAAGGATAACTGACATAAAGATGGAGAAAGGCGACGATGCCCAAGTACCTCACGAAGTTCACCCAATGCGGATGAGCTAAGATGGCGGGTGGCCCAAATGATGGTGAGGACTTGGTGAGCTTAATCTCTTAGGCTTAGAGTTGGCATTCTGTCCAGGACTCTGTCAGTGGTGGGGGAATTGCCGGGGATGGGAGTTGCTGGTCCGGATCTTGTGCAAAGAGGAGATAAGGCGGAAGTAGGGATGGATCTTCATCAAAGAACTCGATGAAAGTTTTGCTTTGTTGCCAAAGAAAAGAAGGGGAAGAGCAAAGCTCTCATTACGGTGCGAAAGGAAAACGGGACATGTTCTAAAGGTGAGGTAGCATCATTTGCTCTTGCAGGACATGTACCACTGGTGTCATGAAGAAAGAAAATAAGCGATTTCTTGGATACGCAACTAGAGAGCATAGCCTCATAGTTTGTTGGATTTTTCATTGATCGCATGCTTGGTCTCAAGTGTGATGGGATCAGTATGCTTCTTGGACAGTTATGCGTCTTTTCACATGACAGGAGATCGAGATTTGTTTACTGATCTGGATGAGAAAGATCTTGGAGTGCACATCGAGATGGGTGATGATGGTAGATACAGTGCGACTGGTATCGGTACCATTTCCTTTGAGAGGGAGTCTAGTAAACCCTTCATATTGAAGGATGTGATGCATGTTCCAGGATTGAAGAAGAATCTTATCTCTATGGCGATGTTAGAAGACAAGGGATATGATGTTGCCTTTAGCGAGGGAAAGGCTTTCCTGCGCAGTAAGGCAACTGGTGAGACCCGGAGGATAGGGGTTCGAGTTCAGAACCTTTATCGATTGCAGGTAGATGGGTGCGCAGCAATGGCAGGCAAGGCAGAAGGAGTGGTGAGCCGGGATGATGGCAAGTTGTGGCACCGAAGATTGGGCCACCTTCACCATGGAGCTTTGAAGATACTACAGCAGATTTCTACTGGGATTCCTAAAGGCACTCTTGCGCAGTCAGATCAGTGCAAGGGGTGTACCTTGGGAAAAATTGTGAAAGCCACCTTTCACGAGAAGGATAGTCGCGCCATGACGATCCTTGAGAGAATTCACACAGACGTGTGTGGACCTTTCTCAGCAGCTTCGACAGCAAAGCACAGGTATTATGTGATATTTTTTGATGATTTTTCTCGGAAGTTTTGGATCTTCTTCATCTGAGAAGAAGAGAGTACAGAGACATACTCAAGGATGCAGCTGAGTTCAAGACCTTTGGTTGAAAGAATCGGGGAAGCAGGTGAAGGCTCTGAGGAGCGAAAATGTTGGTAAATTCATCTCTGGCGAGTTCAAGGACTTTTGCAGCACAGAAGGAATTCGAAGAGAGCTCATAGCACCTCATAACCCACAGCAGAACGGGGTTGCTGAGCGGAAGAACAAAACGATCGTGGGTGCTGCACGGGCGATGTTGCATGATCAAGGCCTACCCATACACTTGTGGGCGGAGGCATGCAATACTACAGTATATGTGCAGAACCGTTGTCCTCACGGGATACTTGGCATGAGTACACCCGAGGAGGCGTTTTCTGGTAAGAAGCCTGATATTTCCCATTTGAGGATTTTTGGTTCACCTGTTTACATTCATGTGACGAAGGATGCCAGGAAGAAGCTGGAGCTGACCGCAAAGGTTGGGATATTTTTGGGGTACACTGATACGCCCCACAACTATCGTGTGTATTTTCCAGACAGTCGCAAGACTGTTGTGCGACGGGATATCAAATTTCAGGAGGAGAAAGCCATGAAGTGTTCGCTTGAGAGGGAGCCACACTTGCATGCAGATGAAGAGCTATTAGTTCCTAAGGATGAGTCTCAGGATGTGGATCAGCCACAAGATGAGGTTCATGGAGTGGAAGAGACCACTCAGGCAGCGCCAACCATCAGAGGGCGGAAGCGCACTACAGAAGCTGAGCGACTGGCTCAAGATGCAGAGAAGGTTGTAGGAGCACCTACATCATAGCGCAGACAGAGACAGTCACCTGATCGGTACACTGGATACATGGCTCTTGTGAGCAAGTGTATCGTGACAGAGCCATCCTCTTTCGAGGAAGTTGTGGAGGATCCCGCATGGGTAGATGCCATGGTGGAAGAGTATGATTCGATTGTCAGAAACAATGCATGGGAGATTGTCCCAAGGCCGGAAGGGAAATCAGTGGTGGGTTCGAGATGGATCTACAAAGTGAAGCAAGTAGCTGACGGGAGTGTGGAGAAGTACAAGGCAAGATTTGTTGCCCAAGGCTTCTCACATATTGAGGGGATCGATTATGAGGAAACATTTGCACCTGTCACAAGGTGTTCTTCCATACGGACAATTGTTGCTCTCTCAGCGCAGATGGGGTGGCACATTCATCAGATGGATGTGAAGACTGCGTTCCTCAATGGGGTGATTGAGGAGGAGGTGTACATAGAGCAGCCCGAAGGTTTCAAGATCTTCAGCAGCGAGTCGCATGTGTGCAGGCTCAAGAGAGCGTTGTATGGGTTGAAACAAGCACCTCGTGCTTGGTACACACGGATAGACAGTTATTTCACCGGACTTGGATTCTCCAAGAGTGAGGCGAATCCGAACCTATACCAGATTGTGGTGGAGGGTAAGTTGGTGATCATTGTACTTTATGTAGATGATTTGATTTTGACAGGTGATGAGCTGTTGATACTCTCATGCAAGGAGGATCTTGCAAAAGAGTTTGAGATGAAGGACTTGGGCCTACTTCATTATTTCCTGGGATTGGAAATTTGGCAGCGCAGTGGTGGACTGTTTGTTTCTCAGGGTAAGTATGCCCGGGAGATACTGGAGAAGTTCAACATGCATGGCTGCAAGTCTGTTGATACTCCTCTTCCTGGTGGTTGGAGGAAGGAGGATGCTACTTCAGCGGAGGTAGTGGATGCCACTGTTTATCGACAGTTGGTGGGGTCGCTTATGTATCTGGTCAATACACGACCCGACATATGTTATGCTGTTAACCAGCTTTCACAAGCCATGGTTAAGAAAACCAAGCTCTTCTGGAAGGCAGGCAAGCATGTATTGAGATATCTCAGAGGCACATCGGGATATGGATTATGGTACAGACAGTCGGATGAGGTGAGGCTATGTGGCTTCACGGATGCAGATTGGGCAGGGAGCCCAACGGACAGAAAGAGCACATCTGGAGGGATTTTCAGTATAGGGTCGACAGTAGTTTCTTGGTACAGCAGGAAGCAGAGATCCGTGGCACTCAGTTCAGCAGAGGCCGAGTATATGGCAGCGAGTTTGGTTGCATGCGAGGCTATATGGATGAGGAAGATCCTGGTCGGGTTGTTCGGTTCACACTTAGAGCCTACTGTGATTTATTGTGATAATCAGAGTTGCATCAAACTCTCAGTTAATCCAGTATTTCATGATAGATCTAAACACATTGACATCCGATATCATCATATCAGAGATTGTGTGCAGCGGAGAATCATGTTACTTTCATACATTCCTATGGAGGATCGGGATGCTGATATCTTGACGAAGGCGCTCACCAGGAGAAAATTCGAATACCACAGAGGCAGGATAGGGGTTGCAGATAATCCATATCTTGTTGAGAGGGAGTGTTGAGATTGCAACAAGATGATGAGCTTAGTGGAAAGAAGTCACCTCCACTAAGTGGGCTTGCAGGCTATTTTTGGCGCAAAGTCTATTTTTAGACTATGTCTATTTTTAGACATATGGATCATGTTCTATGAGTTGCAGGATGCTATTTGTGGATGGTTGGTCAAGTCGGAAAAAATATATGGACTTCTATTTTTAGACATATTGGGCGGAATCTATTTTAGATTGCCAGTCTAAAAATAGATATGTCGAATATTATTAGCTCTTAATAATATTTGGACTATAAACATTATCTTATTCTCTTGGAGCACTTCAGTTAAGTGCACAGATGTGGCACAGGAGCTGACAGAAGGAATTACGCTATTCCTGAGGGTTATGTGGAGCTATTGCATGGATACTTCAGTTAGAACTCATGTGACGGAGTTTGGTGGAGTTGATTGAGGAAGTTAGTGGAGTTGTATTCAGTTTAACTAATCTAAACATAGTTGAGCTATTTGTATCTAGTTTAACTAATTGATACAATTAGTGAGAGTGGTGTGAATTAATTCACTAATTATAAACTCATTAATCAACTAAAGAATACATCAGTTAACTTCAGTGCATGGACAGTTTCAGTGGAGACCAGTGAAGAGGTAGGTGAAAGAGCAGTGTGACTATCAGTTGTGACTATACTGGTGCATGAGTTTGCACCACACATTGATGGAGATGCCAATGAGGATTGCGCAGTACACACCAGGTGGATTCGAACTTAGATTGGGCCATTATTCATCTTGTATTGCGCAGTAGAGGCAGGCTAACAGGTGGAGCAGATTGGAGCATGTGTTTTGCTAGATCTGAGCTTGTGTAGTGTGTAAGGTCGAGCCTGCTTTCGCATCGTTGGTCGAGAGTTCGACAAGCTAACCCTATCTGATAACCTGGCACTGAGAGCTTGTGAGGAGTTTGTACAATGATTGTTACATGATCTCTATCATTATAATATACAAATAGTTGGGGTTTTCAGCTTTAAGCTTTCCCATAAATACTATGTTTATATGTGTGATTGTTTATGGTTTTAATGTGCGCATGCGATTGTTTATATTTCCGCAATTAATGATCAATAGTAGAAGAGGTTATGTATTATGCATGAAGCTCAAATAGTGTGTGATCAGGATAATCTCGGTGAATAATTTAACAGTTATTGAAATTTCTACATTAGAAGATATTTATTGATATATTTTTAAAATTATTCAAATCTATAATGATTTTATATATAGTATCTATATATTGTTGGTGATTTTTAAGGTAAAATAAATTTATATTGTAAAATTTGGGCGAATCATTTTTAGAAAAATGGAAATTGGCGAATCTTTTTTTTTTGGAAAAATCATGGAAAATTATCCTAGCTGCGAATATTAGCCCCTAAAATTTTCCATGCTCCTTGGATGAGGAATTAAATTTTGCATCCAATGAGTACTCCTGCTTGACATTTGAGTGGAAAGTGTGGGAGATAAGTTGAAAATATGAGTTGAAAAAGTAGTTTTATTATTTTATTATTTATTAATATTTTTACCCTTTTACTTAAAAAATGGTGAATCATCCCCCATGGTTGAAATCATCATCTTGAATCTTATTTGTTCTTATAAATTTTATTTTGGTTGTACATTTTTCTTAGGAGGCCCATTTTAGGTCTCAAAATTCCCCTAATGAACTACATCATATAAATCTTATTTCAACTTAGGATCACATCCCTCAAATGATTCATGATTAACATCATCTTTAGGCTTAATCATTAGAATAACAAAACTCTTACATGAATTTACCAGCATGTTTACTTGTCTAGCATTTACCATAGCAATGCTTGTCTTCTTGCGATGTGCTCTAACAATGAAATCCTTGCCATCTTTGAATAAATGATACTTGTTCTCATGGCGATGGAAGATCACTTTCCTGTCATACAAGTGAATCCCCAAAAAAATACCTCTTATGTCAAGTGGAAGCGCATCTAATTCAACTGTGTCAAAAAAAATTGCAGTGATTGCAAACCGCAATATACATTTCTTTGAAACCTGTAAACTTGCATCCTTACAAATCCAACCCAATGGATATGGTTTTGGATGTGGTATGGTCTCAAGGTTAATTTTCTTGACCAAGTATTCAGAGATTAAGTTTTCTTGTGACCCACTGTCAAATAATGTGTCAATATTAGTATGCTTGGATATGACCCTCACATGAAACAGTTCTATTTTTTCTTCTTCATTTGGAGTGTTTATGTGACATTTTGATGTATTGGTACTGGGTTTAGTTTCAATTTATTTTCCCTTCATGTTATTCAATCCCATGGATGTAATCTTAGATTCATCACTTGAATCATCTCCTAAATCATGTTGAGTTGTAGCAGCAGTTTTCTGTTTCCCTTTGTTAATGGGTTTCTTTGGCCTCATTTCAGGATGTAATTTCCAACAATGAGTTTCATCATGACCTTCTTTTGAACAATGTTCAAAAACCAAATTTTCTCCCTCTTTCCTAATAGATGCATTATTTTTTCTTTTACCTTTTGAGGTATTATCTTTGTTTTTACCCTTAAAAGGTTTCTTTCTACCCTCTTCAGAAGTGTTCTTCCCTATAGCTTCTAGATGTATGGCCTGAACACATACTTCATCTAGAATGGTGGGTTTAAACATGAGAATAATATGTTTTAGGTAGCTATGTAAGCCTCCTAATAAGAGAGCTCTTCTCCTAAATTCTTGGGTGTATTCTTGCATATTTTTTCCCTTCAATTGCCTAAATTTTTCCCAGTTCATTATGGCTTTCTGCATATGAGCTAATGGATAAAACTATTTTTTTATAGCAGTAATGAAATCTGACCATGATAAAATACTCTTACCATGTTTTTTGATCTCCTCCTTTGTCTTAGCTTCCCACCAAACAAGTGTTGCACATTCCATTCTCAATGAAGCTAATTGGATTTTGGTATCATCATCTTGAAGGTTCTGGATTCTCAAATAGACCTCCAATTGCCTAATCCAATTATCAAGATTTTCTGCATTGAATTCGCCATTAAACATTGGAAATCCAAACTTAACATCAAGTTTAAAAAAAGGACTTTTACAAGTGTTCTTTGAATTGTGTGGCTGATGTACTGAAGTAGAAGTAGAGGATGATGATGATGAGGGTGAGGATGATGGCTCTCCATTGCCTCTATTTCCTCCATTTCCCTTCTTTGACTTATATTCATCATTGTGACCTCTTGAAGATCCATGTCCTTCCTTGTGAAGTTTGGATCCTTCTCCTTATAGTCTCTCATTCCTTTCTTGATAAAGGATTCTAACCATCTCAATCATGTCAAGGAATGCTTTCCTAAACACTCTTTCTTCCTCTTTAGGATCAACTTCTTCATGGATTTCTCCTTCCTCATGAGGCATACTTAAAGGAGATTATGCTTCCTTAGGAGGTGAACTATGTGGTGGAGATTGTGGCAATTTTTCTCTCCTTTGCTTTAGCTCTTCTTGAGACCCTTTTGCTTCCACAAATTTGCCTTCTCCTCTTTTGAGCTTGAGCCTAGTAAGCATTTAAAAACTTGCAAACAGTTAAACAATTATTTTCACTAAACAACACCAGAGAATAAACTCTAGCTCTAATACTAATCTGATATGAAATGATTGTATTAGTTTTTTTGTGCTAAGTGTATTTTCAGTTTATAAACAACATCATACTTGTCTCATTACTTTACTTAAGGATTGAGGATTTTAACCATGAATTGTAGATGATTTTAGGTGAATTAGAAGCATAAAACAATCTTAAATAACACTGAACAATAGTATAAAATAGAGAAATAAGTCACCACATATATTTTACACAGCAGGCATGATGAAGCATTTCACCCCCCCTGGGCTACATCTGCTGGTCCAGCTCCTAATGGCATGTCCATCTTCTATTATGCTCAAAATTTTTGCAAATACATGTAGTTACAGTGCTCTATTGGTTTTTTTATCTGCACCAATTGCTCCAGAGTGCTCCAATTAGTTAAAGATGACTCTTCATTCACTTAGAATGGGAAAAAATTGAGTCTCCTACTCTATTGCCCAGTTACACCTAGAAAAAATCCACTAAAAGTGGAGAACTCCACTTATTTGGAGTTAAATTAGGCAATTCCGCCTTTTTGGCCGCGCAGCCAAAACTTCTGCCGAAATTGACTGTTTGTAATAACTGTTTGTGGTTTGGGAGGTTGGGCACATGCTACCCCAAACCCCACAGTCTTGAACCGTGGTTGCTGTCAGAGTTTGCGGAGATCATTGCCGAAACCATGCGGAGGATTAACCATGGCCATGTGACATGTTGAAATTGCTGGCGGGATGTTGAACTATCAGAGGTTAAACATTTTTTTTTGGATTTTTTTGTTGCAACAAATGACCACCAATGCGGGGAGTGCTGGTAGGTTGGGACCGTCGGCAGTCCCCAATCCCCAATACGAATTGTAACAAATGTTAAATAGAATGCGCAAAAAGTTAGGGTAAGAACTAATGTGTAGCTCCGGTAGTGTGGCGTGTGAGTGCTCTGCTGGAGGTCGTGGGGTCGAGCCCTGTGGATCTCACCCAAAATTTTAAAATTTAGTTTAAGGGCCACGTGGCGGCCTCAGGGCTAGCCACGTGGCACCTCCTGATTGGCCCAAAAAACATACATACAACCATTCGAATAATAAATAAGTGACACTTGTCATCCTGGGGTTAGTTCTGAGGAAAGGAATATTCCTCAGAATATTCCCTTTTGCTGACTATACCTCCACCCTATTGATTGTGCATCCCAGTCCAACCTGTCGCAATTTTACCTATTTGGCATTTCGATCATAACACGATATATCCCTCATACGACATCTATTTTTTGAACTTTTCATGACGCCAGAATCATGAAGACAAGGTCTACGCAACCATCCTCATTTCAATCCAATCCTGTAATTTTTAATTTTGAGAAAAATTTATGAACTCCTGATCATATCCCCCAAGACAATATCAATCTAGAGAGGCATTCTTGAGATTAGACATAGAATCACATCCTTCCGCTTAAAACCCCCTCCGTATGCATAGCATACCACCATAGGAGAATGCATAGAAGTGGAAAAAGAGTTAAATAATATATATTGCTAAGAATGGAATAGAAAAAGCTGAAAGGAAACAACAAGAGAATAAACAAGAGCACCTAGTTTAATATATTATGGCTAGATAGTGACTTGTATGTCCAAAGGAATCCTTGCTTGTCATTTCTCTACATGATCCTATCCACCATGTCTTGTCTCTACTATTCTTAACCTTATTTGTACCACCCCTAGCTACTTTCATGATTCACCAGTACTTTTGAGCATCTATGAAACTATCAATCTTCCTCTAAATTGCCATATCCAAATTCTTGTTGTCGCTGACTTGAATGCATAGGGTGGTGGAGTTGAATATGGTGACTCCAAATTTCAATTTAATGTGGATCATGTGCTAGATGGAGGGTGGCATCCTCTTCCACCTCTTCCTCGCCCGACAGACTGTGTCCATCATTAATCTCTTGTTGGAGGGCATATGAGGAGATAAGAAAACTAAATAATTTTATTTAATTCAAATTTTCAATTATGTCTAAAATATAAATATCTTTAAATATAAAATTAAAATATATTTATATAAAATATTAATGTTATTTTTTATTTTAATTCATAATTTTTAATTATTTTTAAAATATAATATTTTTAAATATAAAATTAAAATATATTTTTATATAGATTGAGTGAGCTTAATAATTTAAAGTATGGGTTTCCAATTAAAAAATCACAAATTCAAATTCAAAATAGATACAATATATACACCTTTATTAACTTAGAAATAAGTCCCATGGAGTATATTAAAATAGTGTTTATCTTCATAATTAACTTCCACCCTGAAATCCACACCATAAAAAATAAATCTAAAACATAATAAAATTAAATCCACACAACTAAACAAATCAACTGCCCATAAAACTAATCCAATAATTATAAATATTCGTTCACGTCTGAATTTTTCCTTCATGCCCGTCCACAACCAATAGTATAACTAGAAGTTGCCCCAAAAGGTGCAAAGAGAGGCCAATAGGATTGTTAAATTGCAATTGTTGAATTGAAAAAGTTGTATTTTGATTTGAAATAATAATTGTTGTTTTACATTTAGGTTGACTAGAGTTTTTATGTTAATTTGGTAATACATAGTTAAAATAATAATTGAAATATGGAGACGATGAAAGTTAACTGAGATATAATTTACCACTTATTTTACCAATGAAAGATTAAAACCATACACTAGACAGTAATGGGGTTCATTAATGGGGTTCATAAGATTTTATTTCTTTGGGTAGTTGGGCAAGGGAGTCAACCCAAAGATTGGGTCTTTTGCAAGAAAGTAGGCATAAAGGCTTGCTCTTATATCAAATTAGAAAAATATGATAAATTTTACAATGAGCCTAGATCTATGTCTACCAAATTAGAAAAATATGATAAATTTTACAATGAGCCTAGATCTATGTCTACCATGTGCAGTGAGTGAGGGATCCATTAATATTATGTCTTTTCATCTCATAAAATTTTATTTGTTAAGATCAATCTCATCTCATTTAATTCTCATTTTAAAAATGTTATACTCGAGATGAATAACATTTTAAAATATTAGGAGCTTCAAGAGGGCATACACAGCAACAACGAAGAAAAAATAACATTGTTCACTAAAAATGAAAAGAAAAAAAGATAAAAATAACATTGACACTACTTTTTAAAATTAATATATTAATTGAAAAAAAACATTAAAATTAATATATTAATTGAAAAAAAAACATTAAAGAGAAAGAATTATTAAAAAAAAAAAAAAAAATTGAGATTAAAAAAATACGAGAAAATGAATTTCAATTTTATATTTTGTTTTTCTTTAAAAGTTTGTATTTACATTTAATTATTTAAAATTATTTTTATAAGTAAAATTGTTTCATTGCAAAGATAATTTAAAAAAAAAATACTTTTAGTCAAAATAAAAAAAGAAAAAGATAAAGATCATAACCTTAAAGAAACAAGCATGCTTGTCATTGCTTTAAGCAACGTTCACTTCCTCACATAGGAAAAGTATATATGCTTCTAGGAACCAAACCAACCCAAACTTAAGAAGTTACCTTTTTAATAATTTAAATGATTTATTTAAAATAATAAAGGTAAAAAGTAAGATTTTGTGGAGTACCGTGAGATTTCTTGCAGAGAATTTCAGAAGGCCAACAACGAATTCCTCTTTGAAAACTCGATCCGTGGGAGGATGGACGGGCCACTCAAGACCAATAGATCAACTACATGGCAGAAAAAATGAGCCCTTAACGTGCTGCCCATCGAGGGCCAGTGAGCATATCCAGTTGCCCTCGCCTGCCCCTATATATATGACCAACAATAACAATCGATTTTAAATTATTCCAACAGTTTTTTTCTCAATATTTGTTTGCTCAGTTTTCATTTGTCTGTGAAGATCTTGTTTTTTTTTGTTTCTTGGTATCAGTTTCTTTTGTAGTTCCTGAGAATTTTGCTGGTTTTAAAAATGGCTTCAATGTAGACAACTGCAAAGTCTGTAGTCAACAATGCTATCAAAGAAAAGAAGCCGAGGGCTTCCAACGGATCGAAAACTTCATTACATGGACATAGTCGAAAGGTGGTCCGGACACCACCAATAATGAATTTTTCGTAAATAAAACAATACAGAAGAATATACACTATAGAGAATCGGAGAAACAATATCAGAATGAGAATTTAATCCAGCAAAATCATTCGAATAAACATTTATAAAGACCATGTACATGAAACATCCAACGAAGTTGCTCTGGTAATAATATTTCGTTTTAGAAAACCAAGAAAAGAAAGTAAGTAACTTAAACTCCGATTCTTAGTTGCTTAAATCTTTTAGTTACTGAATCTAAGCTCAGGAATTAACCAAGAGAGTAACCTTAACCGAAACACACATAAAAATGCAATGAACAAGTAAAGAAAATTCCACCTACGCATTCATTGAATATACTGTCGTGATGGAATGCTTCAAATTAATTTGTTATCGCAAATCTATAAGTTCAGAAAGTAATACATGAGAAAGAACTATATGAATCAAATCTGGGAGCAGTATATCTACTAAAACAAAAACTTATTTAACAAATTTGCATAAAGCAATCATGACCATATCCTTTGTGGATTAAAGCGTCTCATTTTCGTCCTTCGTATGTTTTAAAAGGTTCACCAAGCTTGAGAATTTCATTTCATTTCTGCAAGAACTTGAAGCACTTCTAGTTTGAAGAATGATGCACTTGCCATTATAAAGTTCAAAAGATATGCCTTCATATATAAGTCAATTAGTCCAAAAAAATGCTGGTAACAACAGTAGATGGAGTGATTACACTGATGTAGATTCTAGAACAACATCTACAAGAAATAATACATTTTAATGCTCAAAATAACTGTGACCAATGAAACTTTCAGATGCTCCAAAAAACACATTAAAAATAAAACTCTACTTATGACACAGAAAACTTACATGGGTGATGAGCTAAGGAATACAAGACAATCAAATCCTTCGAAGTTGTCCTGAGACTGATAAATATTTCTTAAATTAGGATAGCCTCTTAAGAGGTCCACAAAAAAGGCATGTATTGATCCCTCATCTTTCTCTGCTGCATTTGGCTCGGTCTCTGCATCTATAACTTTTCCATCATTCTTTTGAGAGCCTTCGATGGGGCATTCCTCTTTGAGAAGAGGCTTTGAAACCTCATTTGAACTGGATCCTTGTAAATAGGTTAGCAATTTGAACACATGCCTTTTGTTTTTCACTTGCAAAGGCATTAGGATATTCATTCTCTTCTACTATCTGAATATTCAGATCAACATTTTCATCTATAATTTTACTACCAGTAGACAAAGGCCCTTCCTCCTTATAGCCAGAATAAGAAAACACAGCTTTTGATGTGGCAATCTCATTGAGATATTTTTTTCACTGAGACCTTCTCTTTTAAAACCTCCTCTCTATCTACATTCTTAGAGACCTCTTCATCCACTGAAGGCGCTCCCTTCACTGGAGCACTTGATGAATTTTCTTTGAGATTTGAAAACGAAAGTATTCATCTGCTTGGGAAACCCGAGCAGAAGGCCATTCTCGCAGTATTTTTGTTCCTTCCCATATATTACCATGGTACATTGAATTTTCCATTTCTCTTTGATGATACATAGACCTAGATCACCCATAAGGGTAAATCCTCTCATTCTAAAAAACTGAATCCCTACCATGGAAACCACCGAACCCAGGTGGCCATCTACCAGATTCCTACTGGTGAATAAAAGACGACCTCTACGAAAAGGAATAAGATTTAGAAAACATATCCCTCTCAACAGCTAAAAATGGATCCAGTTCTCCTGCCTCTTATATGGACCTGTCAGTTTGAACCCTAACAGAGTCAGAACCAGAGCCCCTGAGACTCCAATAAGACTTACCAGATTCATCAACATCATCGTCCTGGGAAGAACTTGAACCCCTTCCAGATAGGAACTCCTTTCTTTGGTCGATCTATAGGCGGATATCCTATCCTTGCCTAGAGTCAGGTAAGGATAAACTCGGGCAAGGATAGAAGTTTCCAAAAGAGTTTCCTATGATGGTTCCAGAGACTCTAGCTAAGATAAAGGTTTCCAGAACTACCTTTTCTGATTTTCTGATTTCAAACTCGGGTAAGGATAGAAGTTTCCAGAATAATTTCAGAAGTTGAAGGAGCAGATCTTGACAGGTGTTTTTTGAAATCAACAGTAGAAAATAAAAGCAATAGTGGGACATATGTTACAGGTACTAAGTCCTCAAGCTCTGAGGAAAAGAACTCACATAAAAAAAACGTCTAGCATTGCTGTGCTTTCCATTAGAAAATATAAGGTAAACCTTATTATAAAGGAAAACCCAAATCCCATTGAAACAAGTTAGGGAAGGGTCGAACTTCTCTGGGTTTCTTTGGACAGGTGCATGAAGTACTTGAAATACCTGGAAAAGGCCGGAGTCCATTAGAGAGTATGTTAGCTCAACCATGAAGAGATTTGCGAGACCAGGCATCACGACAGTAAAGAAGAAATACCTGCAATGGTAGCCATTAAACATGGGTTATTCTATCCTTCGAGAGTAAGATAAATGATATCAAGGCAAATGCTAGCAGAGATTGTAGAAAAAATTGAGATAAGATTCTAAGGACATTACCTGACAATTAGATAAGTTATGAATGCTTGCTTCCACGAGCTATTTTTGGAACAAAAGTTCGAGGAAGAGAGATTTTTATGTGCAATTGATACAAATAAAAAAAGAAGAGGCCAGTTATGAATATAATCTCTAGAAAAAGAAGTTAAGGAAAATACGGAGTCATACCAATGAAAATTGCTGACCGAGTTTTCCTCCATCCAGTAGCAATGCAACATCTCTGAATCATTTTCTCTAAACTTAAGCTAGCTCCGATAATAGTCTCAGAGTAATTCGTCTAGCAGGGACCCGAGGGTTCAGTGACAGTTTGTATAACCCTGAATTAGTAGAGTGTTAAGCGGAGTTAGAGAAGAAAACAATCCCAACTCCATGCCAATTTCAAGAAGCTGCTAGCAGTTCAGCTGAGAAATCTTGCCAGATCTGGCAAGCTCACCAAGGTCAAGAACTCCTTCAAGATTTCAGAGGAGCTGAAGAAGCGTGTGAAACCCAAGGCGGACAAGCCTGTAAAAGCTAAAGCCCCGGCCATGAAGCTTGCAGCTAAGACCAAGGAATCCTTGCACTTCATATGACACTGGAGTTCTTTTTCTTGAAGGGAAACAATATTGGATTCTATCTCAACAAACTCAGACTGGTGGCCCGGCTCACACTGGAGAAATGAACCAGAAATTTGGGATTGGTAGTTTTGAGTGCAGTAGTGCACAAAAAGATTCACGTTCAAGGCCATAAATGGCATGAAAAATTCAAACAGACATTGTTTAAAAGCTCTATCAACCTAATAAAAATGGTGCAGACAGATGTCAAAGAGACAAAAGACAGGTGCCATTTTTAAAACCAGGAACAGGTGTCCTATTCACATAAAAAGTGTTGACGATAAAAAAAGCGATCTCTTTCATAGGAGAAGGCCTATCGGCCTAAATATCAAACAATAGCATAATTATCAACTCGTAAATGTATGATACGGGGAAAAATGTTTACACGTCTTTCCAAAGAAAAAAATAAATTTGAAGCTAATATTTTATTTTTGGTTAATTTACTCCGCATATATGTGAAATAAGAGATATATCCAATATGCAGTTTTGTAAAATCATTGTATGTGGTCTTAGTAGAAAAAATTTATAAACCCAAAAAATTTACTAAAAATAATAAATAAAAGAATTATATATATTCGATTCTAACAAATTTTTCTAGATTAATAATGGAATTGATTAATCCACAAAACCTTGACTATTTAGTTGGTAGAGTGTGGTAGACTAGTTTTGATCAATCATTAGTATAAATGGGGTCGGTTTTCATGGATACCTTGTTAGTATTCCTCAAACCTACCTTTATGTGATTCTACCTCATGGATGTCCCATCCATCATCATAGCCCTTCCTTCGTTGATTATATATATATAATAAATGGAAAATTATATGAATTTAAATTTACATTAAGACAGTTGTTATTGTTTGGTGTTTATATCTATTTGTTATATAAAGTTTTAATTGTTTTTTAATGGTTAAATTTGTGTTAGATCATGGAAGTAAGATCAGAGGTAACATTGGTAGTGAGAATGGTTTCCACAGTGAGAAATTATGATTACATTTTTGATTGGGAATTCAAGACAAATGGAGCCATTCGTGTTCAATTAAGTAATGTTAAATCATAAATCTTTGCAAGAATATTATGATGGTCATATCACACAATTGTACGATATCTAATACATGAATTTACTCTCTTTTGTTCAACAACTATAGGTGGGACTATCTGTGGGACTATTTGGGATTCTGGAAATGAAAGGTTCAATCTACACAAATTTGGAGGAAGTAGTGAATGTAGAGATATATGGGTGCTTAGTATTTGAGAACACTATTGGAGTTTTCCATTATACTTTCTCACCTTTCATTTAGACATGGATGTGATGGTATTGGAAATTCATTTTGTGGAAGCTATGTTGAAGATAATGGAAATTCCTCAGGGGGAGTCTCTTAGGAAGAGCTATTGGGAAGTGGACAAAAAGGTTGCCAAGAGAGAGGAAGATGCTCAGATTATGTTTGATGTCAAGAAACCTGAAGACCTTTTGGTGGTGAATCTACACCACAAGACTAAAATTGGGCAAGATATTGGGTATATATTGTTGCCCAACTTACCTATTTCTAGACTTCTCACATTAGATGATTATCCACAAATTCGTGAATCGTTCACCAATAACGATGTAAGCCACTTACTATAGGGTTACCTCTTATCATTTTCATTTAAAACCATGTTTATTCTTTATTTTATCATTGAAAACCATGATTTGATGTAGGTTTGGGTTACTCTATATAATCATAACAATGGGTGGGGGGAGTGTACATTGACCAAAGCTGAGGTGATGACACATTAGCCACATGGACCAAAATGTGAATATTACACCATTTCTTGACAATTTTAAATGTTGTGTGTGTGAATTTATATTAGAATTCATCTAATTAATGTGGTTATCAATGATAGGAACCGAGATATTGAAAAGGAGGACATAGTACTTTGGTATATTATAGGAATCCATCATATTCCTTACCAAGAATATTTTCAAGTGATGCCAACTATATCTACATCATTTGAGTTGAGACCTGCTAATTTTTTTGAAAAAAAATCCCATCCTCAAATTATAGCCTATATCTCCAATAGTGTTTCCAAATTGCACACAGAAGAATTAAGTTAATTGTTTAAAAAAAGTTTATATCTATATTTAAATAAAATTAGAAGTAATATAGATTTTATGATTGAATAACCACTAATCATCATGACCTTTTATGATGATCAATGAAGAGGGTGTAGGTAATTGTTATGACCAATAAATTAATTAGATATGATGATCAATGAAGAGACATAGGGAATTGTAATGATCAATAAATTACTTGGATATATTTGTAAGCATTGAGATTCATTTCTTTATGAATTTATATTTAATGAACATGGTGTATGTTGACTTGAATAATGTTTTATAGGGTACATATATATCTGTGTGTGCATGTGTGTGATAAATTTAATTTTTCTGGATGAGTTTAAATATTTTGCTATCTGAATTTTTTTGGGTAATCATCACCAAAATCTGGTTGTATAATTATTTGTGAAATCACAAGTTTTTTAATACTTAATTTGTAATTATGAATGGATAAATGGATTTAATGTCTTAAAATAATCATGAAACAATCAAATTATATACATTCAACAACTCAAACTTGCAATTCCATTGATTTCTAATCAAAAATTGAGAAAAATATACCGAAGAAAATTCAAAACGTAAAATGTTAAACTATGTTATATTTGAATTTTACAATGAAACAAACATTTGTTTTCCCATCCTAACAAGTTTCAATTATTGTAAATGATGTACCTTTTTAATGTAGTATTATATATTTAAAATATCTTCCTCATTAATTAATTTTTTATAAGTTAGTGGGTCTATTAATCAATCAAAAAGAGTCATCATTTACAATCATAGTAGTCTTGCTTCTACCATGGTCTCCCATTTGGGAAACCAAAACCATTAGTGAAAGAAAATAATTTTAGACCAGAAAAGAGAAATTTTTTTTATGTTTCTCCATAAGTGGCAAGATTTTTTTTTAATTTTCATCATATCTAAAACAACAAATATTATTATACAAAACATAAAATCATCCCTACTACATATGGAAACAAGAAACTAGGAGCATAAGAGAATTGTGAGGAGGAGATGATGATGTCACTGTAGCTACTTGTAGTTCAAATCAATGTGAAGATATCTATTGGATATACCTTGAGAGGCGAGCCCCTTTCCTCTGAGTAGAATAGTTTCAATGTGTTCGAGTCGCATAGCTAAATATTTGTGCTCCATGGATTGGTCTTGATTATTTGTGATGATGTCATTAAGTTGGTGGGAAATATCATGGTGGATTTCATGTCTCTCTAACAAAACTTGGCCTAGTAAGGATTTTATATGCCAGTAAATTTCAACTGTGATGGGTTCTATTCTAGACTCGAAACATCAACCTATAAATGGAAACTATGGAATAAGTTCTAGGCTCAATTTCTTCAAATTTATTTTTTCTTTCATGAGTGTGACCCAAATATGGGATCAAATTAGTAGTTGACACAAGGATCTCTCCATCAGTGAACTCGTTACACTCGTTAATGGTGGTTGTCGAAGCTCCATTAAATTTAGTTGAAAGATTTTTGTTGTGAGGTCTCAGAATTAGCTAGCTATAGAAAAGGCATAGTACCAAGCGTAGATGTTAATTGCGACATGGCCTAAGGATCCCATGCGACTCCACATCCACTCTCAGGGCATGTTCAGTGGATGTGGATAAGTAATATGTCTAAGAGGAATTCCCAGTGAGGTTTGAAACTCCCAGATGCTAAAGATACGATGACTCAAAGTAAAAAGATGGTGAGGACTAGTAACACAAAGGCCAAATAAAGAGTAGACAATGTGATGCCAAGGTTATGCCAAATTATTCTTCATATTTTTTTTTTTTAAATACCAAAGTTTACACAATCATCCAATGGGATTGCAATCTGATTTGAAAAATAAAAGTAAATCCCTCCATATCCATTATATTTCCTTAATAATTGATAGCTAAACTTTGGTTTTATCAATACCATTTCGAAGACTTAACAACCAGCTAGAATCATCCACCATACTACGTTCCAATGTTTATTTTTCCATGAGGTAATACAAAATTAACAATTATAAATTAACGCTGTTGGAAATTATTGAATCTCTCCTATGCATGCATCCTAACAGCAACAATATTATCACTCACACACAAATTTTAACAATATTATCAATGGTTGGATCATATCAATTCAATCAACTAGTGCGCAAATTTTTTAACAACTTTTCATTCCATTATAACTCCATTAGAAGAACCACTAGAAAGAGAAACAAATGGTTGCTTGGAATATGCATCAAATCAACAATTAAGTAGCTTCTTGTACATTCATTTACAATATTCCACCAAACAAAAATAATATCACATCTTGAAAAATATATTACAACAATATAGTTTTTCCTCAATGACTAAGAGAGGATTCATAAAGGAAAGAATTTTATTTTTCCTCCTCTTAAACTCGTACTTACAATATTTTATAGTTCTTTGCATACTTACTAGTTTATAAAAATAATTCTAAATCTAAAATGGGATCAAGATTCATAATAAGTGGACAAGGCCCATTATTTTAGTAACTAATTTGGAAAACACGAAACTAGGACTACCTTTTTTTTCTAGCATAATCCATTATATTGGATGATAATGTTGCTAGAGTTTGACTAATTATTACAAAATTAAAATCATTGCATGAGGAATCCAACTTCCTCAAAGAATAAATAATATCTGATAACATTTATATAAGTTTGTTGATGCTCCTGTATTATACTCTTGAAGAACAAAATATTCCAAGACTCTTGTACGAGATATCTTTAACCCTTTGTCGTAATTTTTATATGGCTGAAATTCTTCATGATGACTTAAATTTCCTCCTGCATCCTAGGGTTATCCATTAAAAAAATGAAGCCTATTTCGGTATTCTCTTGGAAACTTATCTCTCTCAATCCTTCTAGCTAATTCCTTCAAGGATTATTTGGAAGGACCTGATCTTGTACAATTGAAACCACCTTTTTTGCACATGAAACAAACATGTCATAATTAATTTGAAAAAAATTGTTTATGGTTCCCAAGGTACTTTCCTTGTTGACCGCTTCCATTTATACTCCAAAACATTTTGCATTATGATTGTCTTCATCTAGAATTTGGAGTCTTTCATACATTGACTTCTCATTGGGTTCAAATGAAACCTTCCCCTTCACATTATTCTGTTATTCATTTATTAAAATATCCTCATTCATAACCATTTCTACCATGGATACTCTTAATTGATCTCTATTTTATACCATAAACATTTCATTGATTATCGTATTCTCATATTCATTGAACATATCCCGATTTTCTGGAAATAAATGTTTTACCTCAATAATTGGTTCACATTCCTTGCATCCTGCTTCATCCTTAAAAAAAATATTTGTTATCCAACATTAAAACCAGATAATAGCTTCCATCCTTTGATGGTGTAAGAGTATGTAATTTCCCATCATTCTTAAAAATAAAAGTGTTTTGGTGTCCATTATGTTTTGCTTCCCTATCGTATTGCCAATGTCTTCCTAACAGAATATGATAGACATCCATTAGTAATAAATCACACACAATTTCATCTTTATAACTTCCAATTTGAGATTATACCTTACATTGCTCAATAACCAAAATTTGATGACCCTTTTGTAACCAAGAGACCTTATAATGTGCAAGATGGGGTGTCTTCTTTAAGTTTATCTTTTCTACCATTTCAACAAAGACTAGATAAATTGTTCTATCGCTACCAATCGAAAGTTTGTAGCACTTACCTTTGGACTTACACATATTTCTTAACAAATCCTCCTTTGAGATAGTTATTTGATCTCTTTTTTCTACTGGGATCAACATTCGTTTTAATAATAGAGATTCACCTTCATCGGGAGCATTTAAAGCTGCCACCAGATCTCTATCCTCCTCCTTTTCCTCTATCACATAAGTGCCATGTTGGCTGGTTGATAAATGTTTAAAACATTCCCAATACATATGCTTTAATTGTCCATAATTGTAACATCTGGGTTGACAATCTCTTCCTCGACCTCTGCCTGTGGAAAATTATCCTCTCCTACCGAAATCATTTTCTCTTGGTGTTTGACTACTAGAACTTCCTTCTTCTTCCTTTGAAGAGTGAACTCCTTGTTTTATAATTTTTCCTTTATCCTTTACATGACTTCTTCCTATACTCCTCAGTTTTTATTTCCATTAAATCTTCTCTTCTGCTATAAAAGCTACCTAATATGCATCTTCCACATTTTTTAAAAGCAATAATCTAATTTCATCTTGAATATCAAACCTTAAACCAGTAATGTAACTTGCAAATTTTTCATCACTCTCTTCTACATGTCTATCCATAATGTTTAATTTGTAAAACTCCTCATTATATTCTTTAACAATCATGTTCATTGATTTAAGGTTTTGTAATTTCTTAAAAATACTAATATGATAATCCTTAGGTAAAAAATTACTTTTAAGTTTCGCCACCATCTTGCCCTAATCATTAATTTTGGCTTTTCCTTTCCTCCTTCATTTAGCTTGTACCTTGTCCCACCATAGGGTTCCATGTCCTTTAAGTCTAGTCACTACATACTTGACTTTCTTATCCTTGTCAACATCCTCATAATCAAAGTACATATCTAATGCATGTATCCAATCCATTAACTCATCAACATTCAAGTTACCTTCATATAATGGTATTTCCATTTCTGGTCTGACAGACATCTTGGCAAACATCTTCAACATTTTCTCCTTTGTTGTTTCCTTTACTTCTTCCTCAATAGAAACCCCTTCTTCAACATCACTGACATCTCCCATGTAAGTTCATATTCTTTGTGCAACTTTCATGACTACCATCCTCTCTTGAAGTCTCCTCATTTCTACTAGAAAATAGGCCTTCCCACTCGTGCTCCTTGAGATAATCCTCTTGTTGCTCCTCTTCGATATATTGTAATTATTGTTTCTTCTCTAATACCAATTGATGCAAATATTTTACCAAATTATTCTTCTTCTTCTTCAAAAAAAATTATGTTAAATACCAAAGTTTACATATTCATCTAATGGGATTGCAATTTGATTTGAAAAAAAATAAACTCCTTCATATCCATTTTATTTCCTTAATAATTGATAGCTAAAATTTGGTTTTAACAATACAATTTCGAGGACTTAACAACAAGTTGGAATCATTCACCATGCTATGTTCCAATGTTTAATTTTTCATAATGTACTACAAAATTAACAATTATAAATTAACCATGCTGAAAATTATTGAATCCCTTCTATGCATGCATCCTAATTGCAACAATATTATCACTCACATGCAAATTTTACAGAGTAATCGATAAAAGATTGGATCATATCATTTCAATCAACTAGAGCACAAAATTTTTAACAACCTTTCATTCCATTATAACTCCATTAGAAGAACCAATAGAAAGAGCAAAAAATGGTTGCTTGGAATATGCCTAAAATCAACAAGTAAGTAAGTTTCTTGTATATTCATTTACAATATTCCACCAAATCAAAATAATATCACATCTTGAAAAATATATTACAAAAAATATATTTTTTCCTCAATGACTAAGAGAAGATTCATAAAGGAAAGAATTTTCTTTTTCCTCCTCTTAAACTCATACTTATAATATTCTCTAGTTCTTTGCATACTTACTAATTTATAAAAATAATTCTAGATCTAAAATAGGATCAAGATCCATAATAAGTGGATAAGACCTATTATTTTAGTAACTAATTTAGAAAAATCAAAACTAAGACTATTTTTTTTTATTAGACTAATCCATAATAATAGATGATAATGTTTCTAGACTCCGAATAATTATTAAAAAATTAAAATCATTGCATGAGGAATCCAACTTCCTCAAAAAATAATAATTTCTAATAAAGTTTATAAAAGTTTGGGTTTAAAGAATTTTTTTGGAAGACATTTCTTGGAGGCGGCCAGATTTTGCAAAAAACATTTTTGAACTTAAAAAATTTCTTGGACGTACATTCAAAAGACATTTCTTGGAGGTATGTACGTGTTTTGAGTTGAAGTAAATCTTTTGAACTTCGTTTCATTTTTATAAGACATTTTTCTCTCGAATTTTTTAAAGTAAGTGTTTTGATTGGAGTATGTCTTTTTTGCAAAAAATTTAAATTGATTTTTTTTAAATTAAATCTTTTGTGATATTTTTTGTAATCGAGTTATTATCTATTTTTTGAAGGAAATTTTTTGAACTTCATACCCTATTATCATGGGAAATCGAAGAACTTGTGCGAGAAAATATGATCAAAAAAGAGACCCTAAGGAACGTAGAGAAGAGACGAGACAATCTTGCAAAAGAAAGTTAGAAGCCCTCTCAAATATTGAAGAGGAAAATCAACCTCAAGCAGAAATTGAAGCAGGTATGTAAATGTAAATATTATGATCTATTGATATATTTAAAATTTCCCTAATGTAAAATGTGAAGCTTAATTTTTATTTGATGAACTAATTTGAAAAATATTTTTTTTAATGTAAACAAACAGAGATATTCCTCAAAATATTGAAGAAGAAAATAAACCTCAAGCAGAAATTGAAGCAGGTATGTAAATGTAAATATTATGATCTATTGCTATATTTAAAATTTTCCTAATGTAAAATGTGAAACTTAATTATTATTTGATGAACTAATTTGAAAAATATTTTGTTTAATGTAAACAGATAGAGATATTTCTCAAAATATTGAAGAAGAAAATCAACCTCAAGCAGAAATTGAAGCAAGTATGTAAATGTAAATATTATGATCTATTGATATATTTAAAATTTTCCTAATGTAAAATGTGAAGCTTAATTTTTATTTGATGAACTAATTTGAAAAATATTTTGTTTAATGTAAACAGATAGAGAAATTCCTCAAAATATTGAAGAATAAAATCAACCTCAAGCAGAAATTGAAGAAGGTATGTAAATGTAAATATTATGATCTATTGATATATTTAAAATTTTCCTAATGTAAAATGTGAAGCTTAATTTTTATTTGATGAACTAATTGAAAAAATATTTGAAACTATAGATATATTTATTAATTTAGTTATTTATTGAATATGTACTATTTTTTCGAATATGTACAGATGAAATCACTATCGATAATGAGATGTTAGAAAATTTTGATACTCACACATATGGAGATAAAAAACCTGACCATGTTATACGATATTGTGTTAACTGCATTTTTGAAAAGTATTTCTTAAATGAGCGGGTGACAGTTCAGGCTCAAATGTTGAAAGGTCTCCTATCATTAAAGAAATTAAAAGAAGCTACGACACTATTGGGTATTCGAAAATCAACCAAAGATAAAAAAATGAAGGAAGATGTGATAAAAAATATGAGTAGTGCTATAAAGTCAATTAAGAGATCTAGAGAGAAAGATGTTTCAATTGTATGTAGAGGAATACAGATGGAAATGGTTTCATCAAGTACTCAAGAGAATCGTTTGGTAACATCTATGGCACGAGCACTGGGAACCTCGCGAAAAACTTTGCACAAACATCGGAAATTTCAGCTGCAAATAGATGTAAATGATGAACTCGCTTGTTGGAGAGCTATTTGTAGGCAACCATACAAAGATAGACTTGGAGAAAATGTTAAAAAATAATATATGAATATTGGAAGAACAATTCGCGTGTTTCGCCAACTGCAAGGCATGTGATGCGAAGAAGAATAGCATGAAATCAGTACGAAGAACATGAAAAACATCTCTTGGAAACCACTCAGATAGAGTTATTCAACAATTTCAAAGAAGAGAATCATCAAATTCATGTTTCACTCAGTGCTTTTGTTCAACAAAAACCATGGTATGTAAAACCTATCACCGTACGCGACACTTGTTGTTGTTGTTATCATGTGGAATTTGAGTTATATTATGACACATTCCTTGATTTCGGTAGAACATTATGGAAGGATTCACCTCCTCCTTCCACTATCCGTGATTTCATATCTCAAATTCTATGTGAAAGAGAAAGCGATGAACTATTTTACAAAAAGAAATGTGTTGGTGGTAAAAAATACGATGATTGTGGAAATTTGACTAAATTTCAAAAAAAATATCGTATTGATATAAATGATCAATCATTGTCCAACATGAAAGTGAAATGGAAGAGATATGAATATATCGATACATCGATTCAAGGTGCAAATAGTGTTAAAATAATTGAATTACTAGAAGACGAAATTTTTCTGATAGACTTTTTGAGAAAGTTTGAGGCAGAAATTTACAAATACACCAAGCATTCCCATAGAGCTCGATGGCAAGACTTGCAATTCAAAAAATCTCGTGAATTTTTTCCACCGGGGACCATTTTGTCAGTGATTGATTTTGCAGAAAACTACACATTTGTTCCACAAAAAGAAATTCAGAGTGAATACTATCATTCTGACCAAGTCTCCATGCTCGTCCATATTCTATATAGACATGCTGAACAAAATGTTGATCATATAGAAAGCACGAGTGAAAATCGACATATCATTAAAGAATATCACTTTTATATCAGTGACGATCGTACACATGATACATGTGTTGTACAACATTGTTTGGAAAAATTTATGATTCATTGAAAAATTGTGGAATAACATTCAATGAACATTGGATATGGTCAGACGGATGCGTAGGTCAATTAAAATTTGCACGATCATTCTTTTGGTTGTGTTGTCTTCATAAGAAAACTGGAATTAAACATTGTTTGAATTTCTTTGAGACTGGCCATGGAAAAGGAGAACATGACGATGCAGGAGCATGCATAAAACAAGCACTTCAAAGATATCAAATGAACCACTCTGCAAGCCGACTTGTGAACGCTGAAGAAGTTGTTCAATGGTGCATCGCTGCTCTAAGCCATGAGAGAAACCCATCAAAAGAAGTGCGAAGCTACATTAAATTTAATTTATATTGGAAATACAATTTTAAACATTGTACATTTATCATGCAATGATTATCTTTGATTGTATTTTGATATCATATTTACAAATTCTTTTTCTAATTTTCCATATAAAGGTTTTTCTAGCATATTGGAATCAAAGACGTAGATAGATCAATTGGAAATGATGTTGAAACAATAAAAGGGACTCGAAAATTGCATTCAATTCAAACAAAGTCATCCAGAAATGTGTTTGCATTGGATAAAAGAAAATATTCTTGTTTTTGTGATGTTTGCATAGACAACACAAAATCCAATGACGTTTGTGAAAACAAAATGTATGTGAAGGATTGGAAACATACAGAGCTAAATACAAAGGGAAAAATGTCTGTTGCAATGTTTGAAGAAATGCAATCAGAGGAAACTACAATATCATCCGATGGTGATCGAGTTTCTGATCTTGTTAGAGAAGGTAACATTTGAATTACTTTCTAATGATTTAAAGATCTAGAAATAAATTTAAATATGCATAATTTTGTTAAAATATATTTTATTGTGTAGGAGATGTTTTTGATGTAATTGCACCTATTGACAACGATGAAAATGTGAAGTATTATTTGATGTGTTGCACTGAACGAAAAATTAAATTATTACAAAAATATAATGATCACGGATTTCAATATGACAGAGGGTCTATTATACTGAAAGGTTATTTTTCAGACAAACTCATCAAAGTGGAGACTTTGTTTACTTTGAAGAATATGAACCTGATTCCATAATTTGTCAATATAGTCACTTGGTGTGTGCAGTACGCATAAAGTTGATAGAAGTTCAATCAAAGAAAAAATCGAAAATTAAGAGATGTAAAATGTCAAAATCCGATAATGAACGGATTATTGAGGATGGAATTCCATTAGAATTTTTTTGAGTGAATTGTCCAACAATTTATTATCTTTGGATTAAATATGTTTTAGAACTTCCAGTACTCAACTAAAAATTGAGCTGCTTATGTTATTTGTGCAAGTGTTTTTACATGTACAAATTGTTTGGGTACAAGAATGTGCTCTAGTATCAACTAAAAGTAGCTTTTCTATGCATGTGCATTGATGAAAAATGTTATATATATATATATATATATATATATATATATATATATATTCTAGAATGAAATTAATTGTTCTAGTTTTACTATGTGCATTGATGACAAATTATTTACGTACTCAATATATATGTTCTAGAATGCAATTAACTGGAACTAGTTTTTCTATGTGCATTGATGAAAAACTAGTTGGATTTTCTGGTAAAAAGTATGGACACAATGTAAATTAATCATCTGCAGTATAGTTTTGTAGGAAGATTCCTTTCAGACAAGAGACTTGGAGCACTTCTCTGACTTTTGGTGCGATTTGACCCACATCTCTAATCCTGATTGAAAATCTAGTACAAAATTTGCTTGTCCAATGGTCGGATATGTTCAATGTGCATTGATGAAAAATTTTACTTGTCTTGGATAGATATGTTCTATAATGCACAATTAATTGTTCCCAAGTAGTTTTTCTATGTGCATTGATGAAAAACTAGTTGGAATTTTTGGTAAAAAGTTTCCACAATGTAAATAAATCGACAAGGCTACCTATTTGAGTGCATTAACGACATTGACCCAAATTATACAAACATATATATGTACTAGACTTATATTTCCAATCAAAATTAAAGGGATAATTTGTACATATATCTACTTCTTTAAACTCTTTTTTCAATTAGAGCTCAATTGATACATGGTTAGTTGCATTGAAAAGCTATGTTCTTCCTATTGGAAATTTTTTCATTCAAACAAAACTACATGGAGAGATCAAAAGAAATCTTAAAATTCCAAATGTACTTAAACCATCCAAAATGGATTTGTGCAACATTACTTGACATGCCATGCCAATTATAGTGAACAACTATCCAATAGAAACATTTAACATTATATACCACATGTGCCAAATGTAGATTGAAACCATCCAAAACTTTAAAATTTTAAAAACTTTTGATAATGTATCGTGCAAAATTAAAACATTAAACATCACATGCGAAATGTAGATTGAAACCGTTCAAAACTTGAGTTTAAAAAACTTTAAATTATATATAGATCGTTACTTCACATGCCATGCCAATTATAGTTCAACTAGATCCAATAGAAACATTTAACATTATATACCACATGTGCCAAATGTAGATTGAAACCATCTAAAACTTTAAGTTTTAAAAACCTTTTGATTATATATTGTGCAACATTAAAACATTAAACATTTAAATTTCATTAAATATCACATGCAAAATGTAGATTGAAACCATCCAAAACTTGAGTTTTAAAAACTTCACATGCCATGCCAATTATAATTCAACTATCCAACAAAAACATTTAACATTAAATATCACATGCCAAATGTATATTGAAACCATCCAAAACTTTAACTTTTAATTTAACAAAAAAATATAGATCACAACATTACTTCACATGTCAAATGTACTCCAAGCATCCAAAACTTAAATTTTAAAAACAAAACAAATTATAACACATGTCATTACATAACATGCCAAATGTAGTTCAGATGACAACATTAATTTATAGATGACAACATTACTTCACATTCACATGCCAAAAATACTAAAACCATCCAAAAATTAAATAAAACAAATTATATTAACAATGTAATAAAATATGTCCAAAAATTGTAAATCTCACAAGTATCAAACTGTATCAAGTTTAACAAATTTTAAGACCATCTAAATTTTGAAATCAAATCTACTGTAAATCATGTCCATCAAATGGAGACGGATCTAGCGTCTTCCCTACTAGGGTCTCAGTCCGCGCCCTATCCTGTGAATGGGAAACCTACATACACAATGCACATGTACTTGAACATTAAAATTTGATGTTTTAAAAATGAATGAGAATATATATATCTATAATTTCATGTAAAAAACAAAATATAACAAAAAAATCATGCAATATCTCATAAGGTTCCCTCTCCATTTGATGAGCAGGTTCTCCCATAGGAACATCTGTAGCGGTAAACTGTACAATATACATGTATAGTTATATATATATATATATATATATATATATATATATATATATTAAAAAATTTCAAATGAAAATGCACATGTACATATATAAACTTATTTTCAATTTAATATTAAAAAAAGGAACTAAATACAACTTGTTCAAATGATGTGGATGTTCCTATCTCCGTCGCTAGAGTCCGCGGATTAAATAAATCTTCTATAAGAACCTAAATTCAAAAAATTTTAAATAACTCAAAATATAGATCTCTCTCTCTCTCTATATATATATATATATATATATCTCAATTTTTAATGGAACTTTTTGAGGTAGAATATATATATATATATATATATATATAACTTTTAAACATAAATTTTAAACTTGTGAAAAAATGTCCATACTTGTGGTTCATCTCCCAAGGAAGTATAAGGTACATCTCCCAAGGAAGAAGAAGGTACCGCCATCCCAAAAACATCAGATGGAATCGGTACCTGTTAAATTTTTTTATCAAATTATATATATACATACATGTACATGTGTGGCAACAATTATTTATTTTAAAGTCACTTAAAAAACAATAACACTTGCCAACATGTCTTGATGGTCAGACCCATTTGCACTGTTTGAACCAGAGGTCCCGAACGTGATATTAACATTTTCGTCACGCATCATGTGTGAGAACTGTAAATGGTGTTTTAACATATAATCATACATTTTTGTTAGATTAATGTACACATACAAATAAATGCATACATGTACATACACTTGTATTTATTACAAATTGTACACATGTATATGTAAAAATATTTTCAAACCCTAAGATCACTAACACATACCGTTCCGATGCCCTCTTCCTCATGAAAAATTAAGTCTTGCAAACCATTGCAACATTTTTTTGCATATGTTCGGATATATTCAACATTCATCTTGTCAATCTCCTCATCTGTACAATAAACAAAATTGGCATGTGCATTTTCACGTGCTCTTTGTCGATTTAAAGAAAGATCGACTCCACCCAATCCGCTATGAACATTCTCGATCATAACATCCCTTGCTTCTCAACTTATTTGAGAAGTCACATCCATCTCTGATCGAAAAGTTTCGACTCGAAACGGTCAACTCACCAATGGCGGCTCAGGGCGAGGCAACTCCACATCTCGCTTAGCACCCTTACGGTCATATAATCGACCTTTCCCCGGGCCAAAAAATTCTGAAGGAAGATCATTGTAATTGGGTTTCATACCCAAAAAAAATTCTACATAAAACATTTGTGCAAAATAAACAGGAACCTCATCATTCCATGGAAGCCTTCCATAGGCCGCAAGGTGCCTATCATACAAATAACGAGCTATGTTTGGGTGCTTGAAATACTGCACCTTCAACATTTTTCTTTTTGGCCGTTCCTTGTAATTAAACATTGACTTGGCCACTTCTTTTGTAACTTTTTGTTTTATGTCCTCCCATTTATCGGGACCCATCACTGTTTCTTTTCTCTTTCTCATCATTTCTACAAATGAATCAGTCGTTGGCCCAAGATTTCTGTACACATTTACCATTTCACCCAATGAATGTGTAACTATTTCAAGGCTTTGTCGACTCTCAGCAGGTAGAGACAAAGCCACGAGATATCTTTGCAATTTTGCATGAAGTTTTTCACACCTTTGTAAGGTGCATTCCGCCATGTTGGTTTCCCATGGTATATCAGTAATCTCAGCCGGATAAGTTGTGTTGGGTTGATAGCCTTCTTCTTGAATGTAGCGGGCTACCCTGCATCTATTTTGACCACTAGTTCGAACATTTTTCGGCCTCTGCATATATATATATATAATTTCTTATATTAGAAAAAACACGTGTAAAAAAAGTTGTACAAATTTAATGAAAAATATTGAAATTGATGGCAACCTTGATGTTGTTGGTTAACATCTTCTCCAACATGACCCTGCTGAGAACCAGACCCAGAATGACACTGCTGAGAACCAGACCCAAAATGACCCTGTTGAGAACCAACAGTTGTTGATTGGCCTTCGGGGGAATAAATATCACCCCCTTCACGCAACCTGCTACCACTCATACCTCGACCGGTTGAACCATGGCCATGCTCCGTGGATGGAGTAGAAACCCTTCTCCTCTTACCTCCTAAAAATTAAAATATGAAACTTATTAACAACTAATTTAACTCACAAAGTTAATAAAAAATCAATTCCATATGTACACATGTATGGAGATTTAAGATTATATTTAAATACCGTGAACATCCCCTGATCCCTGAACCTCCATATGGGATTCGACTGATCTTCTTCGTTCATCCTCCATGATATATATCTATTGGTCGACATTTACACAAAATAGATTTCAAAAAATAAATTTGTAATTTAGTGTATACAAATTATGTAGAACACAACTTTCAAAGAAATAATCGATTATGTGTGAAACTAAATTTAATCGAAAAAGAAATTATAAAAATGATAAGTTCACCAAATTGAGCTTTACATGGTGGGAGCACACTTGGTATAAAATTTATGACTTATACACTTTAGTTTGTGGGAGAAATGACACATGTACATAGTTTACCTTAAATTTGTTGTGTTTTATGGATATTAAAATGAAGAAATTCTATTTAGATCCATTCCAGAGATTGATTGTAGGGGAATTTACTAGATATGTCACCTTTCATAAAAGATGAGATCCAGAGGCTACCTGGCCCTTTACAGACTCTGCCTATAGAACTTGTAGAAGTAAACACTAGAGGCATTAACAATATCAAAGAACGTTTTCACGCTCATACATGGGAATGTGTCTCTTTCCCTACGCAAAAAAATAGTTCAAGGTCGTTAATCTTGATAGATACGTCATCAAGCAGGTCAATGTGATCATCCCCAACTTACTTTTCATGAAATTAGTCTTGGAATCCTCTACAACCTGATGGACGGAGTTGAATGGGAACTCGTTCAAGGCCTTTACAAAATACATGCTAGTGAATAGCACTTACTAGGTTATGCCAACAAATAAAGTGGGAGAACTTCACCCATTTCCTAACAGGTTTCTCTCTTAGGTTACAAATGTCTTCCACCTTATTAGTTATATATTTTTCAGTTTCTCGTGGATTCCTTGAATTTTTTCTCCTACCATCTCCCTCTCTCACTCCCCAAATTATTGTCATCAAACATGCCCCATTGAGGATCTGGAGCAATGTTTGCACCATACTTAGAACTGTCATTGCTGCTAATTGAAATTGGAGTCATGTATACTAGATTGCTTGCTTAAGTGGCTCTTACTTGGAAAATATCCTGAGATGATTTTGACATGATGGTCATATGAGGTTGGAAGCTACTTGGTGTAATTTTCCTTAAATCTTCAAAAAAACAGAGCAAAAATGTCATTTTTGATCATTTTTTATTAGCTTCTGCATACATCAGATGTTATCACAATTGCAACACAATCATGTTCCATGAGCATGAATTATGAATGTCGCAAGCCAAATTGCAAGGAAATTTGCATTCATTTTAGGCAAAAGAAGGCTATGACATTAAGGTCCATGCTAGAAAAAATAATGCAAATAAGGTTGCTAAGTCTTGATACTTACCATGTGTTTCAAAGCCATAACGAAGGTTGGCTTTGAGAGTGTCCTCTCAAAGCCCTGTCTTGAGATGAAACTTAATTCAATGTCTCTTAGAGTTGCAAGGTGGAATTGATAGAACTATTTGATTTCTTTACCATAGATGGATATCTCCTTTCATCTATACCTTTCTCTACCATATTATTTCCAAGTGAAATGGGAATTTTCACATTTTGAATGCCATTCCATGTAATTTGGTAGTCTTCTAGCTAGACCTATCACAAGTAAGGTTGTCATACCAAACTATTTCTCTTGCTCAACTCAGTGACCATGACTCTCTTCTCACACTGCTTACCATATAAGATATTCAATTGTACATGTCACACAAAGTTGGGGGTTCTAGGTCTACACCTATTAGGTAAAGTTACATATTTTATGGCATTGTGGTCCTTAAATTTGGAGGTGTTCCACCTGAAAAAGTAGGCATTAAATATGGATGAAAAGGATTTGTTTTAACTTTGATAGAATTTCCTCGTGGAATTATTGAATTTCTCGACGACATCATGCTAGCTTTGCTCAGAGAAGGTGGTTTTGGAGGAGAAATTGAATTCTTTCGACTTATTTTTGGCATTGAAGTTTGAAATAGGAGTTTTGATGACTCTATTGATGACCTTGCTGAGGAATTTGATGCACACAATATTGAATTTGAGGATAGTTTAGAAGATGTTGAAGAAGTTGTAGTTTTTGGTGTTGTCACTGAATGTTTCTTTGTTGTTGGACTTGATCAAGACATAATTTAACTTCACGAGAAGATTGAAGACCTTGAAGAGGTTTTAGATTTTGTTGTTCTCACTGAAGGTTTTTGTCTAGTTTTGTTTCTTAAACCATCATTTCCATAGGACATTTTTGGTGAATAGATTCTTGACCTTGATGAGAGGATATGATACCTTGAAGAGGCTACATCTTTTGGTGACGTCACTAATTGTTTCTCTATTATGTTTGTTAAACATCTCGCTTAGGGCGAGGCAACTCCACATATATTGTACAGTTTATGGGACATAAATCAATATGTAGAAATATTCACTTTGTTTTTATAATTGGATAGAAGAATGACTTAAAATGACCTTGTATGTCTTCTCATTTTAGAGCTCAAATTTTTAGGAAGGATTTAAGTATCCACCTTTCAAGAATCACTAAAAGAGGTTGATAAAGAATATAGGAAGACAAAACTAACCAATGGTGTACTAAATGGATTTCTTGGGAGGTAGATTGGCATATGGACTTTTGGTAGCTAGAAATTTTCCAAATAAGTGAATGTATTTGAAAACCAAACCTATAGTTTATTTTGGTTTAGACAAGGTCTAGAATTTGAAAAGTGAATTCCCTCTTTCTTCCTCTTACATGTCCAATGATCGGAATCTGGATTGAGGGAAAATTTTTTCCTAGAAATAAAAATTTTGCATTTTATTTGTTGTACATGAGTTTTTAAAAGCTAATTAACTAATAAATTTCTCACAAAATACACTTAAAGCTTGACACATATACCCCTTCCCAATTGGCTAACTTTAGACGATCCTAAACACATTTTTATTTAACTAATGAGGGAGATAGCCCAACAAAACTAGTTTTTCCATATTCAAATCAAGTTGGTATCAAAGTACAATTTAGCTCATTTTAGTCAAGGTTAGTTAGAAGAATTAGCTATTGGTTTCTGTCTTCAATTCCCTCTCAAAATGAATGTGTACGTGCTTTTGAGAGACACACTAGAGGAATAAGGTCCAAATTTTTGATGAAAATGTGCTATGAAAGTAAAGGGTTTTAAAGGCAAGCATGTACAAGGCATAGTTGAGCCAAATGTTCTTCAAGAAGGGCCTAATTATTTGGGTCTTGGTTATGGAAAACATGGAAAATGCTCCAAAGCCAAGAAGGCACATGAAGCTGTTCCAAGAAGGAATTTTATTTCGTGTTCATTACCTCAAGCTTGTGAAGTTTGTGTTCATGATGAATGGAAAAGTTTGACACCCACTTTGCAAGAAGATGTTAATAATCATTCAGCTAATGAGAATGTAAAAGAAGAGGATGTTGAAAGCTCTAGAGTCATTGAATTCATTGCTAGTATTGAGAGGAGAGCCACTACCTCATCAAATTCACCTCCTCAAGAAGGCGACAATGGTGAATGTTCAAGGTATAAATTTGCCTTTAATCAAATTGCTTTTGATTATGATAAACATGGTAAATATTCACATAAGATATAGAAAAGAACTTGCACATGTTCCTTTTGTGGTTTGAATAATCATAATGTTTATAGATGTTGGAAGAAGATATCCATGCACATTGAAACTTTCTAAATAAATGAGGCAAAAAGTCAAAGGCCCATTGGACAAGGAAAATTATGTTGAAAATAAGATGCAATTGTTTATTACTCATTGCCATAAGAAAGGTCACCTTGTAGAAAAATGTTGGACTTTGTATCCAACAAGTCATCCACAACATTTGAAGAAGGTGGAAAGAGATAACGATAAGAATGGAAAATAGGATTCCATAATCGATGAGGGTCAGGATGATTCACATGATGATGAAGTGCAGCTAAAAGAAGCGCCATTGAAATGGTTTGCTAACAGATGGTTAGATTTCTTATCCAATTAAGGCCTTGCATGTATTTTGATGTTTCATGAATTTCTTTGCAAATTCAAAGTATGGTGCATGTTGGATGAAGCAAGATGTTGAAAGTAGAGTTATGTTGACACACTTAAATGCAACAAATATGGAAATTTTTACATGAGCTATTATTTGACTTGAGAGTCAGTTGTTTGAAGAGGCATGTTTTGTCTACTTGTGTTTGGTTGATGGTTTTGTACACCAATATGTAAGAGTACATGGATATATTCACATGATGTGAATTTTTTTTCTTTGAAGGAGAAAAATGATATGTCAGCGAGCTATGTTTCTCGCATGATGTGTTTTTCAGTTTGATGGTTTTGTTTGTGACAAGACGTCACAAGATTTTGGGAAGGTCCACTCTTGAGCAAGAGCCTCATGATTACAACCTAATCATGAGAATAAAATGGGAGTGCATCCTTATTTTGAAAACAAATAGGATTCTAAGCTACCTAGGACTCAAACCATCATTTTTAAATTTGAAATATCATGGTGTGTTGTTTCAATGCCTGAATCCACAACCCTAACATAAATTGTTTTATTCTTTTTTTGCAAGATTTAGTTGGTTATATTAAAAGTCAGTTGAATTTAAAATTCTTGGCTTAGTGGCATGAACCAAACATATTGTACATATTAAATTCAAGGAATTTCACTCTCCCAATCATTTCTAAATCACCCATATCACCAAGAAAACATGTTTTAAAAGAACATACTTTGGTATGGGAAAGACCTTCGATTTCAAATATTATAAGAAGGTTTTGATATGGTTGAGAGAATGTGGAAAATAGAATCCATAAACAAATTATTTTTCAAAAAGTATTACTTTCAAAGTATCAACAAGGAACATGTACAAGGGTGTTCAATGAATTAACGCTATTTATTTAAATTCCATTATGTATATCTTACTCATAATTTTAAAAAATTATTAAATAATGATCTAGATTGGATAATTATATTATTTTTCATATATTTTGATGCTTATAGAGTGAAAAAACCGAAAGAATCAACTTGTAGGGTCATTTTAATGGTGGGTGGAGAATTGGGATCTAAAACCTTTTGGAGTCATTTTGAGGTATTAAATGACATTTTTGGGGGTCAAACGATTATTCCTTGTGCCGAAATCTTGACCATTATTCTACACTTAAAGACATATATCCAATGGTGCAAGAAAAACATCAAATGAAGTTCATTCAAATTTTATGCCTTTAGTAAGTTGACCTATATCATGTTGACCACCATGGTACGAGAGAATGACATTTTAGCCCCATTACTCATGCATAGCAAGCTAGCTACATGTGGAATTTTAACAAGACTCTAAAAGGTCTAAAATCACAAACCTCGTTAATGGTTGACGGAGTCAAATCTTACACCTAGTTAGCTATCACGCTATGTTAAATACTTGGCCACTAGGAGGAATAAGAGTTCCATAAATTGTGTTATTGTATTTTGTTCCATAGTTGAAAATACAACTAGGAGTGTGAAGTTAGAGAGAAAAATGTATGAAGTTAAGTTTTTATAGCAACCTTACATGCCAAAAGTCTTATCTAACTCTAGAGAGATTACCTTAAACATATTTTCCATACCAGAAAAGAGAGAGTAGAGCATGTTTACATTTTAGTGTTGTTTTTCTCCCATAAGGATTTCCTAGGGAAAAAGAGTCTAGAGCATCATTACTTTTTAGGGTTTCTTGTCTCCCATAAGGATTTCCTAGGAAAATAATTGTGTTGATTGTCTAGAGATATGTATGTGTGTGTTTCATTATGTTCTCTATTTCTTACGTTGTGTTTCATTATGTTTTATATTTCTTACATTTTTGCCCTCCTATTTTTCTTTCTAATCAAGGTTTATAAAGTAACATGACAAGCAACATGAGACTTGGAACAATAATTTTCATTATCTATATGGAAGGCAAGAAGGATTATATCCCCTTAAGCTTAAAATTATGTAGTTTGTCAATTTTTATCATATATTTTTTGGTAAGGGTAAATGTTTTTTTATCTATAGTACAAGTCATGAGTTCCCCAATTTTACCTTAAATATAAAGCATGATTCTAGGATTACTACAATTTGTACTTGGTTTTTTATTGTGATGATGCCCTGTCTCAATCACTTGGCCATCTCTCTATGGGTAGTTAAATCTTTATAACAATACTTAAGTAATTTTTATCTATTTGTATTATGTGAAATGTAAAAAATGGTACATACTATTTTTCATAAAATTGGGTTGAGTTTAACATATATTTCAATGAAAGTTGATTATATGACACGTTTTTTTTAAAAGGATCTAACAATTTTGTTAAGGTATGAATTTGCAATTTTGTGTGGCTCTCTATCAACCTTCACTTCCTCATTTCTAGAAAAAATCTACTTGCTCATTCGTATACCCACTTTCTATTCAAATGCATGAGTTTTGAACTCTCGGTAACTATGTTTTTCCACACAGGAAAATTATATGTCACATTTTATACTAAATTTATAAATATTATTTTGAAGTTTGGATTACTGTTATTCAATTATATAATTTAACATTAGATATAAGTTTAAATTGAAAGATACTTAGATGAAATATAGCTTAGATATGGCATTTGCAAATTATTATCTATTTATTGAACTAAAGGACATAATTATTACACATGTTTAATTTACATTCAAATGCTTCTTTGATTTATCTCCTATAGCTTAATGTAATGCTATATATATAATTTAAGTTGAAGGCCCATGAGATAAATATGACTTCTATGTGACATTTGTATTGAATCATCTATTTTTTGTGTTATATGAACATAATTGGTACGCATATCTAATTTGCATTACTAATATGTCATGCTTCTTTAATTTATCTTTTATAGATGACAGGGGCATCCCTTTTTAATCTATCCCTTTTGACTTCGGATATGTGGGCAATATTCATCCGCATATTTTTCTATCATAAAGCAGTGAGTAAAATTGTAAATTCCATTTGTGTCAATGTTAAGGTTAAGCACATGGATTAAAGTTTTATATATTAGAGGAGGAGGCTATGTATTACATATGGTCTTGAATGAGATTTTGGACTCTTTAGATATATATCTAAAGAGTCCAAATTCTCATTCAAGACCATATGTAATACATAGCCTCCTCATCTAACTTAGCCAGGGATTTGCAATACTATATTTGAGTTGGCTAGCTCCATTTCAAGATATTATAATGTTAGATTATTATTTCTATAGATTTTGATTATGGTAGTAAAATGTTACAAAAAACCATAAACTGTACAAATAATATTATTCTAGATATATGTAAAAAGGACATGGTAGAGAAGATCAAACAATATTAAACTTTTCATAAATAGTTTAGATAAAAATACATTTTCTAATTTTGATTGTAAATTATAAGGCTTAAAGCAATAATTTTTCTAATAATTTTTTTAATTAATAAATAAAAAAGAAACATTTTCAATCAAAATCACATCCAACACATAATAAAAACAATTTAAAAACAATTTAAAACTTCATACACTATATGACATTACTATGACAAAGAGCATAAAAATATACAAGCAAAAAATACATACAATGCATCCATTACATTGGAGTCTTCAGAACATACAATGCATACATTAAATTTGACGGAATTATTCATGACACAATTGGTGTCATTTGTTCATAAAAAATTGTTGAATATGAATGTGCAAATAAGGAGGTTGAAATAAGGAGTTTTCACATTGGCTTTGCAGAATTGAGAATTTAAAAACTGTTTTTGCAGGTATTACTCATCAACATATATATCATGAAAAGAATACTGTTGCAGATGAATTGTCAAAGCAGGGGCTGAAGGTTGTTTTTGGAAAGATTAATTACCAGCTATATAACATGCAGGGTCTTCAGGCTGAAGGTTCAGTCCCCATCATTTAAGTACAATGGGGTTCAGGGAGGCTATGTTTTCAGATTTCAGGTTTAATATGTGTTGTTACTTTGACAGTAAAAACTTTGTTGTCCCTTTTTGTATGAGCTATTCCATAGATCCTTCTACTGTCACTTTTTGGGCTCTTCAGGGGTGGGGGTAACAGATTTTCTCTGTTTTGAAATGGTATTTTTTGGGCTGTATTATTTCATTTTGTCTTTGTTCGTTATGTGGCGAAAATCTAACATATTCAATAACTTTGAGAGTGGAGGATCATGATAAAAGTGCTATGTAAAGTCCTTGCTTTTTTGTTCCCGGTACATAATATAAACAAGGGTATTTTTGTTACTGAAGAAAAAAAAAAATAAGGAGGTTGAAATTATGTGTAACCATTAGCAATCTATTTTAAAGGGAAGTGGTACCCAAAATGGAAATATTTAAAGGAAAATCTGCAGAGTTAGGGAGCACGCTGAGGGAGCTAGAAATGAATCTACATAGGGCTAGAAAAGGGAATCCACCATGCTCCAGTTATCCAGAAGGGAAGTCTTCTATGAGAAACCAGAGTCTAGAAAGGTTGGAGAAAAAAATTGCAGATACCAAGTTGAAGATTGTGAAAATGAAGGTAAACATGAAAATAAGAGAAGACATAAATCAGTTACGTGGACAAAATAATTTTAGTTTCCTGGTACAAGAGCCATGATGTTCCCATTGAGAAGATATTTCATAAGTCGAGCAAGAATACAAATTGGCACTGAAGGTAGATCAAGAATACACATCTTTAAAGATTCACGACTTTTGTTTTTCCTTGCTATTTATTCCGGAGGATACATGCAAGAAACAGTAAAAAAATCTAATCGATTACTGAAGAATCCCACGATCTGCATTTAGAAATCAAAGGTGACAGAGGCCAAATCCCGAAAAAGAAATGAAAGAGAGGAAGAAAGGGAGGAGTTTAAGCGGTTAGTGCCTGTATCCTAACTATTATTATTTAAGCGTTCAAACTACTGTGGCTGCCTATATGCCCCTCAATTTTTGTTTCAAGTCAAACCTAATATAAAACTAAAACAATTTAACACAGCTAAAAAACAAACAATATACAGAGTCATATTGATCATTTTTAACACAGCTAAAAAACAAACAATATACACAGCTAACAATTGATCATTTTTTTGTTCATTTCATTACTGTGGTTCGCTCGAACATACTCGGTATACATAGCAGCGAACATTCACAGAAAACACTGCCGACGAAAGGAGCAACAAACATAGCAGCGAACAGTCAGAGAAAACGCGCGAACAGAGTAGCGAATAGTCACGGACGAGAAAAAACGCGCGAACAAAGAAGCGAACAGTCACAGACAACGTGCGAATAATCAAACAACTAAACAAACAAACATCGCGGGCGATTTATTTATAAAAACTAGTTCGGCTGAACTTTTTTAAAAGTAAAAGTTCGGCCGAACTTTTGTTAGAAGTTTGGCCGAACTTTTGTCACTGGTTTTCCAATCTCTGACAAAAATTCTGTTTACCCACGCCGTCAATGTGCCGTCAATCTAAACAGAATCACGAGTTCGGCCGAACTTTGTAAGAAATTTCGGTCGAACTATTTCATAGTTCGGCTGAACTTTATAAAATGTTCGACCGAACTATTGCCGGAAAAATTTTTCGGCCCCTGATTCTCACAAAAGTGTAACCCAGCTTCACATTTCCGCCCATATCCGAGGTGAAAATTAGGGTGTAATGCTTGTATTAGTGGTGGAGTATGCGAGATAATTGATGGAATGCCTCAGTAGTGAGAGGAAGGGTGGAAAAAAAATGTGGTGGCTCCTACAACGTACAAAGAACTCAACAACATAAAAATGATTGAGAATCCAATTACTAAGTGAAACATATTGCAGCGGTACTTGGAGTTGGGCCTCAAATGGCTAGCCAAAACCAATATTTCTACTAAAGTAAAAAAAAATTAGGAAAAACTTTAGCCAACAATTAAAAAAAAAAATGTTATTTTAATTTGGGAAAAGTGGCAAGATGGAAGCAACATATGTTGATGGTGTTATGGACCTGATTTAGCTAAATTATTAACTTTTTTATTTGAAGTGCGGTCCTTATAATTTTTATAAAAAATTATTATAATTACTTTTTTTATAGGCATTTTATGTCCTCAAACTCTTATGCAAAGGAGTGCTTTGAAATCCACTAATCGACAGCCAAAGTCCACCAAAGGTATCCTCCATGCAAGACACTAATGAAGAGTCAATATAAGTGCATAACACATCGAGGAAATATATGTCCACTAGATATTACGAACTATACATTAAATTTCTATCACGCAAATGTATGATATATATCCCACATTTTCATAAAAAAAGTAGTAAGATTAAAAACTAAAAATTTCAACATCGTTGTAGCTTTCCAAAGGTGCCAAATGAGAAATCATGGAGTTATAAAAGGCATCCTATCGAACAGAGTTATGCAGATGAAATACGTTATATAAAAGGCATCCTAGAAAATAGAGTTACGCAGATGAAATACGTGATGATATTGACATAGAACCAACATAAAAGGAGCTCTCTGACCTATAAAAATCATGTAACAAGCTCTGTGAGCTTGACCTTAATGGCCTAACTAATATTATCAAATTTATTGTAGAGATATGACACAAAATTCCCTTAGGTTGGGTGAGTGAATATTTCTTCAGAAGACCAACATGTGCTCAATTTTGTGATTTTTTGGATAACTATGGGAGACCAACATGTGCCCAATTTTGTGATTTTTTGGATAACTATGGGAATGTTGGTTTTTGTTAAAATATTTAGTTAATTATTATGTGGAGATTTAAATTTATTTAGAGATTCAGTTAATTGAGTGTTGAGTCAAGTCGAGTTATGTGATGGTCATGTCTAGTTATGTGATAGATGAGTTTGGTAAGTGTGTGCATGTCAAGTTATATTAGGCAAGTCGTTAGTTGAAAAAGTTAAATATCCTTTACGGGTTAATTGTTATCAATTAAGTTTGTGTGATAAAAAAAAGAGCTGCATCTCATATGTGTTTTGTGTGTGAATTATTTGTGTGATTTTATTTCCTATACTCTTCTCCTTTCAAACAAATTGGTATCAGAGAAAAGTTACATAGAGTCAGTGAAGATGGATCAGCAATAATTTGTTTGTGAGAAGATTTTTTTTTTTTTTTACGCAGGTTTGTTTTAAAAAGAATTGCGTTACCGTTGATGAACTTACGAAAATTGCACAGCACACGAGTTTGCTCAAATTTCAAAGCATTTATATCAACGTAGTTAAACATATTTTGAGGAGCGCACACTGCATTATTAATATCTTCATATCGAAGGTGGTGCGTTAGTGCTAAAAGAAGTAAATTCAACAAAAAATGGCTCTAAAGCCATATACGTATCAATCTTTTATTTAAAAAGTTTTGATTTTATTGAACTGAGTACGTATAATTTTATTTTAAAAGGTGTTTGATTTTTCTTTAAAAGTATTCCAAAGGAATTTTTGAAAAGGCTTAAAAGGTTTTTAGAAGTGGAGTTATTATAATAAGTTTTTTAAAAAAGGAGCTTATTATAAAAATATTTTTTTATACAAAGAAATTTTTCATAAAAAGAATTTTTTATATGAAATAAAACCTAGGGTTTTATTACAAGGTTATCTTTTGAGCTTTGCAAAGCAGATAAACTTAGGGTTTCATAAGAGAAATGAAATTTTTGAAGAAAGATAGCAACAAGCAGTTTCTAGCCACAACTTCCTTCTTTCACAGGGAAATATTATGATGTGTGGGCCATTAATATGGAAACCATGTTGAACGTGCATGATTTTTAGGATCATCTAAATTTTGGGTTTGCAGAACCTCAAAATGACGCAGAAGAATGAGATCTCACTAATGCAGAGAGGGAACAATGGAAGAAAAACAAAAGGAAGAATGCACAAGCGTTGTTTCTTATCCGGCAGGGAGTGGACCGAGAAATGTTCCAAAATATTATGATCATGTCTTTAGCTAAGGAAGAATGGGAAACTTTCACGAAAATCTATCAAGGTATGGCCAAATTCAATATTGTTAAATTGCATAATACTGGGAGAGGTTTTGAAAGTCTGTAGATGAAGGAGATAGAGGACATCGATTCTTTCATGAATTGAGTCATGTTTGTCGTAGATCAGTTAAAAACTTAAGGTGAATAAATTAAAGATCGAACAGTGATTGAGAATATATTTCAAACTTTTTCTACCAAGTTTGATGTTGTGGTAGGAGCCATAGAAGAATCCAAGGATTTGGCAACACTGATAGTTGATGAGTTGATGGGATCACTTCTATCACATGAGGCAAGGATAGATAGAAATAAGGATTCCACTTTAGAAAATTATTTCAAAAGTAAATTTTCTATTTAAATGGGTCGAGTCAGAGGTCGATTGAGAGGCAGAGGTCAAGGTGGAAGATATGGTGGTCATAGAGATCGCTGAGAAGAGCATGAACATGAAAGTGGAAGCAGCAGTAGAATAAGCTTCAACAGTAATCAAAGGTTTGAAAGATCAAAGGTGAGATGTTATTATTGCAATAAATTTGGTCATTATGCCCGTGATTGCAAGAAGAGGATAGTTGATCAAGGAAACTAGAGAGCTAATGTTAGTACAGATAATACTAACTCCATGTTCCTATCTTTCCATAACATGCAAGAATCGTCTGATAATGTGTGACTATTAGACATTGGTTGCAGTAACCACATGAAAGGAAACAAGAGTTTGGTTGCAAATTTGGATCAATATATGAAGACAGACGTAAATTTGGGGACTGACAAGACTATGGACATAGATGGAAAAGAAGTGGTCAACATTTCGACCAAACAGGGGGAGCCAAAGACAATCTCAAAGGTATATTATGTTCCTAGTCTCAGACATAATTTGATAAGTGTTGGTCAATTGACGCAAAAAGGATACAAATTTATCTTTCAGGGGCAAGAGCATGTTATTTATGACAAACCCCCAAGCAAGCAGTTGATAGAAAATTTGCAGATGACGAGAAACATACTCTTTCCTATAATCATGAATTACAGTGATCGGGTCAGTTATTTTACAGTTGCATGTTCTAACGATTATTGGTTATGGTACTTTCGGTTTGGACACTTTCACTTTTCTGGTTTAAGATTGTCTCAGCAGAAATATATGGTCGGAGGATTACCTCCCATCAAAGAACCTACTGGTACTTGTGCGTTTTTCATATTGGGAATGAAAAAAAGTGAAATTTTTTTGAAGGGAGTTTCATACAGAGAAAAGAAACCTCTTCAGTTGGTGCATAATGATTTGTGTGGACCTATGAGGACATAATATATTGGTGGAAGTTGTTACTTCCTCACTTTTATTGATGACTATAGATGAAAGACTTGGGTTTACTTTGTGAAACATAAGTCTGAAACTTTTGCAAATTTCAAAGAATTCAAAGACTTAGAACAGAACCAAAGTGATTGACATATCAAGGTATTCAGGTCATATCATGGTGGAGAATATGATTCGAAACCATTTCACGAGTATTGAAAAAAATATGGAATCATAGGACAATTTACAACCAGGTACACACCGCAACATAATGGTGTAGCAGAGAGAAATAACATAACCATTATTGTTAGGTACCTATATTAATTGTGTGTAACTTTACATTGAAGCATCCAAATTAGGTCAGAACTGTGGCATTCAAAGATGATTTAGAGGGTTAATACAAGACTGAATTTTAGATATTGAAGATCCAAAATCATAGAGATAATTTAGTTTCAATATCAAGCTCCTCAAAAGCAAGAAAAAGGTGTGTATTTTGTTTTCAAATTGCATAAGTATTATTTGCAAAATCAGTTTGAAGTGATTCCAAGGGAATATTGAAGCATAGATATCAGTATTGGGTTCTAAAATTCCCTCTAAAAATAATTCGACACCCACTAAGCTCCCTCAGATTGGTTAAATATCCTGTGAATCCTAAGGATGGAAAAGGTGTCTACACCATCCCATGCTCCTGTGGGATTCCTTACATTGGTGAAACCGGTCGATCCATTAATCAAAGGATTTGTGAGCATGTTGCTGACCTTAGGCATGGGAGATCCCATTCCTCCGCCCTAGCTGAACATGATGAAAAGACGAACCATCACATATGCATCGAAGAAGCTAATGTTATTGCTCGGATTTACCATTTTTATCACCGTAAATTAAGGGAGGCTTTAGAGATTGAAAAAATACCTATCAATCTCAATAGAGATGACGAATGGAACATTAGAAGATGTTGGATCCCTTCCTATACTCCTAGGTTTTATCCCCCACCCCCTTTTTTCAAAAATAAATAAATAAATAAATTAATTAATTAATAATTAAAAAATTAAATAAATAAATAAATAAATAAAATAAAAATAAAAATAAATAATAATAATACAAATAATAAATAATTAAAATTGGTCGCTTGATTCAAACTAGCATTATTCTAATGGAGGATTTGAATTTATACTCATTAGTACATTTTTATAATAATATTAAATAAAAATATTTTTTTATCATAAATAATTTTTCTTCCTAGTCAAACTCGCTATTGTTCCAACAGCTACTTGGTCTTCTCTACATCTATATAAGCTTAATGACTCGATCTGATTTCTCATCTCGTCCTGAAGATGAACCACACTGGTTGGTACAAAATGCGTCAAAAATCTTTTGGCTAATGTGATTACACCAAAAGACTTTGGAAAAATTACTATGATGACAAAAGCATGAATTCAAATATTGAAACCCACTAAGCTATTGTAATACTCTACTATGACTCATGAAGATGAATAAGTGCAACATGATATATCAAAATTACTAGAGCAAGTGAACCAAATTTCGTTGTCGCAAAGAGAACAAAAAATGAAATGGAAGTTTTGAAGAAAGGCATGGAAGAAAAGATGGATTGTTTGAAGAAGTGAGTGGAAGCTAATATGGATGGTTTGAAGAAAGGCATGGAAGCTAATATGGAGGGTTTGAAGAAATATGTGGAAGCTAAGATGGATGGTTTGAAGATTGGCATGGAAGAAAAAATTAAAGACAACATGGAAGACATGAAGAATGATCTAAAAGAAGACATGGAAGGTTTCAAGGAAGTTTTGAAAAAGCTAATACAAGACATGATTCCTAATGGCAAAAATACAGTAGAGGAAACTCATGATGAGAACAAAATAAATGTTAATTATGATTTCATGAACTCTAATTTTCGATCGAAGACCCACCATATTCCAAAGATCGATATGAGGAAGTTTGATGGCAAGGATCATGTAAAATGGATACTACAAATGGAGCAATATTTTGATCTCAATAATGTGCAAAACACACAAAAGGTATTGTTGGGTGTGGAGCCCGATTATCTTGTTTATTTTGTATCATAGCGTTGGATCCTTGTACCTTAATGGGGTGACAACGCCGCCTATAATTAAATGCTGCCTGGGGGGTCGAGGGGTGGGCGGCTGTGACTTTATGGAGCACCCCCTGGCAGGGGGTTTCAAGGGCAGCGCCCGTGAAGCTAAAAACAGATGTAAAATTGCCTTGTAAAAGTATAGTAATTTCTAGTCAATCTGGGACGTTCATTAGGTGGATGATCTAATGTTAGAAGTTATGTTTAGTTTAGGGTTTTTTTTCCCTAGAAGGCAACCCCTTGCTTGTATGACAGCGGATCTGCTGTAGGTTGTGTCTCTTCATTTTTCTGGATAATAGAAAGGAAGGACTAGATGTTCGGGGTGGATATGGCCCAAACTGGGTGAACCATGTATATTTATGTCTCTCTAGTTTTATGTGTTTTTTGTGCTTGTATTTTCTGCATATTTTATGTGTTGCATTGCTCTGTAATATATAATTTTCTAACAAGTACGCCTTGCAACTTTATATTTAGAACAAAATACATTTGTATGGTATTGATGTCTTTTCTCCCATAAAAAAATTATCACTTGGTCAATTTTTACGGAGGAGATGATAGCAAATTATGAGGATACAAATAGAAACACCTTCTTTAGCCAATTGATAAATCTCAAACAAAAGGGTTCAGTGGTGGAATAGATTGAGGACTTCCAAAAATTGAATATAAGGGTAGTTGATATTCCAGAGGAACACAGGATTGGTATCTTCATAGGGACTTTAAAGGATATCCAACATGAGGTTCGCCTTTGGGAACTTGATTCATTGGAGAATTCATTCAGGTTGGAAAGAAATTTTGAATGTAACATAATGGAGACAAGGAATCCTACCACTCACATCTATAAAGATGGAAGTGTTGCTACTGCTAGAATTCCACAACCTACAAAGTTGACAGCAGAACAATTGGAAGAAAAAATAACAAAAGGGCTTTTCTAAATTTGTGATAGCAAGGACACTAAAGGTCATAAGTGTGACGAGAAGAAATTATTTTACATAGATTGTGAAGACGAGGAATAAAATGAACAATAAAATTCAAAACAAGAGGATATACACCATCAACAAACCCTACAGAAAGAATAAATGAGTCTGACCATATCTTGTAATGCATTAGTAGGAATTACCACTCCTCAAACTCTCAATATAGAAGGAAATATCAAGAAGAAAAAGGTAATAGTGTTGATTGATTCTGTTAGTACCCATAATTTTATTCATTGTAAGGTTGCCAAGGAATTGAATTGCTTCCTATACCCAACACTAGAGTGTCAAGTGATGGTTACAAATGGAGGAACTTTAAATTTCTCTAGAAAATTCCATAATATCAAGCTAACCATGGGGGAATATGTATTGAATAGTTCAACTATTTCCATTCCAATGGGAGGTGTTGATGTTGTACTAGGAGTACAATGGTTACAATCTTTGGGGACAGTATCTTTTAATTTTCAATAACTTTTTTTTTTTTTTAAATTCAGAAGGAAAGGAAGTTGAATTATGGGGTATCGTAGGGAAGGCGGGAAATATAATAAGCTCTAATTTCATGACAAATATTCTAAAGCAAGAACCATAAAAAATCCAGTTTCTGTGCCAAGATGAGGGTTCATCTCACCCATCAAAATGACGTTGTGACTCAGGTGCTGTTAGGCCGCTTGACCGTAAGGGAAAGGACAACGAGGCATAATTTCACAATTATGCTCACTAGAAGTTCCAACATCAAAATCATCTATTTCTCCAGATCTCCAAAAAGTCTTGGAAAATCATTCCAAGGTGTTTGAAACTCCATAAGGACTCCCACCTATTCGTGATCATGATCATGCTATTCATTTGATTCCAGGAAGTGTTCCTCAAAACATCAGGCCTTACAGATATACTTGTGTCCAAAAGAGTGAAATTGAACATATGATTGTAGAAATGTTAGAGGCTGGTATAGTTCAACCTAGTCAAAGTTATTTCTCTGCTCTAATAGTATTGGTGCACAAGAAGTATGGATCATGGCACATGTGTCTGGATCATAAGGAGCTCAATAATCTCACTATTAAAGATAATTTTCCCATTCCTATGATTGATGAATTATTGGATGAATTACATGGAGAAATTTATTTTACCAATTTGGATCTTCGTTCAGGATATCATCGAATTAGAATGAATACTGAAGATATACCGAAAACAATATTTTGAACTCATGACAGTCATTATGAATTTTTGGTCATGCCTTTTGGCCTTTCCAAGGAACCTTATACATTTCAAGGGTTGGTGAATTCCATTTTCAAACCCTTCCTTAGAAAATTTGTGATAGTATTTTTTGATGATATACTAATCTACAAAAGGTCTTGGAAGGACCATGTTCAACATGTTGATAGGGTGCTCAAACTATTGGAGGAGAAACAATTATATGCAAAAACCTCCAAATTTTTCTTTGAAGTACAAGAGGTGGAATATTTGGTTCATATTGTATCTCATGAGGGTGTTAAGGTAGACCCCAAAAAAATTAAATCCATTAAGGAATGGAAAGTCTCGACAACCATAAAGAAGTTGTGAGGATTTCTCAGGTTAACAGGGTATTATTCCAAGTTTGCTAAGAATTATGGGAGAATAGCAACACCTCTAACAACATTATTGAAGAAAGATGCATTTTCATGGACTCTTGAAGCAACTAAGGCCTTTGAACATCTTAAAGAGGCAATGTGCCTAGCATGGGTCTTAGCTACTCCAAACTTCACAAAAATATTTATTGTGGAATGTGATGCCTCAGGAAATGGAATTGGTGCTTTTTTAATGCAAGAAGGAAGACCCTTTGCTTTTTAAAGTCATCCAATCAAAGGAAAGTATTTACATAAATCTATTTATGAGAAGGAAATTTTGGAAATACTACATGCACTAAAGAAATGGCGACCTTACCTAATGGGAAGACACTTCAAGGTAAAAACTAATCATGATAGTCTTAAATAATTTTTGGAACAAAGACTATATTTAGAAGAGTAGCAAAAATGGGTCACAAAGATGTTTGGTTATGACTTTGAAATCATCTAGAAAAAAGGGAAGCTAAATGTTGTTGCAGATGCACTCTAAAGAAAGGATGAAGAGGTGGAAGCATTGCTTTGTGTCATTTCTATTATCCAACTAGATTGGATAACCGAAGCAAGGGATGAATGGAAAAAGGATGAAGAAGTGTGGACACTCATTCAAAATTTGCAGCAAGATCCTAGTACATCAGATACATTTAGTTTAAAAAATGATTCCTTATGGTAAAAATATCGCTTATAGCTTTGTAAGAATTCCCAAATAAAACAAAATATTCTTTTGGAATTGCACACTTTAGTCTTCTCCCTTAGGAGGACACTCAATAATTTTAAAAATTTACCGCACGGTGAAGAAAGAATTTTTTTGGGATGGCCTTAAATCTGATATTCAAAAGTTTGTGGATTTTTTTTTGGTTTTCTAGCAAAATAAAGTTTAGACAATTAATACCCCGAGTCTTCTACAACCTTTATCTAATCCAATTCAACATTGGGAGGAGATTTCAATGGATTTTATCATAGGTTTACCTAAGTCCGAAGGAAAGAGTGTCATCATGGTGGTAGTTTATAGACTTACCAAGTATGCACACTTTTGTGCATTATCTCATCCATTTAAAGAAATTACAGTTGCTACTACATTTATGGAAACAATTAAAAATCTACATGGAAACCCAAAGATTATTGTAAGCGACAAAGATCCCATTTTTACTCAAAATTTTTGGAAAAAATTATTTTCTTATTTGGGTACTCAACTAGCTCATAGCTCATCTTATCATCCTCAATCCGATGGGCAAACTAAGATAGTAAAATTTTTTTTGCAAGGATATATTCGGTGTTTTGTATATGATAAAAAAACACAATGGGTCAAGTGGTTACCCATGGTTGAATGGTGGTATAACACTTCCTTCCATACTGCAACAAGAATGACCCCATTTATGGCACTTTATGAATATCATCCATCGTCCATTACATCATTTTTAAGAGAAAATTCTAAGTCTCAAGCAGTAGAAGATCACATCGAGCATCAACAACAAGTTCTCCAACTCTTAAAGGATAACCTAAATTTGGCAGAAAATCGAATGAAACATCAGGCATATCAACATTACAGTGAGAGAATTTTTTATGTAGGAGACTAGGTATTTTTACAGCTACAACCATACAAACAAATGTCCCTCAAGAAAGTTAAGAAGGATAATAGATTATCGCCAAAGTACTATAGTCCTTAAATGGTGTTGCAAAATATTAGTACTATGGCATACAAATTGGAACTTTCTTCTTCTTCTCGAGTGCATCTAGTTTTCCATGTTTCATTTTCAAAGAAGGTTATAGGTGACAAAATTCTAGTTCAAACAATATTTCCAGAATTTGATGAGCAAGGAAAAATCATATTGGAACCTAAAGCAGTGATGGAAATAAGAACTCGACAACTACGAAATCGATCAATTTTAGAGTATCTCATCAAGTGGAAGAATTTACCCACTGAAGATTCTACATGGGAGGATGAGAATTTTATACAGAAGCATCTAGACCTACTCAAGTGATGAGGACACCACTTTTTTGAAGGAGAGGGGCATGTTAGGTCCCTATATTACTATTGTAGTCCCTTATTATTGTTAGTGTAGCCCCCTTATGGTTATTGTTGTATCCCTATAACCCCCATATTGTTATTATTCTTCCCTTACATTATTATTGTTAGATCGGCTAGGATTATATTGTGACCCCATGGACTCCTATATATAGAAAGGAGGTTTTATAATTTGTATCATCCCATAATTGTTCATTTATGTAATACAAAGGAGGTTTCCCCCTCGAAGTGGCTTATTTCTAAGGCGTTGATCTCTCTTTTATTCTATTTTTGGCGTTGGTTTCATAAAAATTATGAATATGACAAGGAGCATGTTGAAGGGAAGAAACTTGTCTAATGAGTATTGGGCAAAAGCAGTTGCATGTGCGATTTATGTAATAAAAATATCACCTACAAAGAGTGTGATGAACAAAGTACCATAAGAAGCACAATCAAGTATGTCATGCAGTGTATCACGTTTTAGAATTTTTGGATGTATATCCTATGCACATGTGCCTAAGCAGATAAGAGGAAAATTGGATGATTAGAGTGAAAAATGCATATTTATTGGTTATAGTAAGCAGTAAAAAGCTTACAAATTGTATAACCCTATCAACAAGAAGACCATAATCAACATAAATTTTGTGTTCAAAGAATAAGATTCATGGAATGGGACTGTAGAAAAAACAATCAGACGCACAAGAACCATTGATGGAAGACAACGATGTAGCAGAAATTGAGCAGCACGAATCAAAAGAGCATACACCAAACAGAATCACACCAACAAGGACTCCAGTATTTTCAGAGCAACATGGATATTCAAGCAGATCAATAGACCATAATTATCCCAGCATCCAATCAGGTGATGAATCAAGCAATGGTAAGAGAAATATGATAAGTTTGAAAGATATTTATGATGATTTGAATGTTAGTTCAAATTTTGCATTGTTGTGATTCCAACCTTCTTCGTTTGAAGAATCAATCAGAGATGAAAATTGTGTGCAAGCCATGGATGAAGAAATTGAAGCTATTTAAAAGAATGATACATGGGATTTGGTTAATTTTCTAAAGGATAAAAACCTCATTGGTGTGAAGTGGGTGTACAAGACTATGTTGAATGAGAAAGGTGAAATTGACAGATTTAAAGAAAGAATTGTATCAAAAGGATTCTCACAGAAACCAGGAATAGACTTTGGAGAAACGTTTGCTCTGGTAGTCAGATTGGATACTGTAAGAGCAGTTCTAGCCACAACAGCTCAGAACAAGTGCAAAGTGTATCATATGGATGCCAAATCAAAATTCTTGAATGGAATTCTAGAAGAATAAATTTATGTGCAGCAGCCACCAGGCTATGAAGTTGAAGGTAAAGAAGAGAAATTTTACATGTTGAAGAAAGCGCTCTATGGACTTAAGCAAGCACCTAGAGCATGGTATAGAAGAATCAACAACTATATGATTAAGAATGGATTTTGCAGAAGCAACATTGAGCCTACCTTGTAGACAAAGGTAAATGAGCACGAACAAATTTTGGTTGTTTTCTTATATGTTGATGACATTATTTTTACAAGTGATCTTGAGTTAGATGAATTTAAAGCAGTCATGAAATTATTTCTTGGCATAGAAGTTGAGTAATCTCAAAAAGGATTTTTTATTTGCAAAAATAAGTACGCTAGAGATTTGCTGAAAAAATTCAGGATGGAAAATTGCAAACCTGTCCCTACACCAGTTGCAACAGGTGCAAATTTAAGGAAGGATGATGAAGGATCAGATATCAATCCAACTCTATTCAAAATATTGGTTGGCAGCCTGATTTATCTCACAGCTATAATAATGGATATTATGCCAAGAGTGAGTTTGATTTCCATATTTATGGAGACTCCAAAAGACACACATTAGAGTGCAAGAGAAATAATTCTGAGATACATAGAAGGAACTAGAGATTGTGGCATAATGCATGAAAGTACATAAAAGAAATATTTGATTGGATTTACATATATTGGTTTTGTAGATAGCTTGGATGATAGGAAGAGCACTTATGGTTATGTGTTCAATCATGGTTCAAGTGTGATTTCATGGGCATGTAAGAAGCAACCCATTGTGACACTATCATCAGCAAAAGCCGAATATGTAGCAGCAACATCAGGAGCATGTCAAGCAGTATGGTTAAGAAGAGTATTGGATGGAATCAAGCAGAAACAAAAAGGATCATCAAAAATATATTGTGGTAACACCTCAACGATTGCACTATCCAAGAATATTGTGTTTCATCAAAAGAGAAAGAATATTGATACTAGACATCACTTTATTAGATAACTTGTGAGAAATGGGGAAGTTCACTTGAAGCCTTGTAAATTTAGTGATCAATTGGATGATATATTTACAAAGCCATTAGAAAAATATGTGTTTGAGTTTCACAAAAGAAACTTGGGTGTTGTGAGCCTAGCTGAGACATAGACCAACATGCATGTTTTAGTTGTCATGAGTCGTGTTTTAGTTTAGCAGTCATAATTAAGGGGGAGTGTTAAAATATCTAATTAACTCCCGCATGGAAATTAAACTATATTTAGAGAGTCAATTAAGTGAGCGTTAAGTCAAGTCGAGTTATGTGATGGTCAAGTCGAGTTATGCGATAGATGAGTTTGGTAAGTGTGTGCATGTCAAGTTATATCAAGCGACTCATTAGTCAAAAAGGTTATATACCCTTTACCGGGTTCATTGTTATCATTCAAGTTTGTGTGATAAATAGAAGAGCCGTAGCTCATGCTTGTTTTGTGTGTGAATTATTTGTGTGATTTTGTGACCTTTACTCTTCGACCTTTCCAAAAATTTTAAGAGAAAAGGACAAGAAATGTGATAATTTTGTTAGATCTTCCATTTCCAGATAAAAGGAGTTTCATTTAACTACAGATCGATGACCTAAATGCTTCTTGAGTCAGATCAAAATACTTGCAATGGGTGTAATCAATCAGAATTTAAGTGGAGGGCACCCATCTCAAATTTTTTTCATAAAACCATCAATACAAATATCTATGACTAGGATTAATTGCACCACCCCTCACCTCATTTTCCAAAACCACTATAGCGGTGTCGCAAAGAAAATTTTTGTTTTACAAAAGCACTTATGGTTTTTTGATGATGTACGCATGACAAATCTAGCACCCACAGACCATCAACTGCGAGAAGGAGCTATCGCATCTTCCACCGCACCTCCGACGAAGATGACATGAGAGCCTAGTCTCTCACCATTACTCATCGGATTTTAAACATTGTTGTATTTATTGTAGATTGGGGTAGTGGTTTAATTTCTTTAATAATAATAATGTAAAATCAAATAAGTAATCGATATATTTTTTAAAGAGGAAGGTTAGTTTTAAATTACAACAGATTTATTATAAATATTATATATAATATATTATTTTTGTATTTTGTTATAAACTCTCTCTAAAAGAAAACAATTTCATAACAGTTTCAAATCAGTTTTATAACTGTTTCGAGAACAGTTAGCTGGAGGCAAAGATAAAATTCTAAAATAGTGACTTTGTAGAGGTTTAGAGTCTAGAAATCATGTAGAATATGTAATGGACAAATCTCTCAAATACTCAATAATAATAAGCTAGTTTGATTCCAAGAGTTGGGAAAATTGTAGTATGTGTTGTTTCATGTCCTCAGGTGTTTAAGGTTTCATGTTTTAGCTTTCTTATGCTAGTTAAGTGTATGATGCAACAGAGATTTTTTGAATTTAAAACTATGAATTTACTTATTGGTACTCAATTTTTAAAATTTAAAACCCTTAAAATTTTCTTCGCTTTTCCATAAATTCATCCTCTATTTATTTTCCTTTTCATCATTCATTCTATAGAATTAAAGCCAAGATTCTTAATTGATTGCACTATTAAATTTCATCCCTCTTCATATTTCTTCAAGTGCACTTTATATTTTAAACTCCATTATTCATAATGACTTGGCCTTTTTGGTTTTGAATTATAGGATTTTGAATCAGAGAAGTCATTACAACTCTCATGGTCTCACCCTTTGGCCATTTATTTAAAATTTAATCAATATTGTAGATGTCGTGGGCACTGGTTCCTTTGTAGCCATGTTACACTAAAAACTGTCACCTTGACATTCTGCTAACTGTATGAGCTCATTAACACTCATACATACCTCCTCTGCAAGTCTTACAACCTTTACTCCTCATGTCAAGCCCTGAAACAAGAAGAAAAACCCTAAAAACCTCTGAAAGAATGGGTACGCATGTAACATGAAGCCTGCCTACGTTCCCAGCTTGGGTACGCAGGTAATACACTGCTTACCTGAGTTCTAGAACACATTTTTCCTTTGCAATGCCTGCGTACCCTCCTCAAACTCAAAAAGGCGAGAAAGTAAAGTCAAAAAGTTGGTTTGAGATAAATTCTAGAAGGTTCTAGATGAGATTTTTTGGGGATGAGTACGGTTTGATAAGGTGCATGTATCCATCACCTTAAGGAAATAATCCCTTGATGTGAGGAGTCTATCCCTACAACGGTGGATTCTATCCCTACAAAGGTGGAATCCTAACCTCCTCATCTGCTCTATAAAAGGAGGCATTGGGTAGCCTCAAATGTTTAGATTTTGGAGATTGAGAATTGGAGTTCAAGCTTTATGTGTGATTGAGTTGAAGTGTTGTTGAGATTTAGACTTCTTTTTGCTGAGATTTTGAGAGGAAAGATCACATACCTCTTTATGCTCCTGGAGGAAGAGTGCAAGACTTATCAAAGTAGAGGAGACTCTTGCTTCGGACCCCGGGAAGGCCTTTCGAACATCAAGGCTAAGGTTGTAAGGTTCTTCTGTTATTTTTAAGATTAATACAATCAAGTTTTGTTTTTCTCAATAAATTTCCGTTCGATTGTTTATTTCAATAAGCTGTCGTTTGATCATTTATTTCATAGATTCCTTGATCACTATGATAGGTATGTTTTATAATTATTTGTTATACAGGTGCTATTTAATATTTGCTTGTTTGTGATTGCAGGTCGACAAAAGATGACACTTTGTTGCGACGAAAGAAATCTTGTTGCGACGGAAGGATTATTGTTGCGATGAAAGAACTCTTGCTGCGATAGAAGAAATCTTGTTGCGACGGAAGGATTTTGATGCAATAGAAGCACTACGACTGCAAATAAGCATTTGGATCTAAGGTAGGATCGACACCTTTATAACATTTATTTATAAAACAAATATATTTAAAGAAAGACAAACTTAGTTGTTCATTTGTTGCTAGATTTCCTTCTGACACTAGGGAGATCGGTCTTGTCCGTAAGAACGATTTATCCAGCCAAAAAATTGGCGACTCCACTGGGGAAAGAACTTGTTGTTTTTGGTTCTCTTTTATTTTTATTTGAGGAAAAGTTTTTCCATTTTTGATTGATGGATATCTGCCTTGGTAGCTTAGGTTTTCTCTGTTTTTGAAAATTTTGAAATCTTTTACATTTTTCTTGAACTTTTCTGGGGACCGCACTTTGTTCTTTTGCACAGTGTGGGCAGTTTCGCACTTTCCTTAAGTAAACAATGCACGACCACACCTGTTACTTCTGGAAGCCTACGAACCCTGTTAAATTTTTTGAAAATATTTAGATTTCTTTTTTCCAGTTTAGTTTAGATTTAATTTAGGATTCTTAGCATCTACCCAGATCTGTATTTTTCTGTCAAAAATCTCTTGTTTATGAGTTTCTTTCAGCAATTCTTCATCTCATCAATCTCCATTAAGTTAATTGGGTGTTTTCAGTCTCTTTTTTTAGAAATTCTTAATTTGATTTCCTTTGGTCATTACTTGGAGGTTTGTCTCATTCTTTTCATAATTTTGCATCTTTTTGCAAAAAAAATTCCCCCTCATTCGCCGAGGGGGGCTAAATTGTGTATGAGTGTTAATCGCCTTTGAGTGTTTTTTGATCTTTGGAAATCTCACCTGATTTTCTTGACTTAACCTTGATTGGTTCTTAGATTACATTAGAATCATCTTTTGTTTGAGAATTATCTTTCATAGATCACATTTTCATAATTAGAATTCTCATTTTCAGAATATGAATGAAAAATGTGCATAGATTACATTTGCATACTTTTCATGTGAATTGTGCATAGATTACAACTGCATAGTTTACATTATGAAAAATCAATCATAGATTTAGATCAGTTTTCTTTGATTTGAATTTAGATGTTTTTATGCTTGTTTTAAAAACACAAAAATATAAAAAATTGTTTTGGGATTGATTTGCATTAGTTTTTCTTGATGAAATTAGTGCATTAGAGAATTTGTTATATTTTCTCTTAGTGATCAATTTTTGCATTGTTGGAAGTGAATGGAAACTCTTTCCTTACTTTAGTTAGGATTCATCGAATTGAAAAGATTACATTATCATATTCGATTGCATTCAGTTTTGGGTCGGGTCATAACACCATTGGTTTCATGTCCATTTACCCTTTTGAGTAATAACAGCCTAAATAACACAGCGCTTAATTAAAATTCATCTAGTAATTTTGACATTTTTAGGGCTCTTTCCACCAATCTAGCTCAGGATTAGTGCTTTGGAATAGGTTGTAGTTAACTTTCCAAAGCAACTAAAACAAACAAGTAGATAAATCTTGCGGTAGGAAATAAATCCAATTGTAATTGGTACAATTTGGGAAGCTTCTCTTAAAGGAGTTAATCACGAGATCATGTCCGAACCTTTGAGACAATCAATTCTGTTTCATTGGGAAAGATAGAAGATTTGCGCGCATTACAAACGGTAAACCTCGGATTAACCATTGTCGAGGAGCCTGGGGTCACTTGTCGGTAAACCTCGGATTGACCATGTCGAGGAGCCTTCAAGGGGATTGAGCTTTGTTACTCTGCCCTTGCGCGTGGAATCGGATCGTAGACTGTTCCCCCAGTGGTATTTGTTATTTTTGGTAACCTTAGTGTCCAAAAAATTAAGATTATTTCCTAAGGTGACGATGAAGTAAATATCTCACTGTACCTGGAGCAGACGTCGACTAGACTCACTTGGACTCTCTGGGGGGTTCTCTTCACTCGAGATGGTTTTGTGAAGAAACTTGTGCCAGTCTGTTTCATTAAGCAGGTTTTCGGGGTAACTGTTCCAACCGCCCTTTCTGTATTAAATTCTACAATGTTGGATTTCATCACCAACTAGTGTTTTTAGTACGGGAAGTTACTGTTTGTGTGTGGTTTGACTCCTAGATTTGATAGCGCATGTTAATTTGTTTGTTTTTACTTTTAGAGACCATAGGTGTGAATTGTGAATTTTAATTGTTAGGTGTGAATTGTTAATTGTTAATTTTAGTTTTTAATTTGTTAATAAAATTCACTGAAGTTGAATATAATGGCAACTGTTCCAGAATTTACCAACCAAGGAACCCCTCTTAACGAGAATCCTAGTACTTTTCCTTGCTTTGGAAATGTTGGTCCTCCTTATATGGCTACTTTTTCATTACCTGGATTTACAATAGGTTTAACGATATGGTTATTTTCAACTTCGTTGGCCCCAAATACTCTAATTGTTCCACCTCAACCGGATGCTTCACCTCAACAAAGTTCACCATCTCAACATCACCAACCTTTTGTTGACCCTTTACCTTCTTTGCCTAATATTTCTTCCTCCATTTCTTCCTCTTCGCTTGGTAAAAGCTTTGAAGCTAGTAACCAGGTGGTGACGAAGAAGAAGAAAGGGAAGAAGAAGAAGAAGAAGAAGAAGCAAGATAAGAAATAAGTCAACCAACCAACCATGGCTGTAAATGTTAGTTGTGTTGAGGAAACCTCCAACATGCATCGTAAACCCAAATATCCTTGCAGGCTTTGTAAGGGTGACCACTTCCTTATCAATTGTCTTGGTATTCCAAAGGTCTTGGAAGTATGGTAAGAAAAATCTCATCAAATTTCCGTTGATCCATCAACCAGTGATAGTCAGGTTCCTGGGAAAAAGGGTAAAGTTAGGTTTCCTTGTAAGTTATGCAAAGGGATTCATCAAACTCACATTTTCCCTCACATGTATGAAGCCTCAAAATTGTTGGAAAAACTTACTATTCCACAGCAAGAATTTCCAACTGGTTACCGTAAAATTTCTCCCAACCTACCGTCCACTAGTAAAAAATGATGAAATTAATGACTGGGTGACTAAAAAAGTTAGTCACCGCAATTATTTCAAGTGAATTACTACTAAATTTGAGCAATTTTAAGTGACCAAACTAAAAATGACTAACTTAAATGACTAATTTAGTCTAGGAATAAAATATACGACTAGATAATAAGTGAATAAACTAAAAACGACTAACTTAAATGACTAATTTAGTTCAGGGATAACATATATGACTAGATAATAAGTGACTAAACTAAAAGTGACTAACTTAAATGACTAATTTATTCTAGGATTAAAATATATGACTAGATAACAAGTGACAAAATTAATAATGATTAATGTAAATGAATATTATAGTCCAAGAATAAAAATATGACCAAATAACAAGTACAACAAGTATATGAATTAGTCATTTATGTCAGTAATTTTTAGTTGTGTCACTCCATAAATAGACAATTCCAATTTTGATACCGAAGTGTTACATTTCACCACAAGTGTCTTTGAATCCATTTGCAATGTTAAAATTTAGAGACAAAGGGGTCTCTGAATTTACAGTGTTAAAATTCTGAATACCCTTTTGTCTCTAAAGTTTAACACTGCAAATGGATTAATCTATAATTAACATAATTGCATGTATCATATATCTACTTTACACTAATGCCTTCATTATATTTTAGTAAAGGTAATATTTAGATTGCCAAATTAATATTTATATTTATGTTTAATCGACTTTGGCCATAAATTAGTTTAATTTTTAAACTTCATTGGTTTATGTTAAAAGTGTGAGTTCATTTAAATCTAGTATTAAATTGTCATATTTTCATTAGATAAATACTAAATAGATAAACCTAAAATATATATTTATAGACCTATTTAGTAAATAAGTATGAACCTTTATTAATTTAATTAGGTATGAATCTCAATTAATTTTTTAATGCTATATGAACCTTTGTTTTTTTGTAAGTCAATGTTTTATTCATGTAGGGAAAAAGAAGTACATATAGCCACTTACAAAACAGGTGGTCTCACCCCAACCAGGTATGTTGACCAAAACTTGCACCAGATGACAAAAATACAAAAGAGAGACTAGGGACATATTAGTCCATAAATGGTTGGGCAAGAGGCACCAAAACATAGATAAAACATAAAGAACACAAGATATCATATGTCCAGTCGTCCGATGTGATGGATGCAGGTTTGTCTGGGGATGTTCCCGGAGGCGGTAGAGGACAAAAGTCACACTGAATGCGCCCTTCAAAGTGTGCCAACCAAGTCTCCATCCTTTTTACTTTCTCATGAGTGAGTTGATTTTGGCCTCGCCAAATCACAACCAGTCTCTTCCAGACTTGGCACTGTAAACAGTGCATTCAATCCAATGTTTCCATCTACTCTACATGCTTCTCAGACACATGGACTTGCATAATTTTTGGTTGGTAGCAACCACTAGTAAGTCTACACATTTACAATTTTACTTCTTATACACAAGTGTTGATAAGTCTTAGTAAATATGTTTATTTACATCTTATTCCCGTCCATTTTTTATGCAAAGACTTGCTTAAATGATGGGAAGTAACTGATGGTAAATATGTTATTTACTTCCTTCAAAGCTTAAGAATGAAAAATCACTACAAAAATATCGAAAAATAACACATGAGTATCCGCCCAATCAAATGTTTGAAAATTTTCCTAATAATATTGAAAAATAAATATTATATTTCAAAGTTGAACATTACAAGTTGCAGTGGTCAATACTAAACTAATGGTTGTCAGCAAACAAATTGATTACTAAAACCCTCCCTTGATAGAGATTAATAAAACATTGAACAACTCTTAAAATTTTATGGGTTAAAAAAAATTATGAATAAATATTACTTTTTCTTAAAATGTCCTATACACACCCACATGACATCACAATTCAAACTACCATTATTTTAACTTATATTATCATCACAACTATAATTATTTAGAAATGCTTATCTCTTTTATATATAGTTTTTCTTACCATAAAAAAATTAAATGATATATATAAAAATATAAACTAAATATTAAAAAATTAAATGATATATACAAAAATATAAACTAAATATTAAAAAAATTAAATGATATATATAAAAATATAAACAAAATATTTAAAACAAACGGAACACAGCGTTTACAATAAACTCTCCAAATGCGCGCTCGACATGAAATACCACACTGGGCGGGAAGAAAAAATACATACACAAAGAAAGAGCACACTGCGTGGGAAGAAAAGATACAAACAAAAAGAACAGGAAGATCACATCAAATTCCCGGAGCCTTCTTACTGTCAAATTTTCCTCCATATTCTTCTCGCCGATCGCGACGGTCCAAGACTGCCTTGGAGCTTCTTCCCCGCCAAATTTAGAGGCAAGACGACCCTATTTTCCCTGAAAGACAATCCATAAACCATGGACGAAGAGGTAGCAGGATTCGATTATCACAAAATTATAATCAAGTCGGATTGCTGGAGATTTTGTTTCTATCAGTTCATCAGTTCCAATCTTTCTTATTTCTGGATTCAAATGCAGGGAAAAGAATCCCCTGAAGAAGACGTAGCACCACTTTCCAGTGGATTCGAAATGGAAAGCCGTGGCAGGAATCGGGCACAAAATGGAGCGGTTCCATCAGGACCACCTCTGGATTCCGTTCCATCAAATCCTTCCAAAGAGCCCAATTCCCATGCCGACTGGAGAATCCCTGTGGAACAAGTAAGTATGCAAGAACCCAATTTTGTTGCTTTTTGAATGTCGTTTCAAATACCGTTTTGAAGTGGCCTGGATAGATTCCCATCTAAATTTCAATAACTTTTTGAATCAATCATCTGTTATGTTATGCAATCTGAATTTTGCCCAATATAATAGTTGGTGGTAATTACGTTAGAAGTTCTACAGCTAGTTATGTGTAGAAGTTCTACAACTAGTTATGTTTAGATAAATTTCTTAATCATAACGTGCTAGGTTTTCTATGGTGAATCCTTGAGTTGGAGTTATTAAGCAAATTTTCCTCATAAGAATAATGTACCAACTCATCAGAGCGAAATTATTTTACACTATCAGAGGCAAAATTGCCCAACAACCCAACCCCCCAAGAAGGCAAGACATTTTCCATGTTATTGTTTTTGAATTTGTTTTTAAGATATCCATCTGCAAAAACCTCAACATATGAAAAGAATTTCAAGAGAATTAACATGGAAAATGTTTGGCCTTTCCCAGGTATCCAAAGCTTTTGCAGCCAATTATGCTGACATGCCAGACTTTCGCACAAAATTATTGTAATATGCCAAATGTTTGCATCTTGTTATGTTAAGAGAAATGAAAATTCAGATATGTAAGCTATTACTAACAACAAAGTAAAAGAGAAAGACACTTCTGAAATGGATTTTCTATTTGGAGTTGGTGAAACTTAGGGCTCAAACCTAATTCCATGCTTATTAGGTGTTCATGTTCTAACTTTGTCTTGGAAAGCCACTCATAACTTTTGATCAATGGCATCCATGCTCTTAGAATTTCGCTCATAGTAGTCGTGGTGCTCCGAGGCATTGATGAATGGAGTGTTCTACATTGATGTGGCTATCTCTAACTAGTGACAAAACTAGTAATAATGGTAGCATTAGGTCAAGGAATTAATGCGAATGAGGCAAAATAACAAAGGAGAACCAAATATCTGCATGCACTGGAACCGCTTGACCACCTGTCAAGACAAAACTGATGCACTGGCACCGCTTGACCACCCGTCAAGACAAAACTGTGGCTATCTGCATGTACTGTCACCGCTTGACTGTCTTCATCTACTAGCATCACTTACCATCTGCATCTACTGACATTTCTTGACTTATACTGCCTCATTTATTGCTGTTGTTGTAGGCTATGGATGTCTTGGATGTGATGATCTATCTCTTTGTATTGCTCATTGTTGCTTGCTGTGAAGGTCATGAATTCTTCCTAATTAGTTTTCCACAAGCCGGAGCCTTCTGCTATCTTGACCTCTGCTTACCGTAGAGGATATATTCTTGTAGAGGATGTATTCTCGGATAAGGAAGTGCTAAGCTGCTCCCATACTGTTGCATCCAACATGGACTCAGTGAAATTGAATTCTTCTGTCACTATAGCAGCTTACTTTGAAGCTTTTGAATCACATGGAGCATAGAACATATGAAGCAAAAATTGCTTGAATCATGTGGAGCACAGAACATTTGAAGAAAAAATTTCTTTTAGGTATGTACTATCATTTAAATGTTTGTTTTACCCATGTATAAGCCCTTATTAGAACATCACTATAGTCTGCAAAGGGTTCACGCCTACTCAAATGGAAATATTAATTGCGGCTAAGTGAAAATGGCCAACAAATGGAATCCAAATCACATTGATTATCACAGGTTTTAAAATATGAATATAGTTGAGTATACATATTTTCTATTTCTGGAAATTTCAACAATCCCATCATAAAAAAGATTAAATTCTAAGTTTAAAAAATATTACATAGAAGTTACAGAATATATATTTGATTTTAAATGGAGGACATATGGTTGAACTGGCACAATTTAATACTCTGGGCATGAACACAATTATTGGGGCATGAATACAATTCGACAATATTGAAATGGACGATCAAGAAAAACTAAACCAACACACATTTGTTCTGTTTAGTCAACACGTAAGATTCATTGGTATGAGCTTCCATTTATCATTATTCAATGATTGATATCCCTACCTCATGTTGCCTGCTATTTGGCTGGTGCATGCATTCTTTCGGTGCAACAATAAAAAAATTTCATGATGGGGTGGGGTGTGCTTGGCCTGTTAGAGGTAAGCTTGTTGTTATATCATTAATAAGAATGACTGTCCAGTGTCATGACCTGTTTCACAAACAACGTGCCTTACTGAAGATCCTGCCTTAAGGTCCTGCTGCCTAACCCGAGTCTAGTCTGAAAGGATCCTACCTACTTCACCAAAGCCTATTCTAACGTGAGTCCAGCTGAAGGAGGTCCTTCTAACAATGAGAAATATTAAGTATGGTGTATGGATCCCCCTCTTCGGCGACGAGGCCCATTTTCAGTAAGGGTTGAGTTCAACAATAAGCTTTTTCCTTAATAATTGAGCTGGGCGAGAATGTTACTTTCCCTACAGGAGTATGGGCTGGGTGGAGAGGAATATAAAGGTCACTTTCCCACTAGCCCCATTCCAACTTCGGGTTAACGCTCAGTCTACAACCAACTATTTTGTTTGGACCTTCCAAATCTCCCTTGCCTTCCAATTCTCGCAATTTCCTTCTCTCTAGAGTACCAGAAATCAATTTGTTTTTTTCTCCCCATGCTAGTAACTGTGTAGGGGAACATAGATAACAATGCCAAAAGCCACACAACCAACACTATGTACCGGAAATCAATTTTTTTTATTCTCCCCGTGCTAGTAACTGCGTAGGGGTGCATAGATAAAAATGCCAAAAGCCACACAACCAACACTATGTACTTGATAATTTTCCATTCTTCACATGCACAATAGAAAAACTCTATATACTCGTTAAACCTTCCAAAATTTCACTGAAAATGATGAGATTTGATATATTCACATTGGTTATCATGATTCAAGTGTCATTTTTCTACTCTGCAAGGAGCGTTGTCTTCATCCTTTATAGCTGACACCACGAGGTCATCGTGTTTTACTTCTGAACAAGTTGCAGCAAGGATACGACTGAATTCCAGGGGGCTTTTTGCTAGATGATGGACTGTTTTTGAGGCAATTTCATTTAGAATTCTTGAGAGTATATGAATGAACTGTATTTTGAGCCCTTACTTATTCATTAATGCAAATAATTTTCAGACAACATGGGTTCATTCAAAGGTTGTACCAATAAGCAAGATGGATGATCCAAGTGTGGTAATGAATGGAGCACTCAACGAACATGTGAAATGCATGCAAGCTCCAACTCAAGTCTTTTCCTTCCATCATTTCATATAATAATAGACACACATTACTTGCAAGGTGCCACGTTATATGCCTAGCTCATATCCCTATCTGAAAAAATAATTGGCAATTCACTAAAAGTTATCCAATACACCAAAAATCGCATAAGGTCAAAAATATATATACATATTTATAATTGAAATACTTAGGCCACTAAATGAAACATCCATAAAAATGTTGAAGCCTCCCCATAAAATTTTTGCAATGGATGGGTTCTCCTACTCCTCGCCATTAAACGGGAAGTAATGATTTCTGTCATGGATGGGCACTATTAAAAGACATGTAAACCATATAAATTAAAGCTAAACTCTTATTATGATAAAAATGATGTGGCAGCTTTAAAGCAACTTTAAAGGTTGTAACATCTGCTCTTCAGGTCTCCAAGTAAACCAACAAACTCATATTTTCTTCTGGAAGACAAAAGTACAACGTGTGGCAATGGTATTACCCGGTAGAAAGACAAAAGCAAAAGGTGAAGTTGCCTCATAAAGCTGTAGCGTATAGTTATAAATCACAAGTAAAAACCCTACAACCTAATAATTATTTTAAAAGATCACGATATCCATCTCTCATAAGGACAAGGGGCGATCCTCCTGTCATCAGGATTAAAAGGTGTAGCTCCTTGATGAAGAACAATTATTATAAACAAATGGGTGAAATCCCTAGGAATTTGGACAATGAAAATCACTTGCATGTCAAGTTCTATAGTGAAGACTTAATCTAAGTAAGAATGTATCAGCTCCAAAAATGAGTTGAAAAATCAATTTAACGTTATTATTATAGCAAATTTCGGATAAAAAATAAGCCTCTCAAAATTTAAAACCAAATATATCAAATTTCTACACAAATCCAAAGCATCCTAAAACAAACTAATTATAGGTATTTCTAAGAGTAAAAACATGAAAAAATTGTAATGGATTGCTGAACAAGTCGATTAAGCCACACCTTTAAACAAACAAAGCTGAGATTACATGAAGAACTGAGAGCGATTTACAAAATAAATTCAAATAAACTGAATAAATATTCATTTCGGAAATAGTTAAATATAGAGCAAAACAATTATATATGTTAATAAATTGGAAAATTGGTTATCACTTCGGTTAGAGATTGGCTCGACATGGACCAGGTTGTTTCAACCCATTTCCAAGGGTGATAGAGCATAAGTATTTGCTCGAGGGCCTCAAACAAAGTTACGCCTCAAACAACAAAGGCCATCAATTGCTGCAGGGGGTTGCTGGATTCATGATGACAAGAGAAAAGGCCATCAATTGCTGCAGGGGGTTGCTTGATGGGGAATCGAATCAAGAATAGATCAATGAATTGGGAAGCACTCACTCAACAACCTATCCGTCATTGATTATGAAGGGATAGAACTAGTGGCCCCATCAGTGGCACCTAATTTTGGGAGACGAAAGCAGAAAGATATTGAGGGTTGGAAATGAACTAAAGACAAAACTTCATGTTTTTGACACAAGAAGATCTCTCTTTGACGAGGGAGAAAAGAGAATGGCTTTCCTCATTTCAATACAGGGTTGACACAGAAGATTTTCCTTTAGATGGCAACGTAATGAAAGCCATTCAATCTGATTTTTAGCATTAGGTTCTCTCGCCCCTTCCAATAAATGAAATGACTAAAAAGGGGGTCACACAATTATTTGTTTGCTGAGTAGCTGCTGCCTCCATGCAACTATTCAGGAAATAGTTGTGCAGTAGTGCAGGCAGATGTGCTGACAATTGCATGGCTGATGACATAGTTTTTGGTGAAACAACTTCACACCCTCCACGACTCCTTAGCAAACAATTTGGTGATGCTCACAAAGCCAACCAAAAAATCATGGTACAATAAGTAGCATAGTTTTGATGAACCTTGGACACTGAAATACCTAACTCAACTCTTAAAAATTAAAATATTAAAGCTGATTTAACTAGTTGAGTAAAAAAATCAATATTAAAGCTGGGAAGATTGTTGACATATCTTATCTACTATAGCAAGACAATTGGTATATAGAGACCCACTTAGAATATGCATATTTCTCAAGAAGTTGACAAAATTGCTCCAAAACCTTTAAAACCCCAAGCATTTCCATTGTTGTGGGTGTGATTGTGTTAATTTTGATTAACATGTTCTTTGCATAATACAATTACTTCAATGTTCCTTATAAGCCCATTTATTAATCCACGCATGAATTATCATCTTACTGACTCTAACTGAAGAAGGAACATAAATTTTAATTGTAGAAGACAACACAAGACAAAATAACACAAAGATATGGCACAAGCTAGGGAAAAACCCCAAGACGGGGAAAACCATTGATCACTTCTTCTTATTATCAATATCCAATGTTCAACAGAGAGAGATTACAATAATATGAGTAAAAATAAACTTGCTAAATTAGTGTTCAAAATAGTCCTGAAGCTTATTTCCTTGTTAGGGTTCCTAACAATCATTGAGTAACCTTCTTCCAATGAATTGTACCCTTTGCTGTCCTTTACAAGACATCCAAAAATGTTGCAGGACTTGCGGTTCCTTTTCAAGGCATCCAACAACAGTCCTATGCTAACAGTGATAAGAATATGCTCACAAACGAGGGTTAAACTCTCTGTTTACATTGCGTCCCTCTCTTCTTGAATGAAACTAGGGTAAATGACTCATATTAGGTCATGCGTCCCTTCCACATGTGCTTTAAAACTAGCTGATGTAGCAACATTTCCTGTGGTTTGAACCAGAATACAAATTGTGAACAAATAAACCCCAAAACTCACCTTTAAACCAATGTCCTGATATGTGGCTCCACACAAAGAATGCTACCTTCTCTTGAAGAGATTCACACCCAAAAACCATGAAGAAACATCACTCAAAATTTCCCTCAAACCTACGGCTAGCTGCCTACTCCTACTAGAACCTATGGGAGATCAATACAACACGTCCTCCTTGCTTCTCCAAGCTGTGGTTGCCTCAGAAATAATTACCCAAGAGTTGAATGCACTTTTTTAGGATGATCTCTAATGAATATGAGGGATCCCTATATATATAACAATTTGTCCTTATGGAGGTGAAGCTGACCTTAACACTTGGAGGCAAAATTTGAATTTCAAATTTTCAATTTTCCTGCCTTAATAAGGTAATGCCTTGTGGAATTTATTTTAAATAAACAAATATTTTTCCTTATCCAAATTTGGTGATTTTAGGTCGATTTTTGTGCTCTCGAAAAGAGGGATTCAATGGAATGTTCATCTCCATCAACTGTGCAGATCTGAGTAGAATTTGGCCCTAGTTGCCAATTTTAACACTCCCTCTCAACTAGGGAGAATTCCACCTGCCAATCCATCTGCTGTCATAGATCATCATGCTATCCTGCCATTATGAACCATGTTTGTCATCATGAACCATATATGTCTTCTTTGCTTTGCTATGCTGAACATTGATGTGAATAATAAAGAAGAATTGATCGAGAGTGAGTCACAAGACCTTGCCACTCTTCACTGACAAAAGTCAGTTTGGTGGTAGAACCTCAATTGAAACCAGATCAAGTAGATAAACACAAATAATCCTAGCATAGAGAGTACGACAATACATGATGCATCCATCAGTAGTGCTATGGTCTCTATCATCATTTCCCAACTCATTGACCAGATGAGAGGTACTTCCCATGAGTCCCAGACTTCATTGGTAAGATGGTGCAGAAACACTAGTAGGGAAAGAGTATATCAAATCCTGCTCATAATCACATGTAGGGAAAGGAGAAACCACATTCTAAAAACACACATCACAATCACCTGTAGGGAAAGGATAAACCACCTCCTACACGCATGCAAAACAACGAGAGAGGGAAAGAAAGAACCATGTCCTACATGCATGCAAAGCAACAATAGTAGGAAGGATCCTACACGCGGGCAAAGGATGGACCACATCCGATCGATATGTCAACCATCAATCGTAGGGAAAAGTATGAACCATGTCCCACTAACATGTCCACAACCAGATGCTTGAATGCATCTCTCATTGGGGTACCCACAGGAGAAGGTGAACCACTCATTCTGCTCATATGTCGTAGGGGAAGGTGAACCACTCATCCTATGAATATCTCATCATATGTAGGAGAAGGTGAACCACTCACCCTACACACATGTTTCAAATGTAGGGGAAGGTGAACCACTTATCCCACACACATGTCAGCTGTCACAAGGAAAGGTGAACCACTCACCTTGTACACCGTGCACTTATAGGGGAAGGTGAACCACTCACCTTAGGGTCATTTATAGCTCAAAGAAGCACCCTAGGCCCTAAGGATCTCCTAGAGCTCAATGTTCAACTGATACCCTCATAGTAGGGTATTTCCACGACACCCAACCTCTCTCTCTGAAGGAAGTTAAATCTATCCTTACTAAGGGGTTTTGAGGGGATGTTGGTAACCAGTACATTGATCCTGCAATGTTGGAGCTAGATTTTTCCCCACTGTGCCATATCAAATGAAGTGACACCTCATGTTAAACGGCGGATTCCAACACATGCTCGCATGACTCAAATGGCTTTGTAATAGGCCATGCTATCTACTTCATTTGTTCAGCCTCAGTGGTTCTCCCAAAATTTAGTCCTTCATTCATCCATAAAATAAAGGTGGATCCCAAGAGATATAGATGTGCTCTTTCGATTTATCTCCAACAATTTTGGCAGAGTACTACTGGTCATAGTTAACATGGATATCTTATTGAGAATGAGAGCCTTCACAAGTTGTATGTATTCAGATTAGCAACTTGTCCATTTTATTAGAATTTTAAGCTTTAGGAAGAAGTGCATGAAGGCTAAGACAACTCCCACTCACATCGAGAGGATATTTATATGTGGACAAACATCATCAATAGCTGTAAACTGACCATAGCTCCCTTTGAAGATTGGAAAAACAACTTCGTCCAAAACATAACCATTGGGCTATCTACAACCTACTATTAATCAAGGCCATTCAACCATAGTCATCCGACTTCTGCAGATAAAAATCTTATGGCATGGTCTTTCCATTGTAAAAATCATTAGGCAAGAAGAGTTGACAAGCCATTCTGCCAGGGATTCCATAGCTACCTTTGAAGACTTATGTCAATTGAACATTCAACCTTTTTCAATCTTCTCCTCATCTTGAAGACGAGACATTATCATGCTGCAACTATATCAGCAAACTTTCAATTACCAAACTTTAGCAATGCACAAGTAAAGTCTATCACATCTTCTGCCCGTTCAACTGACATACCTCAACATGAGTATATAAATATAACCTTATTACTGATTTCATAAGTATTATCGACTGAATGAAGATACCAAGGGACTTGCACCATCCTCATCCAAGCAAACCTTCTCTGCCATTACACAATTCAAGCTAGTCTTATCTCTGAAGTGCAAATCCTAGCAATATTTGTAATGATCCTATTGTGTCACTGTACTAGCACACAACACATAACCGTAACACACTAGCATTTGTATTAGAACATAAAATCCTTTTAGGGAACAATATTTCTATCAATCGGTTAGAATCCCTTACTATTGTATGAATACTTTAGGTGTGCAATAAAGAACAAAACCAATCTACCTTTACCACAGTTCTCAAACTTGGACCAGAAATTTTTCCCATTTCAAAAAATGCTACTACAGGTGATGCTTCTTAGGATGAATACACTGTTGTACTTCAATGTTATTGATATCCTTGACTGTATGGAGGTGCCAAGTAATTCACATCGAAACTTCCTTAGAGTGATTTTCTTTGACTTTTCTTTCGTAAGAGGTGTACTTCAGATTTTGACATGCTTGATATAGATGATCTTGAAGAGAAGCCTTAAATACCTCAAACCAACATTCAACTAGATATATTGACTGTAAATTTAGTAACTTTGATATGCTTCAGATCAACATACAGTCAATATTCAAATTTTGAACCTTGGGAAATCTCAATCAAATCTGAATTTGACACGAATGATTGTTTTAGAAGCTCACTTTAAATTTTTCTTCAATAAATATACTATAATACCTTAAATGCACATCCTTAACAGAATTGAAAATCTGTCATATAAGCTTCTGAGTAAGGGGTTGCATCTTAGTGAGTTTCAGATCCGATCACTGAATTTTCGGCCTTAAATTTGTGCAATTTTGTTCACTGGATACATCAGATTTGTCTCAAATAATATTGAAGACTATGCCTTAATGAAATTTCAAATGCATGCTTCATATCCGATGCAAAGATCAGTTATTTAAGGAGGGACGGATGGCCTTTAAAATCACCATAACATTAACCCTCAGACAATAATTCTTCAAGATTCAGCCTGAAGTGCTCCACAGAAATTTTTGAATGAGGATACAATATGTCTACAAATTTGTAGACTCAGTGTATTAGCCTAGGAAATTGCTACTTCAGGTTCAAGCTCATAACTGAATTATTCTAGACGAGATATACCAAACCAATTATATATCACAGCAATACTCAAGTGATACGAATTTCTTTAGTATTTAACCTTTAAAGAATTTCCACAGAGTTACGCATAACATAGATGAAGAGAAAGTAGGTCACGGAAATCTTCCAAGATTGATTGAAATAAAAAAAAAACATAAACACCCTTCGAACAGGCACTATGCATGTAAGCTTCAAAAAGTTTCAAGACATGATCTCTGAATTAAGTTAAGATTTCTGAAGATATAAACTATGACTTTAATTTCATAACTTTGGAAGAATGTCATGACCTTGTGCACATATTGGAGCTTGTTGTGTTGAGTATCAGCAAGGTTGTGACTGTTGCAAGCTCCCACAGATTTTCTTTAGGACTCCATGCAAATATTCAAGACTGTACAAGGGCCACAGCAGGAATAAATAGTTTTTTTTCTTCCAATATTTTGGGAAAAGACCGCAGGCATACACTGGAAAAGTTTGGTACTTTGAGCACTTATTCAGGTGATGTTCTTCAATAGATAACAAACAACCAATGATTAAGTGTCAATATTGTTGAGATGTGAGTTGAGGTATATACCATGATGGAGGAGCATACCATTGTCCGAGAGTAGAGTATAAACATATGGCATGAATCTTATACCTTCAGGAGCGAGAGTTTGAGACATAGGTGTCAAGAAACATTAACATTGTTCCATAATTCTTCTAACTTGCATATTTTCCAAATGAAGTGGCCCTAAAACAGTCCTGGAATCTCGACCTTGAAAGATCATTACAGATGAATAACTTAGCAACTACCAGAGATCCATCCTTCCTTCTGCTATAAATCAATTTGGCAGTTTGCACTCATAGTCTGAACACAGAGATTGACTCTTGAGTCCTTATCCAAAGGACCCCAAAGGGAAATTGGGAAATGGATACTGTTGCAATCTATATATGGCTATGTTCAGGAATCCTTCAAATCAGTTTTTTAATTCCAACCCTAGATAGGCCTACATTTCCCGTGTCTTCATTAAAAAGAAAATTGTCTTCAGTGGATGGCCTAAATAGGCATCAGAGAGTAGACGAAATTGGTTCAAGAGTTGTGGTAGAAGCCAAATCCACTGGATCGTTTGTTGATATAGGAGGTACAATTTTTTCCTCATCTAGTCCAACTAGAAGAGACACATTTAGGCAGCGCAAATTTAATACTATTAGACCACCTTCTATGCATGTTGACGATTATGTTGCAAGAGGGAGAAACAATGATCGTATGTGTAGCAGCTCTAATGTTGATAATGTTCAGTGTGGAGGGTTTATTGGTGGTAGGCCATCATCTATTCATGTGGATGAATTTATGGCTAGACAACAGGAACGCCAACAGTCGGTAGCTTCAGTTGGTGGAGATCTGCGAAAATCTATGCAAAAACTGCCACCTGAGGCTGAGAGCAGTGTTGATAAAAATAAAAAATCTGGAGAATTGAAGTATCACCTTGAATATGACTTACAATAAATCAATATTGAGTTGGATTTTTTTCCGAATCAGAATACTTGTTGCAGTTCCCACATTTTGATGACTTTCTGCAATTTTCACCAGTGAAATTACCTTGAGAATTCACCTGAATCTCTTGTTCATGATGCAGAACACGATGAGACAAATACAGAGGTTGCAATGACATTTATGGAGGAGAAAGAGATAGAGCACATATGCACACACACACTAAAAGTGGACACAATAAATGTTGAAAAAGTTGGTTATATTCCATGTGATCTCTGTTTGTCTCAAGCACATTAAAAATAGAGTTAGTGGGGTCTAGGACTACATTGATTCCTGAGGAATTTTAAGCTGCTGTGGTATACAATTAAACATGGGAGACAATTAGGCTTTAGCCTGTCTTTACAGTTGCCTTAAATTTGATATGTCAAAGTGATGTTGTTTCTTGGTAATGAAATCCTTTGGCTGCATTTTGTTGTATCTGCAAACTAAGAAAACTTGATTAGTCCTCATATTCAGTGCAGGATCTATTTACAAATTATTTAAGAGATAAAAAGAAGAAACAATGCCATTGTGTTGAAATTATGAACAGATTAGTATAATTTCAAACATAATTTATTTCATTTGTGTCATGTAGGGAAATTGATAGTAGAAATAGTAATAAACTAATATCAACTAATGCACATTGAAATGTCCAAGAAGAGTTTACGAAGGCAATATCAATTGATTAATACCCACAAATCACCAAAGGATAGATCAATAGGACCAGTAAATATAGCCAATCAACATTGGACTATGGGGGTGCCATGATGATAAACAAAGAAAATAACATAATAAATGGTGAATATGGAAGGTAAACCATAGAAACAGAGGACACACTATTCAACATAAATTTTCAAGAATTGAGATAGAGGTAGAGATAAGTGAGGGAATACAGGCATCCCTGTCATCAATTATCATTATGAAGCAGCTGATTCAGACCCTCATAATTTTTTTTGAGGAGTGCCTAAGGGTGAGAGGCCTAGTTGGATGAGCCTAGAAGGTTGGTATGGCATATCAAAACTCTCCTAACATTTGAAGCAGAAGAGAAGAATCTAGTGATGGATGTTTCACTACAAAATCTAGGCCGAGGAGTAGTTACTGGTGGAAGCAAGGAGCAGGAATGATCATGTGACCTTTTGGATGTGATACATCTATTGTTTGAGTAGGAAGATTTACATTGTCTCATAAATATGATGTTTCCCACTTACATTGTCTCAGACATATTGACTTAAAGCATAGATCCAGTCAACACTTAGCAATCTTCTGGTTCTTGTACATCTAGATGGAGAAGATATTTGATTGATATTACTTCCTCTTAGGGAGATCATAGCCTATACTTGTCTTTCCAGGGTGCATAGTGTCCATCAATCACTCAAGCATGCCATAACACAGGAGTGTCCTCTGCTGAACCATATCCAGTGCTATGTGAAATACTTCTGCAAAGGTAGTGAGCACAAATGACTCGCTGAAGAGATTCTTCAATACAAATGGCTTCATAATAAGCCATGCTTTCTCAAAGGAACTGACTTTAGTCAATGATTCATCCATGGTGGATCCCAGAAGATATAGCACCTAGATGTGCTCTTACATACTGACAGCCCTGCAAATTACTGTGATAAAATATGGATCATTTTAGTTTAATGAGCAGATGACCACTGGAATCTAGGCATGTAATTAATGACAACATCAATAGATGTATAATTATTTTGAGAGTGTAACCATATGATATTAATTCATGGATGTTATAGCTCCCTCTTAAGGTGTGATCATCTGAACTTCAATCATGATCTTCCCATGTGAGAGAAGAGACTTAGCATGAGGCTCTGTCGTCATGAGAGCTGCTCCTCTTATAAAAGGAGCTGAAATTTCTTTTCCATGGAGATCATTGTAGCTACTTCTCAATAGAAAACCTTCCAGAAGATAAATTTTCTGAAGTGACCACTGAATTCTGAAGACAACTTCAATTGTGAACAAGACTGTCAGGTTACAGGAGTTAAAACATATCACCATAGCTGCTGATGCCATACATATGATACATGGTGACTAATATAAGGACTTCATATTTCGGGAAGACTATTCTTCCTTAAAAGTTTCAAGTTTATTATAACAATCTTTACTACGTGTCAACTATGCTTCTTGTTGCAAGATTGATGACAGGAAGACCACCAGATCAAACATAGGTCACTGTTTACAAGGTTACTTCCTTTATCACTAATCTTCTTATTCACAAGATACTAGATCATATAAGGTATGCAGGCGTACTGTCTCACCATCCATAAACATCATGGGAATATTGTTCAGAGAAATTATTAATTTCCATCAAGTACTCTTGACATGAATACAATTGATGGCCTTAACTATCACTGGTGCAGAACAGATGATTCATTTTGGGACTTTGAGTAAATTTCTTTCATTTTGTCATCTATTTGGGACCAGCAAGAGAAGGAGTATTCGGCTCAACAGTCTGCTCAAGAGGTAAAAGCTTCTAATGTGCTTCTTAAGCCTCTATCCAGAGCACAATATCTGGTACACAAGTATCCCTCTCCGATGTCTTTTCTCTCTTGAATTTAAAATATGATTCTATTACTTTTTCACTGTTTAGACTTCCTTTCAAAATTGCACTGCTTCCCATAGGATTTAAGTATAGTAGTGAAGACAGTCCCTTTTCTAGTTGCCCACTGGATTCCAATCTCCCGAGAGCATATGCCCAAGCATTGCAGGCTGGTTTGCCTACATAAGTTGGCAGCTTTGTGGTTAAGAATCCACCTAAAACAAGCAGCCTTAATAGATAATTTGATTATCATAGATGATTAAGAATCCAAATTGGTTTAAATTTTGTTGAATTCCTGTCAATTGCTATCACATATATGCCTATTCCATAAACTGTATCCTTATAGATTTTTTTGGACTCTGGAGCCTTGCAGTAGGATAGAGACAATCAACATGATCAAACTGGTTTAGTTACAAAATATTATGCTACATTTTTCTACAGAAAGTTATGGATGTACCTTCGATGTGGTTCTACAGAATTTTTCCAATTCAAATTACGTTGTTATTTAAAAAATAATAATATCCACAATAATTATATTTATATCAATGATTCAAACCTAGATTTTTAGGTTCATCATCAAGACAAAATTCCAAACCTTTCAAACCAGAATATCTTAGTTTCACACTAGGATTCTTAGTTTTGAACCATGACTTCCTGTCCTAATGATGAACCAAGGTTGAATTAAATAGGATCATTATGGATATTCTAGAATATGGTGTTGAGAAAACAGTCTTGGTTTAATCATTACTAGTATGATGCTGGTAATATTTGTCAGTCATTCTTCAAAATGTTCTTGGAATTTTAGCAACCTTTATTTCTTCCTTGGTTCATATCCTTGATGTTTAGTGACTGGATTAGGATCAAAGTTATGGGAATTAACCCTAGGCATACCCACATTCATACTGTAATCACCCTATGACCACAGAATTGTTGATCCTGATTGGATTCTAGAGAACTTTCCATCTTTTAATTTGATTTCTTTAGGTTTGTATGAGTGCTGAGTGGATTAGCATAATTTCCTATGGTCTTAGTGGAATTGTATCTTGTTGAATGAAATGATTCCCCAAGGTCAGGAATTATTTTCATCTATAGGAACAATTCCATGCATGACTTAAAAATCAGAACAATATGGTTTAAGCATGGAATGGGCCAACACAGGGTTTACCTAAAGGCTAAAACCTAAACCTAAACACCTTCATTTCACTTACCTATTAGCATTAATTTTGTTTTAATGTCACCTGCACTTAACAATAGCAATTAATCTTACTAGCACATTGATTCCTCTTACCAACACAATGATTTCACATCCCATTACCATTACCAAGATTTGCATTGCAAAGAGGGGAGGGACTAGTAATAGTGAATTTGCTTAGGCTACGATGATTTCACTTACCATATTTTTAACAAGGAAGAGAGTACAACCTATTTTTACATAGTTTAGACATAGGTCCTTCTAATATAATATTGATATGACATGGTACTCTGTTTACCACGAGCTTGTTTATTTCAGTTGTCTTAGAAGGTTTAGTATTCTTAATGTGTTTACCTTTTCGAGGATTCAAAAATTTGTCCCAGGTCCTTGCACAACCACCCTATACCATTTTAATTCTAAATGATTTAAATTAAGCACATGTAAGTCATTTGTAGAAATCCTTACAGGACCAATGTGACCCTAAATGATAACTATGGTGGTACACACTACAGTTGCATTATTTACTGCCCAGGTGCCTTAAGCAATTTTTTTTTCTAGTTCCAATATCAATCTGCTTTCAATTATAGCAAAATAAAACAGAAAATAGCTATGAATCATATTGGTGAATCATCATAACTGTTATGAAAGTTAAATGTACAACATTCAAGCTTGTTCCATTTGACGATAATCTGATCAAAGATGTAGTATCTGGTTTACAACAAATACAAGTAGATAGGCTTGATCCCACATATTGTTGATGGAAAATGTTGGATAGAGTTGTGACATGTCAAATGAATGAGAAAACCCAAATAGATTTGAAGAAGAGAAAAAGGCAGCAGGGTTTGAGCCAATATAGAAGAAGCCAATTTTTTACAGGGTTTATGTAAAGGGTAAAACCTAAACCTAAACACCTTCATTTCACTTGCCTATTAGCATTACTTTTTTTTTAATGTCACCTGCACTTAACAATAGCAATTAATATTATTAGCACATTGATTCCTCTTACCAACACAATGATTTCACATCCCATTACCATTACCAAGATTTGCATTGCAAAGAGGGGAGGGACTAGTAATAGTGAATTTTCTTAGGCTACGATGATTTCACTTACCATAGTTTTAACAAGGAAGAGAGTACAACCTATTTTTACATAGTTTAGACATAGGTCCTTCTAATATAATATTGATATGACATGGTACTCTGTTTACCACAAGCTTGTTTATTTCAGTTGTCTTAGAAGGTTTAGTATTCTTAATGCGTTCACCTTTTTGAGGATTCAAAAATTTGTCCCAGGTCCTTGCACAACCACCCTATACCATTTTAATTTTAAATGATTTAAATTAAGCACATGTAAGTCATTTGTAGAAATCCTTACAGGACCAATGTGACCCTAAATGATAACTATGGTGGTACACACTACAGTTTCATTATTTACTGCCCAGGTGCCTTAAGAAATTTTTGTTTCTAGTTCCAATATCAATCTGCTTTCAATTCTAGAAAAATAAAACAGAAAATAGCTATGAATCATATTGGCGAATCATCATAATTGTTATGAAAGTTAAAGGTACAACATTCAAGCTTGTTCCATTTGACGATAATCTGATCAAAGATGTAGTATCTGGTTTACAGCAAATACAAGTAGATAGGCTTGATCCCACATATTGTTGATGGAAAATGTTGGATAGAGTTGTGACATGTCAAATGAATGAGAACACCCAAATAGATTTGAAGAAGAGAAAAAGGCAGCAGGGTTTGAGCCAATATAGAAGAAGCCAATTTTTTTTTTTTTTTTTGGTTATATACTTTAATTGGGTCAATTTGAGTTATAACACATACTGTAGCATTTCCCTCCTTGATGTATGGCTCTATAGTTTGCACATGGATGTAAAGCAGCTGAAATATAACAAGGTTTGTTATGGTTGTCGCGTTGTACAGAAGGTTTATTTTTAGTAGGGTTGTTACTAGGTTTGCACAGTGACCAATATACCGATGAATTGTTTATAACTAACATCCATTGTTTGCAAACCTATGCACTGATTTTGTGGTTACTACAAACTGCATTTGCATAATTTTGGAAAACTTTGGAATATCAAATTAATTGATCTAGGATAACTCTTGTTCCCAAATAAATTTAATAGCTAAGATTACCATTTCAAACATATTTACACCCATGAACATGATTGATGGACCTGCACATGATATTTCAATGCCTTCCTTAATGGAATTGTCTAGTATGGTCTTTGAATACTTTAAGTGAAAGCCTTTTATCTTCTTAGAGGAAATACTTTTGGAAATATTGTAATGCTATCTCATGCACAAACTATGAGGGATCAGTTCTATAGAAGGGAAAGGACTCATGCATCCTGTAAGCTTTTGGTTATCATGCGAATCATCATAACTGTTCTGAAAGTTTAAGGTCCAACATTCAAGCTTGTTCCCTCTGACAGTAATCTGATCAAAGATGTAGTGTCTGGTTTACACCAAATACAAGTAGATAGGCTTGATCCCACATATTTTTGATGGCAAATGTTGGACAGAGTTGTGCCGTCAAATGAATGAGAACACCCAAATAGATTTGAAGAAGAGAAAAAGGCAGCAGATTTTGAGCCAATATAGAAGAAGTGTTAAAATTTAGATAACCATGGTGTTCTATGCTTGATGCAATTTTACTTAAATATTTCTTAGGCCCGATACAAAATATCAATCACATAAACATGAAAGTAAAATGTTGATAGAACACAATAATAGATCAATAGAAGACAAGCCAAAAAACAGTTCAGTTTTACAATTCCTTTTGTCCAGCAAAGATATGAGATATTGTTGCGTTACAACAGTTAATAGGATGCTTCAACCAACAAAGTATTTCTTGGTCAGCCAATCTTCCATGTGTCATACCCACATCCCTCAAAGGAATATCATCATAATTCAACGCTATTCAACCCAAATTCAACGCAAGCAGCAACAGAAAAGTCAACACAACAGATTAGGGCTTCAGTTAAATAGCCTAGAATTCCTCGATTTTAGTGCCCAACAGTACAGCCTCCTAAAATCAGACTTTTCGCAGAATTTGGAGGTCAAACAGCCAAGATTTTACCATGATCAACGCTGCTCAACGCTGCAACAAAAGGCCCTAAATAGATCCACATAAAACAACAGCTATGCTCCACACATGTGCGGAGAAAAATGACTCGAAAGGCTAATGAACCAATTAGATCACAATGAGAGAATGTGTAATGAGTTGATGATGAAATGACTTCCAGGTCTCTCTAATTTATATCCATCAATGAGGGTGTGTGACACATCTATTAGACATGTGAGCCTACATTACAAATGTGGCCGACCTTGCACATGTGGAAAATAAATTCAAAATAAATGTTTTGCTCATTTGATCAAGATGATCTTTAGATTAATATTGCACCTCTCCGAAAGGGAATCCAACAAAAATATGACCATCATCATATGAGCATTGCAACATGGAGTTTGGATCTAGTTTCCCAAAATTAACACTCCCTCTCAACTAGGGAGAACTCCATCTGTCCACAAGTGCCATCCATCACTACCATCACATACTTTCACCAAAGATTGTGCGTCATTATACCATAACTTTCTTTGTTTGCTCTTTCTTAAATAGAACAAAAGGTGAGTCACAAAGACATCACACTCAGTTGACCCGAAGTCAGCTTAGAGGTAAAAACCTCTCTTGGACTCAAAAAGAGTTTCATACTAACCCGAAGTCAGTTTAGAGGTAAGAAACTCATCATACTTGATCCTAGATCAAGGTGTTGGACATGTGCCATCCTAGACATAAAGAGTACGACAATATTTGATGCATCCATCAGTCTTGATATTGGTCTCTATCCACATTTCCCACCTCATTATCCAAATGAGAGGTACTTCCCATGATTCTGAAACTCCATGGGTAGGATGCGTGCGGGGCACATATCAAAGAGAGGCGAACCAACTCAATATCATAACAGTGGGCCATAAGCACAACAAGTTCCGGCAAGCCTAGACCCGTATGTGCTTATAGCTCCAAGAAGCTATCCCCAAGCCCCCTAGAGCTCCCAAAGCTCATAACCCAACTCAATCAGGACCCTCAGAATAAGGTCTTTCCACGATTCCAAGCTTCTCACAGAAGGTTAGGAACTTGACCTTCCCCAGGGGCTTCGTGAGAATATCCGTGACCTGCTCATCAGTTCCTATATGATCGAGCCTTATGATGCCTCGCTGTACCATATCCCGGATAATGTGGTACTTGATATCAATATGCTTGGATCAATCGTGGAACACGAGATTCTTATAAAGTCGAATCTCACTCTGGTTATCACAAAGGATAATGGTGGTATCTAGCACATGCCCAAACATCTCAATGAAGAGCTTTCACAACCAAACAGCTTCACAACAGGCCATACTCGCTGCAATGTATTCAGCCACAATGATGCTCAAAGCCACCGACTTCTGCTTCCTGCTCATCCAAGATATCGAAGCAGAACCCAAGGTGAAGCAACATCCAGATGTGCTCTTGCGATCCACCACACTGCCAACCCAATCAGCATTAGTATATCCATGGAGTCTCAAACTCCCGACAGTGTATCTTAGCCCATGGTTTATTGTGCCCCAAATATATCTCAACATATTCTTGGCACCAATCCAGTTAATATGATGAGGATCAACCATATGTTGACTCAAAGTGTTCACTGCAAAACATGCGTCCGGACGGGAGTTCACTAAGAACATCAGGGCCCCCACGAGTTGTCAATATTTGGTAGGATTTGTTGTCACAAGCCCAACAACGTTTCCACTCAACTTAATGTTGAGTTCCATTGGTGTAGACACAGACTTATAGTCCACCATACCAAATCTCTCCAACAACTTCATGACATATTTTCCTTGAGAAAGGAAAATCTCGCCTGGCCTCTGCTAAACCTCCAAGCCTAGTAATTAGTGCATCAGTCCTAGGTATTTCATCTCAAACTCGAAAGCTAACTCCCTCTTACATTGATGAATGAGAGGGTCAGCACCTGTCAGGAAGAGATTTTCCACATAGAGAACCAAAATGAGAGGCCTTTCTCTATCAACCTTAAAATAAAGGATTGGATCAACATTACTTCGAGTGAATCCTAGCTTCATCAAGTAGCTATCTATCCTCTTGTACCAAGCCCTGGGGCTTGCTTCAACCCATAGAGGGCTTTCTTCAACCTGCATACATGGGTGTCTCTATCTTGGACTTCGAACCCCAGAGGTTTCTCCACATACATCTCTTCCTTTATATAACCATGCAGAATAACGGTCTTCACATCCATCTGATGGAGACTTTATCCTTGCATTGTAGCAAGGGAAATAATAGATCAGATGGTGGTGTAGCCTACCACAGGTGAAAATATATCATCATAATCTATGCCTTATTTTTGAGAGAAGCCTCGGGCAACAAATATTTCCTTGTATTTTTCAGCACTTCCATTAGATCCATGCTTGATCTTATAGAGCCATTTCGAGGTGACAACAGTTTTGTCCTCCAGTCTCGAGATCACTTCCTGGGCATCATTTTTCATAATGTACTCATATTCTTCGTGCATAGCATCTTTCCAAACTTAATGCTTTACGACTTCTTCAAATGATCTAGGCTCATATTGTTATATCGTACTCATGGCCGTTAGATACCCTTGGTATCTCTTCGGCTTCTTTCTTTCACGAAATGTCCCCCTTGGGGCAATATGTCTCTTGGAATCTACAAGAGTATCCTGGAGCCGTGAGGGTATTCTCTTATTTGAAGGAGGTGGATCAATGGGATCTATAGGTCCTTCAACATCTGGCATCATGTCATCGTTCTGTTCTTCCTGCTTCCCTGCTTCTTCATCTTCTTTGTCTTCCTTGGAGCTAGGAAGATTTCTCACTTTCTTGAGGGCAACATCTTCATCAAAGGTGACATTGTGGCATATCTCCACTTCTCTTTGACCATACCCCTAGATTATATATGCCTTCAAAGTTTCACTATAGCCCACAAAGATTCCCTCTTTTCCAGAAGCATCCAACTTGCTTCTCTTTTCTTTCGGCACATGAAAGTAAACAGGACAACCAAAAAATCTAAAATGAGAAACATCAGGTTTCTTACCAGAGAAGACTTCTTCGAGAGTTTTGGAGTCCAGAGCGGAATGCGCACATCTACTTTTAACATACACAACAGTGTTCACAGATTCTCCCCATAGAAACTTCGGAAGACATTGGTCACATAGCATGGCGTGAGTAGCTTCCATAATGGTCCTGTTCTTTCTTTCAGAAACACCATTTTTCTCAAGAGTGTACACAGTTGTGGTCTCCCTCTTAATGCCAGCTTCTCTAAAAAAGTCATTAAACTCATTTGACTCATACTCGGTCCCATTGTCAGTTCTCAAAAATTTGATTTTCTTCTCGGTTTGATTTTCCACCAAGGCCTTGAAGGTACAAAACCATTTGAATTCTTCGTCCTTCTTCTTCAAAAATATATCTAGGTCTTGCGGGAGAAGTCCTCTCTAAAAGTCATGTAATAGGAACATCCTCCCAAGGATTTAACGAGAAGCATACCGCATAAGTCATAATGTATCAATTGCAAGATATCAGTCGTCTTTGTGATACTTGAGGGGAATGGTCCCCTTGTATGCTTCCCTTCGGCATAATCCTGACATACACCTTCATGATCATCTCTAAATTTAGGCATCCTTGTCACCGCCTTCCTTGCTTCGGGAAGGGCTTTGTAATGAAGGTGTGCAAACCTCTGGTGCCATAACTCTGCTTGAAGAGTTGTATCACATGTCATAGCTCCCAATGGACTTCCTCCAACCTGGTAGAGTGTATCAACTCTAAAACTAATAGAAAGAGATTCCTTGAAGTTCTTCTTCCAGATAAGTACCTTTCCATAAATGAATGTCACCTTGAACCCTTTGTCTTCCATTTCTGAAATGGACACAAGGTTCTTCTTCAAATTAGGTACATACAACACATCTTGTAATCGGAGGACTTGACCTTGAGATAGATGGAGGGTCACAATCTATGTCCCTTTCACGGGATAGGTGGAATTATCTACAAGGATAATTTCTAGATTAGTATCCTTCTCAACCAAATCAAAAAGGGCTTCTTTATAACCAGTGAGGTGCCTTGAATCACCACTATCAATCAACCAGACATCCAGGGTGTCAGGTGGAGATGCAGCAAAGAGGGTAGATACAAGAATAATTCATTTCTCTTATTATCAACAACATTGGACTCATTGTACCTGGAATTTCTTGACCTCTTGAAAGGTTGCCCATTTCCACTATGATCAGAGGGAGCTTTCCTTTTTCCTTGGAACTTGTTGTTCCTGCCATTCCTTCTCGAGTTATTGTTGTCATCATCCCTAAGAGAGTCCTTTCTATTAGGGCACTCTCTTGCATAGTGACCAGACTTGTTACAAGTGTAACATCTTCCCTTCCTTCCTTTAGGCCCCACTCTACCATGGTTTTGATTTCCCGGGCCACCATGGTTCTTGTTTGCATGAGCGGCGAAGGCAGTAGGGTCACTTCCATCACCATTAGATACATAATCCATCATTCTTGTTTCCTCTTGAGTGCATCTCGTCAATATTTCATCCAAATCAGGAATCACATTATTATTAAGAATAGTGGTATTGAATACATGCCAATCACGGGGGAGACATCCAAGTGCAATAAGAACCATCTCTCGATTAGATATTGCTTCCCCAATAGCTAGGAGCTTATTCCCGATTTCAGTGAGCCTCATAAAATAGGACTAAATAGATTCATCCTTACCCTTCTTGATATTCTTCAATCGATTCTTGAAGAAGAGGATTTGATTAGCATTGCTAGCCCTGACCATGCTCACCAGCTTATCATACATCTCCTTAGATGTCTTCAACTCAGAAATGTAAGCAACCAAGTGCTTATGAATAGAATCCAAAATAATCATCTTTTCTTCTATTTCCCCTTTTCTATACTTTGTCTTCGCGGAAATAGCTGAATTTGATGGAGGCTCTTAAATCTTCTCCTGCACATAGTCCATGAAATCTTGGTCTTCTAGCACAAAATGGCTAATTAGTTACTAAAAAATGTATGCTACTGTTACATTTGGAGGATGCTACTATTGATGCGCCCAATGCTCCTGAGTGCCTTGGTCATGTAGGGTCAAAATCCACTAAGCTGATTCCATGTCATTAGAAAATTTTTGCATCCTTCCTTGGAAACAAATCCATTATCGAATAGGAGTTGCCAAAGGAGTCTATAAAATGAAACCAAAAAATTACAAGCAATATTAGGGAGTTTGTCTTTTCAAGGAATATGATAGAGAAAATTGGTTTTATTTAGGGCTGCTCATCCATATAGGGTTCAATGTGCAATTGGCTAACTAGATAATGAATTGTCTTTCCTCAATATATGTGCAATTCTAATTAATGGCTCAGCCTATTCTTCTATCATGCCTACAAGAGACCATGGGTAGGTATGACTAATGGCTCCTCTGCCATTTTTACTGTAGAGTAGGTGGTCTCAATAGAGTTATAATAGAGTAAAAAATAACTATAAGCTTGAAAACTATACAAATAGGAATTGCCCTAAACTTGACATATTTATTCTTTGTTGTTTATGTTTTTCTTTTGGGTGATAGGACCAAGGAAGATGCAATTATGCTGAAGGACCCCACCCTTGAAGAAATGAAATTCCTACCTTAAAACCTACCAACAACTGAGAAGCTACAAGAATCAACGTAATCTTTGATTTGAACCTAAAGTATTATTATCTCCGAGTATTTCCCTAATCACAATGACCAGTAGATTCTCCTCATGGATTATTTATCTCATTCTATTTATTAGTAAAACCCACAAAATGTATCCCTACATTTGAATCTTGGGAAAAAAACATATAATTTTTATCATTTAAATTATCCATATCTCTTGGAGCCCAAAAATCCATTTGCTTTGGATAAGCTTTATTTATAATCTCAAATGCAACCCTATTATAAGTTGAAGGACCATTATGTCCTCTTGAATCTTGAAAAAGTATGATGGAATGAAATTGGGTGAAGACCAGATCCAGGTTTACGATGTCAGAACCTAGGTTCATTGAGATGACGATCTTGGTTTGAAGATATCGACCATGCAAACTAGGACCACCCATACTTATCGTTGCCATCTCTCTTTAATCCTCAAGATTAACATATTGAGGACCTATAACCCGTGGAGGGCCATGGTAGTCATTGCAATGTAATTTATTAGAATACATGCCATTTCTTATTATGAGATTTACCACATCCGAAAATGGCATCATTCACATCATTTTGAAGAAGTCTACAAATTAGGTCAACATAATTTTTTTTTTTTTTTCACATTTACGACTTCCCTCACATTTGTTGGTTCTTGAAGCTTGAGCACTTTCATAAAAAAAATAAGCAAAGTCGAACAACAAAAATGGTCCACTCTCTTTTCATTTTCTAATATTATAATTAAGTTTTATTAGAGACACTGTTTGTTTGTTTGTTTGTTTTAGTTAGAAAATGGTTTGCTCTTGGTTTTATGTGACTTTCAATTTATCATATGTAGAATGTTGAGAAATGGGAAAGAATAATGTGACATTTATCTTGCAGAAAGATGCTGAATAAAAAGATACATAGTTTAAACAAGCTACAATTCACTTTGGTAAAGGCGGAGGAACATCTTAAAAAACTGCTTAAGAATACACCATATACAAAATTTGACCATAAGTAATATATGCATTTTTATTTTGTATATAAGTTCTTTTTTCTACCCAAGATATCACAACAAGAAAAATATTGATATTCTAGAAATTGTTTGAGGACTTCATTGATGTCGATTTTTCTGATGTCCTATTTGATTGACACTTTCTCATATGTCATGAAGGATTTAAATATGAATTAATATGTTCATGAAACAAATCATATTCAAATTTTGTAGATATAAAAGATAAAAACAAATGTCTTTTTTTTAATTGTTACTTGACTCTACTTTGGGCAGGTTACAGGAAATGTGATTGGAAAAAGGATGGGGGAGACGATGCATATCACGTCTTGGATATTGTTCATTCGCTGTTAGAGATTGCTTAGACACCTAAGCCATCAACTTTGGAAATGTTTCTATTAGGAATTCCTATGGTTTTAAATGTTGTGATTATTTCACCTCATGGTTATTTTGGGCAAGCAAATGTTTTAGGAATGCCAGACACGACATCGGTGGACAGGTAAACAAATTTTTATAATTGCAATTTCCATTCCATGATATCCTCTCTTTATTGTTTGATTGTATTTTGGACATTTCTTTTGATTTTGATTGGAATCCTTATAGCTATTTTGTGTTAAAATATTTTCACGACTATCAGAAAAAGTTACTTTCATGTTGTTTGTGAATAAAACGACAAGGATTAAACATCACACCTCAGATTATTTGTTTTCACAAGCTATCTACAGCTTGAGCTTTTTAGCAGATACCTTAGTTGACATGATTGTTCCTAAGCTTTTCTTGAAAGTTAAATACGAAGTTACTAAGGTGTTCTTTTCTATATATGGTGACATTTTATTTGCTTTGTTTATACAGGTTATCTGGCCACATTATAGTGGCATTTATCGCCCCAATGAAGAAAAATTGTTCGAGTTTCTTACTTGTATGGGAAAAATGGCTTTGACATTGCTGATGTTGAGGTATATGTCGTATAAACTATTTATAGTATAATTTAGTTTACATTCTAGTGTTCATTCTCTTTCATGTTTTAAACTCTGCATTTTATCTTATTTTGTTTGTAGAAAATGAACTTAGTATTGATGGTAAGAAGCATAAAAAGAGGGGAGAAATAACATTGGAGTGATAAATGCAAAAAGAGAGAGATGATAACTGGTCTGGTGATACTCTTAGAGCCAATATCTCGCATAAGACACACATATAAAGACTGATGGTCAAGTCTTTAGAGTTGGTGAATTCATCTGCAATGCCTTGAAAACACAACAATAATGTTTTGAAGTGATGAAACATCATTTCATGTGTTAATTGTAGTCCAACCAATATTAAGTTGGAAAATCATATTGTAATACTTTAACATTTCATATAATATAATTTATGTGGTGGAAATTATTTATAGTTGCACTTGATATTGTTTAGTATTGTAATTAAAATATGACACTTTGTGTTTTCATATTAGATGAACATGCACATTGTATGACATTTTTTAAATCATACAAATTAATTTATGTTGATTAATAATGAACACAAAATCAATTTAAAACTACTAAATTAGTAGTTTATATTGATTAATGATGAACACAAATAATATGAATATCCGACTAAATTAGTCATTTATAATGATTATTAATGAAAGTAAATGAAATGAATATAAACTACTAGATGAGTCGTTTCTATAATGAATAAATGACTACTGCAAATGATAAATTTGTGATTACAAATGACGACTAAATTTTGCATATATACGACTATTAGTAGCTAATTTACAGTATCTTATAACATGACTAAAATTTAGTCATATTTCTTCGGTCATTAATTGGTTTCAAATGATGACTAAAAGTTGCATATATATGACTATTAGTGGCTAATTTACAGTATCTTATAACACGACCAACATTTTGGTCATATTTCTTTGGTCATTAATTGGTTCTCGGGTGATCATATAGTAATATATTTTGTTGTATATTTGGTCATTAATTGTCACAATTAATGACCAAATCAAAGATTAAATCAATGACCAAATCAATGACTAAATTAATGATAAAATCAGTGACTAAATTAATGACCAAATTAATGACTAAATATACTACTAGACAACAAAATTGAGATAACCAATTAATGACTAAGCTAAAAACGAACAAAAGTTGGTTGCGTTATAAGATACTGTAAATTAGCTACTATTGGTCACCGACCGAAAAATAGTCATTTATATGCAAATTTTAGTCATTTTTTTAGTAACTAATTAGCCATTTTGTACTAGTGGTCAACTGACAGAGTGATTGATCTAATTTCAAGTACAGTCGATCCCACTCTTCCATTGGAGAGTGAAACTCATATCACTCAGGTTGATGATCCATTAGTTGATCAAGTGGTTGATTCGATTTCACATTTGGTCGATCCCATTCTCCCTGTAGAGAGTGTAATTCATACCTCTCAGGTTCTTCTTGTTACATCAGATTCTTCTACACCCGGGGGCATTTCACCTGTTTCTACAGAACCCCCTCCAAGTACTGAGGTCTTTTCCTTTGATTAGAATAGACTGACAGAACCTCGTCTTCCTTCCTCCATCCCTTTCCAAATCATTGTGAATTTGGGTGGTAGGGACATACACCGCACACTGGTAGATGAAGGTGCTTATGTTAGTATTTTATCCTCAACTGCTTGGAAATCTTTGGGTTCCCCTCAGCTTGTGCCTATTACGCAGAATCTGAAAGCTTTTAACAGAACCATTAGTGAACCTTCCTAAATTTTCTATTACTTTGGAAGGTAAAACTGTCTGTATTGATATTATGGTAGTTCGAGGCGCCTTGGATTTCAATTTACTCCTTGGGCGAAACTATGTTTATGAAATGAACGTTGTCGTATCGACACTCTTTCGTGAGATGTATTTCCCTCACAATGGAAATATTGTGACTGTAGACCAGATTTCGTTCCCTAGTCTTGATTCGACTACCAATAATCTGACATCCCTGAATGTTCCTCATACGAAAGTGGTATCTACTCATTACCATGTTAATTATGTGGCAACTAGTCCCATGTTTTCACCGACGAACAAGTGAGCCTTTCACCTGCTTGCTCGTCTTTGACTTAGATCCGGGTAATTGACATGAAAACTCTATGGGATTATTTCAGTTCTGTTACTTTTATCCCTTTTGAGTCCCTTGACATGTGTTCCTTCCAGAGAACTATTCTTCCTTCTGATGAAGACCTCTTGGAAGCCATGATCAAGGTGTGTCCATTGACATGTGTTTCTTCCAGTTGGAAGCCATGATCAAGTGTCTGAGGATAATTCCTTTTATTGTGTCAACCTCATTAAAAAATGAATCAGTGAGTCTGAGGATAGTTCCTTTTACTGTGTCAACCTCATTAAAAAATGAATCAGTGAGTCCGAGGATAGTTCCTTTTACTGTGTCAACCTCATTAAAAAATAAATCAGTCAGTCCGAGGATAGTTCCTTTTACTGTGTCAATCTCATTAGAAAATGAATCAGTTAGTCTGAGGATAGTTCCTTTTACTGTGTCAACCTCGTTAAAAAAATGAATCAGTCAGTCCGAGGATAGTTCCTTTTACTGTGTCAACCTCATTAAAAAATGAATCAGTGAGTCCGAGGATAGTTCCTTTCACTGTGTCAACCTCATTAAAAAATGAATTAGTGAGTCTGAGGATAGTTCCTGTTACTGAGTCAACCTCATTAAAAAATGAATCAGGTATGAGGAAAGTTCTTTTCCTGTGTCAACCTCATTAAAAAATGAATCAGTTGGTCTGAGGAAAGTTCCTATTACTGAGTCAACCTCGTTAGAAAATGAATCAGTCGGCGATGAGGATAGTTCTTTTCCTATGTAAACCTCATTAAAAAATGAATCAGTAGGTAGATTGTAGAGAGTAGATTAATATATTAGAAATAAGTAGTTTATGAGGATGGTTCGTGTTACTGAGTCAACCTTTTTAAAAAATGAATCAGGTATGAGGACAATTCTTTTCCTGTGTCAACCTCATTAAAAAATGAATCAGTTGGTCAGAGGATAGTTCCTGTTACTGAGTCAACCTCGTTAAAAAATGAATCAAGTATGAGGACAATTCTTTTCCTGTGTCAACCTCATTAAAAAAAGAATCAGTAGGTTATATAGGTAGATTGTAGAGAGTATATACGAGGATAGTTTCTTTTACTGTGTCAACCTCATTAAAAAATGAAACATGTAGAAGAGGAAAGTTCCTTTTACTGTGCCAAACTCATTAAAAAATGAAACACGTTGCCATGAGCATAGTTCTTTTCCTGTGTCAAGCTCGTTAAAAATGAAACAAATCCTCCCCTAATTGAGTCGAGTCTTTGACTAGATCTCGTAAATGTTAAGTCATATATTTAGGTTAGTTATTTCAGTTTTTTGCATAATTTTCTTACAGTTTTAGGTCGAGTTTTTCATATGATCTCGTAAATGAACCTTCATTCCATCCAGCTATTAATTAACAGTAGTATACTTAGTTGAATGAAATGAAGTTGGGGGGGCATGCGCTCTAGCAGTTATGCTTAGGGGGCATCAAGCACAATTTTCTCTCTATTTCAAGCTTGTGTAAAAATGAAACTACTATGAAGCATAGTTTTTCTCTGTTTCAAGATTTTGTAAAAATGAAACCTATCTTCAGTAAATTTCGATTATTATTTTCAAGACTCGTTAAACTCATGAAAATCCCGAGATTATTTTGCTATCTTTCATTCTCGTAAAACATATGAAAATGCCGAGTTCTTTCCATCTTTTCGTGCTCATTAATTAAACTGAAAGTCGGCCACAGGAGTATATTTTTATCCCTTTTTCGAACTCTTTAAAACTTACGAAAAAGTGAAAACCATGAGTACATTTTTTTTTTATTCTTTTTTCAAACTTGTTAAAATCTTTCATCAAAAAAATTGAAACCTTGGAGTTCTCTTGCCCTTTTCGCACTCTAAAAATGAAAATATTGCTTATACTTGACTATTCTAATTAATAAAGTAAATGAATGATCGTCTTCAAAGATAAGTTTACCTTTTGCGATTGAATATGGGAATACTTATGCAAAGTTATACGTTGACTAATTACGGCCAATAGAGTTCTCTCCCACATTATTTTATCCTTTTTCAGGCTCGAGAGACTAAATTTACGAAAAATTACCCCCATGGAGTCTTCTTAAGTTTTTTCTTCTGACTCCCTAAAATTGAAAAAATACCGAGTTTCTCCTATACTGGATTCGTTAAAATTTAACAGTAAAGGACCCGTTCAATTTTAAGCAGGAACGAACCACTTCTTCTTAGGGTTTGAATCTTAAACTAAGTTGAACTCATCCGAAGGATGAGCTTATAAACAAGCAAATGTTATCCTCCTCAAGCTTGTAAAAAATAAAGAGGTACTTGCCAAAAATGGTGGGGGAAAAGCGAGAAAAACGAACCTGTTTGTTACATTTTGATTATTGGGAAAACTGTTAACCACTTCTCGAACACGCACACTTTTGTTCACCCAAGTTGGGGAAAATCTCTTTACCTAATAAATAATCAAACCATATACCGAAAGTTCTAGCTGATTTCTCGGCTAGTCGTAAACAATTTTCACCAAGCCATGTATAGTGTCGTTATGTGTTCAAGAAGACAGTTCAAACAAACCATTCATTTGCAAAAAAATTGTCTTCCATTTTGACCATCCCCGAGTCAGTCCTTGCCAATATAGTTCTTCAAAACTTGATCTATGATTTCTTGTTATGGGCTTGCCTATGACAGATCACTTTCTATCGACGACAGTTCATTATCTAGGAAGTCGATCTAGAAATCATCAGTACCTTGAAATTTGCATGCCTCAATGGTAGGTTTCTCGCTTTATTTACGAAAGTTGTGACCGTCGACTTTCGACTCAATGATTTTTGTGACATGTTCGTTCTTTAGCCTGTCTATTCATATTTCATGGATTGTAATTTGTACTTTGAGAGCCATTGAGCATTATCATAGGTTACTCTCACACTTGTTAACAACATATTATTGACTAGTAATCAAGTGGTTTCTACCATGTTCGACTAACACATTTAATCACATGGATATAATCGTACTAGTTCTGGAAGCAGAAATCAAGACCGGGATCTAGTTTCTACCATCTGAAATGGCCGCGTAGAGTTTTATTATTATATAGTAGAATATTCATTACGTATGGTTGTGTCCATGTCGTATTCACTATTGATGTATTCAAACTCATTTCTGTATCAGAACAAGTTTAGTTAGTTTTTGATCTGAGTATGGGAATGCCTACCTCAGCGATGATATGATTACATATATATATTTTGCGTTGAATGTTTTTACAAGTTCCGACCGGGGTGTCCATAGGATGATCCTTGAAATGATAAAGTACTTCACTCTTCATATATGACAGACTTCATCTTCATCTATTTCAGACTTCGCACTTTGGGGGGCAATCTGTTACACTAAAAACTGTCACCTTGACATTCTGCTAACTGTATGAGCTCATTAACACTCATACATACCTCCTCTACAAGTCTTACAACCTTTAATCCTCATGTCAAGCCCTGAAACAAGAATAAAAACCCTAAAAACTCGAAGAATGGGTGAATTGTAACATGAAGCCTCGCTCGTGTTCCTAGCTTGGGCACATAGGTAATACACTGCTACCTACGTTCTAGAACGGTATTTTCCTTCGCAATGCCTCGGCGCGTACCCTCTCAAACTCAAAAAAGGTTAGAAAGTGCAAAGTCAAAAAGTTGTTTGAGGTGTAAATTCTAGAAGCTTCTATATGATATTTTTTTGGGATGAGTACGCCTTGAGATAAGGCATGTATCCCCCACTCCAAGGAACTAATCCCTGATGTGAGGAGTTGGAGAGTTCATCCATTTAAAGGAGGATTCTATCCTTACATAAAGGTGGGACTGTCTCTCCCCATTCCATTTATAAAAGGAGGTACTGGGTAGCTTCAAATGTTTAGATTTTGGAGATTGAGAATTAGAGTTCAAGTTTATGTGTGATTGAGTTGAAGTGCCGTTGAGATTTAGACTTTTTCTGGCCGAGATTTTGAGAGTGAAAGATCACATACCTTTATGCGTTCCGGAGGAAGAGTGCAAGACTACCACAGAGAGACTCGCTTCGGACTTTGGGGCTCGAACATCAAGGCTAAGGTTGTAAGGTTCTTCTGTTATTTTTAAGATTAATACAATCAATTTTTGTTTTTCTCAATAAATTGTCGTTCGATTGTTTATTTCAATAAGCTGTCATTTGATCGTTTACTTCATAGATTCATTGATCACTATGATAGGTATGTTTTATAATTATTTTTTATACAGGTGCTATTTATTATTTGTTTTTTTGTGATTGCAGGTCGACAAAAGATGACACTTTGTTGCGACGAAAGAACTCTTGTTGCGACGGAAGGATTATTGTTGCGATGAAAGAACTCTTACTGCGACGGAAGAACTCTTGTTGCGACGGAAGGATTTTGATGCAACAGAAGCACTACGAATGCAAATAAGAATTTGGATCTAAGGTAGGATCGACACCTTTATAACATTTATTTGTAAAAATAATATATTTAGAGAAAGACAAACTTAGTTGTTCGTTTGTTGCTAGATTGTCTTCTGACACTAGGGAGATCGGTCTTGTCCGCAAGAACGATTTATCCGACCAACAAACCAAGAATTGTCTCCACGGTGAAAACATGTGTGACAAAGTTTCCCATATTGAAATTGATTCTTGGAGGTTTTTGTGCTCACGACCAAGTTGTGAGTTGAGTCTTTTTGCCCAAGTGCCGAGATTTCTTTGTTGGAAATGAGTTGGGTGAAGCTCCACTGATTGGAGGAGAGCTCTCCTCACAACATAGATATAGATCTTAGAGGAGCCATGAAATATGTCTCACAAACTGGGAGAGAAGGGTTGGTCTAGTCATGAGGACTAGGGCTAACACCCAAGACCAGAAGGGAAGTAACAAGGTGACAAAAATTTCTTTTGTTGCAGGGTGAATTCGTGTCAGTGGGAGTAAGAGAGAACCGAGTTATAAGCCAAAAAATGATGAAGGAAATCCACTTAGTGTTGTAGTACCAGTTAATTATGCATGCAGGGGTTGTAAACTTGTGAACACGTAGGTTAGTTGCATGAATGGTTGTATGGGATGGTGATTTTTCCATCCCATCATCCCTTCCATCACTTATGTGCACCTTGATTAGGGTAGAAGGTGTAAGCAAGGATCTCTCTTGATCTTGGTCATGAATAATGAGAGAATTGTAGAGAAGAAAGGGGGGAGGAGGTGATATGCATCCATGGGTAGTAAAGGAAGAATTTATTTTGGGAGCAACCAAGGTTGGAAATATTGAAAGAATTTATATTTCTTGAGTGGAAATGTGCGTAGGAAGGACAATGAAAATTGGGGAGATAAGAGAGGAAATTATATAGAGAAATTAATCCATGCTCCAACTCTGGGAAATATTTCCAATGGGAGCTCCTTGCTAGAGTTTACTGAGAGTGGTTATAACTAATTGAGAATCAACATCCGCTATAATCTTGTTGAATCCTTACTTCTTAGTTATTTTTAATCATGTCACCAATGCGTAGAACTTAGAAAAATTATTGATGGATGATCCTAAGGCACCAAAATTAATGAATAGGGGATTCCCTTAGTCATCATAAAATATTCCCCCATAGATAGCAAGGCCTACGTTTCCCTCTGCAACACCATCAAATTTGTATTTGATGAAGCCTTAAGGTTGTGAGGACCATGTGGAATGGAGACAAGGGGGAAGTGTGAGAGTGGGGATCAGAGGAGAAAGATGTTGTTGATTAATGAATGGAGAGTGAAGAAAGAATGATGGACTCTAATGGAAATAATTCATAATTTTACTTATACTAAGAGGAGAGTAGAGTGGTTCCTTAAACCCCTTGCAAAGCTCTATTCCAAACCAGATTAGGATCTAAAGAAATATTTTCAAATATTTTTTTTGTTTTGTTCCTTACAGAAAGGCCATAGGATGAAGTCTGGAAATAGAGACTAGCCCCACTTGAGTATTGAATATTGGAAAAGGGAGGATCTTTACGAGGATATGGTGCTCATTATATTGGAGACTATACTGCTGAATTGCATGAAGGTGGAGGCTAGCGTTGACCATATTTTTCTTGCATAGATATATTCGATGAGTAGGTGATCCATTGTTTCTTGGTATTATTTACAGAGATGGTAGAAGGAAGGGACTTCATATCCTCTTTTGATCATTCTTTCCCAGGTTAATTCCATTTTCTTGGTGAGAAGCCAAAGGGAATGTTGTATCTTGGGCCAATATTTTCACCAACAAATTTGGAGCTAGATTGGATTTGTGGGAACTTGGTATTTAGTTGTTGCTATGTAGTATACTTCTTGTGAAGGTTCCTGTTAGGAGATACCCCCATTTAATTTCATCATTATCCTCTTCCATAGGAGTGATTCTATGTCATAGGAAATGTTCCAGCATAGACCACTATTGGCATGGAATCTCAATGGGCCAGTCTTATCTAGAGTTCCATTTTCACAAGTAGGTATTTTCTACCTGCGATTTCCAATATTGGTTGACCTTTGTTTATCCCAGGTTGAAAAGGAAGGTCTTGAGAATAAATTAGGTCATCATTTTTTCCAAATTTAGGTATTTTCTACCATGGTTACTCCGATAATTCTACTAGATCGCCACCTTTAATTTTCCAAAAAATTGTGGTGTTGACTAATAGATTTATTTTCATCTTCCATATTCCATATGGAAAACCTTTATGTGGCAGTTCCTTGCTTCAACCCTGGGAGGATGGATTTGTTTTGGTTTTATTTTTTATTCCAACTAATTTTCTATAGGTCCTTCCCTACTTGAATCTAGCACCACCAGAGTTTAATGTGCATTAATTTACTCTTTGAAGTATTTTGTGGTTACTTCAAAGGCTAGATCGTAGAGTTTGAAGTAGGTTTGTGGTTACTTCGGACTATTTCTCTTGAATATGGAGAAATTACTAAGTGATAACATAATGGCGACCATACTGGGCAAACTAACATTTTCTTCAGAAATATTTTACAGGTTCAGATCTGATCTATGATGGTGGACAATGATCAGACACACAAAGGTTAAAATCATCCACCTGGTGACTCCAAATCAATTTCACAATCAAGACTCCACTGGAGGAATGAACCTCAAAGAACAATATGGAAAGATCTGGCTTTCAACTTGGATCTTAATCTAAGACATTATGTTCTTTCTCATTAAGAAAGTTTTTCAATATATATTGTATTTTATAGAAGATCGTAGATTAGTTTTTAATTATTTTCCTTTGAAGATTGTAAGTACTAATTCTCTTAATATTTTTAAGAAGCTTTATTATGAATCTAATGGTGATCATTTTTCAATTAATAAGCCTCAAATAATCAAGACTAATCTTGCAATCCCTGTACATAATCCTATACCATATAAAGTTCAAGATAGATATAAGCCCCTTATTTTACCTCCTATACTCCATGATTTTCCCGATAACTATTACAAACATCTTCCTATATTAGATGGAGAGAATGGTATCACTGCCAAAAATATATTCAAGGGTTTCAGAATTATTTGGACCTATTTGAGATTAATGAATATGATGTTAAAATCATACTTTTTTCTCTTTCTTTGCAAAATAGAGTAAAAATTTGGTTCAAGAATATGCCTAATGCAAGCATCTCAAATTTCCAACAGTTTGTTAATTTTTTTCTTGATAGATGGATAATCAAAGTTAATCCTTTTGTGATCATAGAAGAATATAATCAGTTAAAAAGACATCCAAATGAAACAATACAACAATTTTCTGACAGATTTAATCAAGTTTATTATTAAATGCTAGAAAATATTAGACCTCCTCATGATTAAGCTCTCTTGCATTATCCAAGTGCTTTTGATCTAGAAATATAATTTCGGTTAAGAGAAAGAGATCCAGAAACACTTGTACAGATGCAAAACATTGCAGTTGATGTAGAAGTTAATCTGCAAATCAGACAGTAAAAATCGAAAGCAGAAGAAGAAGAGAAGAACAACATTGCAGAGGTAAAATTGAGCCTTTTGATAAGAAAACTAGATGAAATCATACAGAAGGTCACTATGAAAGATGATTTTTTTGTTAAAAATCACCATGAAGAAATAGAAGAGGTTGATAGCCATGAACAAATTCCTGCTAATTCCAATTATCATAGATCAAAATATGGATTTATAGATCAATACGTGAAAGAGGAATCTACTGATCTAATGTGTATGTTTGATGACATTCATTCTTTTTATGATTTTCCTAAGTATGATCATTATGATGATAGTTATGTTCTCCAAACTCAAGCTAACTTTATAAAGTAATCAAAAGCTAGTTTGTGGGATGAGGAAACTCAGTTTCAGCAACCAGAATACATTGATCAACCAATATAGATAAGCTATGAAAGTGAGGAAGAAAGAGCAGAAAATGTGGAAATAAGTGAAGGTTCTTTACCTCTTTGTTTTGCTTCATTTCAATTCATTAGAGACAACTTTAATGCCATCAATAATCAACAATATTTACGAATTATGATTGACAACAAAGAATATAATCAAACTCGTGATCGGGATATTTCGGTTTCATAATTGCAGGTATTAGTTCCCATTGAAATACATGATCAAATGACACAATCAAATTCTCTACCACTATGTTTTGAATCAATTCAAATTTTAAAGGAGATGCGGTATAAAATCTTTAAAGAAAAGGATGAGAAACTTATTGAAGTTTATAAAGTCCCATGGAATTCCATATCCAATAGATTGTAGCCATCCTCACAAGTTTTTCATGATCCAATAGAAGATATTTTGGATAATGAATGCATTCAAAGCTTTTCTTCATTAACTAAGTATGAGTTTCAGAATCAAGATGATAAAGGTTACAAGAGTCAAACATTACAATCAGTAGGAATATCATCACAAAGTTTGCAAGGAGATAAAGATGAAAGTAATATTTCAGTTTCATGGCATGGCGGCCATCCAGAATAGATGTACAGTTATTTAGATCAGTTAAACATTTGTGTATATACATTGGAAGATCCTTTTGAAAATTTTCTAGAGTCAATAAAGGAAATCAAGTATTTCCTTATTCTCTCATTTGTTGACAAGTTTCTAATAGGTTGCACAATTACAGTTTTGACAATAAAGAAGCACATGCAACAAAATCTATCAAAGTACATAATTCTTGAATGGTTTCATTGGCTATTTCATTTTACCTAACCATCAGTTGGACAACTGATTAGAGTAAGTAGGTAGGACTTCAACTTATTTCAGTTTTCAGTTTTCAGCCAAGGAGAAGGCCCTAATATATTGATGGTTTAGTAGTTTGGTTTGAAGGTTGTAGCACCCTTTTAGTCTTAGATCAGATTTCAGTTTGCAGAAAAGGGTGTAAATTCAATCCTAGATTTTCAGTCACAAAGATTTTATAACAAAGCAAATGCATGTTTGGGATTGGCTCAAAGGATCAGGCTACTAGTCAACGATGTTCTTGACATCTCACCAGGAGATTCCATCCCCATGTGAAGCCGCTGTTAGGGTCCTATAAATATAGGATTCATAATTTTGAATTTAATTTGATAGTCTTGTAAATATGTACATACCTTTCTTTCTGCAAGTTGTTTTCCTATATTTTGAAAAAATGAAAAAAAAAAAAAAAAAAGAGGGTAAAAATTCTTAAAAGAAATATCAAAGGAATTAGAAAATATAGACCCCAAAAGAAAAAATATGAAAATAAGACCTGAAAGTGAGCAAGTCCAAATGGCACTACTTTTACTTTTTTCCAAAATAAATGATTATGGTAGAGTGTCAATAAATGGCATAATCCATGATAGGTTAAACTGTTTAATCTTAACTTGTCATGTTTTCAATTTTATGTTTTAGATAGTGAATAAAGATTTGTCAGACAGTTTAATCCTAACAAATCAGTAGATAGGTAGAGAATAATGAGGAGCTCAACAATTTAATCTGAGCCCTCGAATGAAATAAGGTATATTTAGATAGTTTATGCTTTAAAAGAATAAATGTTTTAAGGTTGCAAGCCTAAATGCACTTGCAAAATGAAGAAAAAATGTTAGAATAAGGCTGGGTAGGTAGAAAGCAGTGGAAAAAGCATGTAATAAATGATCATCAGGTAAAATCACTAATTTTTCATCCCCCATAAGTATTTAGTATTCTAGGCTATTAGTCAAACAGGCTCAGAGCATTTCTCTAACTTTTGTTGAGACCAAACCCAAGGCTCGATGACTGGTTAGTTAAAAATATTAAGTTCTTATGTTAAATCCATATTTATTATCATTCATCCTTCATTCATACATTAAAACCCCTATTCCTAAGTAAAGCCACATTCTTACTTATTGAATATTAAAATCCCACATAATTAACTTCATCCCTTCAGAAGCATTCATAAAACCCTTAAAATTACATTTATCCTAAGTATTGGTAAAATAATATAAAGATGAGCAATGCTTTGATTTTAACACTTTACTTAGAGATTTTATGTATTTTGTTTTACATTACACTATCCTTTCATGTTAAATTTTAACATATTTTATTAAATCCCTAAGAAATACCCTATCCTACTTATTAATTCCCTATATTTAAAATACCCCAAAAAAACCCACTATTACAATGATTTAGACCAAAGTTTATTATCCATGTGCTTAATTAAAATCCCAAATTATACACCCTTTGGTCTAAAATATATTTAAATAAATATCCCGCCCCTATGGTCTTTAAACTATTCAAAAAAAGGTTTAAATACTATATAATAAAATAATTCACGCCCATTATGTTTTTATTAAGACATCTTACAAATGTTTTGAATAAAACATATCAACCCTGCCCCGATATATGATTAAAACCTTTTCCCTCAGATATATTTCATAAAGGTTAATTATATGTTTTAAACCGCCCGCATGCATATGAAGCCCGGTCCCACCATTTACTTTAGTTGCAGCTTTCCAATCAATCCTAACCCTCCGCATTCGATCCTCAGATCTGACAGATGATACTCAATATCGCGTTGACAAACTAATCAATCATCAAAACTCCAAATGCACGCGAAATAGGTTGTTTTGCAATTTCACCTCCCTTCCACGTGGCTTCTATTCATTCGATCACAGGCGTTTTGCTCCAAACATCTTACCACCATTTTCCCGCGCGAAAACCACTACCTGGTTTTTCCATTTAAATCTAAAACTGTCTCCCACCCAATGTGATGTGAATTCAATGCTGAGTAAATGCGACCAAAACGTATGATAAATAAACCTTTATAAAGGCATTTCATTTATCAAATCTTCTTGTGCTTTAAACCTAAACCCTCTGCAAAATTTCTCCTAACCATAAAAAGACCCCTTTTAAGCCTTTTTCTGCCATTTCTGCACCCTGAAACCTCCAATATTTACCTGGTAAACCTGTGAAGATTGTCGAAGAGCTTCACGTTGCTCCAGATAAGATATTGGAGCCATAAACTCAGTAAAAACCTCAAAAATTTTTCCAAAGCCCGATACCTACATATTACAGGTCATTTAGCAAAAGGATAATTTGGATAAAACAATCTAAATACTAGTTAAAGATATGTTTTACTCCAAGAACTCATAAGGGAATGGATTCAAAGGATTTTCCTTAAATATTCCAGGAATCAGAGTTAAAGAACAGTCATCCTGTGAAATATAAAAGAGAATTTTAATGTAAAGATTAAAATAGGGCATTGAAATAAGAATTCATAGGGACAATGAAAACATAACAATTAAAGAGTATCAATGGTTAAATTTTATCAGATAAAAGTCCGAGTGAAGGTTAAAACAAAGTTACAGAGCAGTCAAGGTAAAACAATAAAAGTAAAAATAGAGTCAATAATGGTTAACAGAGATGAAAATACTTTCACCAACAACAATGAAGTTTATCCAAAGTGAAAGTAAAAACAGTTAAAATAACAAAAAGGTTAAAAGATGAAAACATAACAAGAAGGAACTTTTTTGCACAAATTTCCTGTCTAAGCCATTGTTTTACAGAAATGGTTGTGACCAATCCAAGATGAATTTTTCAAACCTGAAGGAGGTTTATGTTCTTAAGATGTCCAAGTACACAAACCTCTCTCACTTTTCTAACAACCATTATGGGTTGGGAAATATTAAACAATATTGGAAAGCACTGTTTACAGAAAATTCCTGTTAAGTCATCATTTTTCAAAGAAAATTGTGGCCAATGAGAAATACATCTTACAAAACTGAAGGAGTTTTTTTTTTCCTGAGATACCCATATACACAAAAATATCTCACTTTTTGCACATGTATTACAGAATGAGAGATACATGTGCATATGTACAACCTATTTTTCAGACTCTGTAAAACTTTGTTTTACACATCTTTTTGCAGAGCCTATTGTGACCAAATGGAGCAGAATTTTAGGGAAATGAGAGTGGTTTATCTCAACAAAATATTTATATACAATAAACTCTTTCACTTGTTACATATCTATTTTTGATTGAGAAATACAAAGGTATCATTGGAACCCAATTTTGCAAAATTTCTGGAGCAGAATGCACAAAGAAAGGAAACAGTTAGTGACTTGGGTGCCTCATCATCAACTAAGAGTTTAAATAAAATTCGAAGTTTCCTCTTTGTCATCACCTATCAATAAAAAATAGTTCCAAATATATGAATTAGTTTTGAGTTTCCTTTACTTAAGCTCTATTTATGTAAAACAGTTGGAGATATTTGTAAACCAATGTTGATATTTTTTCAAGATATTCTAGTTTAGAATTTGTATAAATACTTCACTCTTTGAACTATTCTGTGTGGAATAAAATTGCTGGACTTACTATAGACATTTTTTTTTAACATTGGAGGCTATTGTGTGTTTGAATTCGAAGTAGCAAACTGGACAAGCTGACTGACATCATAATTCAGGATCCCTATGATAAGCTGATGAGTGAAGTACGTCCTACTTGTCACTGTTACCTTTTCTAAGTTTCATGCATTCATTTTATGTTTGTTTTGTCTAAATGTGTAACTAGGAGTATTAATACGATATTAGTCAAGTGCTCCATGTCTTTAACTAGTTTCCATTTTAATGTTTTCTTCTGATTTCTGGTGTAAAGAACCCTTAATTTCTCCTTCTCCCATTTGACCTCTGCCTTCTACTTCCATTTTCTGAATCAAAGGATCCTTAAGTGCCCTTTATCCCGATCATACCACCTCACAAAAAACCACTTTCCCAAATATCTGAGGGTTATCTATCTTGCCCTGAATATATTTGTACCTTTTTGGCCTTGATTTCTAGTGCTGCTAGTTTGATTTAGACCCCATAACCCAATGGACAAGTAGATTTCTCTCTATCTTACCTCCAAGTGATTCTTTCCCACCAAACCATTTAAGCCAAAACCAAATTTCACTTTCATAACTAGCCTAATATTCACAAATTAAAACAAAGTTATACTTTAAAGAGAGATCCCCTTCTGAACCCTAGGAAGGCTAGATCGTAGAGTTTGAAGTAGGTTTGTGGTTACTTCGGACTATTTCTCTTGAATATGGAGAAATTACTAAGTGATAACATAATGGCGACCATACTGGACAAACTAGCATTTTCTTCAGAAATATTTTACAGGTTCAGATCTGATCTATGATGGTGGACAATGATCAGACACACAAAGGTTAAAATCTTCCACCTGGTGACTCCAAATCAATTTCACAATCAAGACTCCACTGGAGGAATGAACCTCAAAGAACAATATGGAAATATCTGGCTTTCAACTTGGATCTTAATCTAAGACATTATGTTCTTTCTAATTAAGAAAGTTTTTCAATATATATTGTATTTTATAGAAGATCGTAGATTAGTTTTTAATTATTTTCCTTTGAAGATTGTAAGTACTAATTCTCTTAATATTTTTAAGAAGCTTTATTATGAATCTAATGGTGATCATTTTTCAATTAATAAGCCTCAAATAATCAAGACTAATCTTGCAATCCCTGTACATAAACCTATACCATATAAAGTTCAAGATAGATATAAGCCCCTTATTTTACCTCCTATACTCCATGATTTTCCCGATAACTATTACAAACATCTTCCTATATATGATGGAAAGAATGGTATCACTGAAAAAAAACATATTCAAGGTTTTGAGAATTATTTGGACCTATTTGAGATTGATGAAGATGATTTTAAAATCAGTCTTTTTGCTCTTTCTTTGCAAAATAGAGTAAAAATTTGGTTCAAGAATCTGCCTAATGCAAGCATCTCAAATTTCCAACAGTTTGTTAAATTTTTTCTTGATAGATGGATAATCAAATTTAATCCTTTTGTGATCATAGAAGAATATAATCAGTTAGAAAGACATCCAAATGAAACAATACAACAATTTTCTGATAGATTTAATAAAGTTTATTATTCAATGCCAGAAAATATTAGACCTCCTCATGATTCAACTCTCTTGCATTATCCAAGTGCTTTTGATCTAGAAATAGAATTTTGGTTAAGAGAAAGAGATCCAGAAACACTTGTACATATGCAAAAAATTGCAGTTGATGTAGAAGTTAATCTGCAAATCAAATAGGTAAAATTGAAAGCAGAAGAAGAAGAAGAAGAGAAGAACAACATTGCAGAGGTAAAACTGAGCCTTTTGGTAAGAAAAATAGATGAAATAATACAGAAGGTGACTATGAAAGATGAAATTTTTTGTTAAAAATCACCATGAAGAAATAGAAGAGGTTGATAGCCATGAACAAATTCCTGCTAATTCCAATTATCATAGATCAGAATATGGATTTATATATCAATACGTGGAAGAGGAATCTGTTGATCTAATGTGTATGTTTGATGAAATTCCTTCTTTTGATGATTGCCCAAGTATGATCATTATGATGATAGTTATGTTCTCCAAACTCAAGCTAACATTATAGAGCAATCAAAATCTAGTTTTTGGGATGAGGAAACTCAATTTCAGCAGCCAGAATACATTGATCAACTAATACAGATAAGCTATGAAGGTGAGGAAGAAAGAGCAGAAAATGTGGAAATAAGTGAAGGTTCTTTACCTATTTGTTTTGATTCATTTCAATTCATTAGAGACAACTTTAATGCCATCAATAATCAACAGTCTTTAGGAATTATGATTGACAGCAAAGAATATAATCAAACTCTTGATCAGGTTATTTCAGTTTCACAATTGCAGTTATCAGTTCCCATTGAAATACATGATCAAATGAAACAAGAAAATTCTCTACCACTATGTTTGAATCATTTCAAATTTTAAAGGAAATGTGGTATGACATCTTTAAAGAAAAGGATGAGCAACTTATTGAAGTTTATGAAGTCCCATGGAATTCCATATCCAATAGATTGCATCCATCCTCACTAGTTTTTCATGATCCAATAGCAGATATTTTGGATAATGAATGCATTCAAAGATTTTTTTCATTAACTAAGTATGAGTTTCAAAAATATAATGATAAAGGTTTCAACAGTCAAACATTACAATCAGTAGGAATATCACCACAAATTTTGCAAGGAGATAAATATGAAAGTAACATTTCAGTTCCATGGCATGGAGGCCATCCAGAAAAAATGTACAGTTATTTAGATCAGTTAAACATTGGTGTATATACCATGGAAGATCCTTTTGAAAAGTTTCTAGATTCAACAAAGGAAATCAAGTATTTTCTTATTCTCTCATTTGTTGACAAGTTTTTAATAGGTTGCACAATTACAGTTTTGACAATCAACAAGCACATGCAACAAAATATATCAAAGTACATAATGCTTGAATGGTTTCATTGGCTATTTCATTTTACCTAACCAGCAGTTGGACAACTGATTAGAATAAGTATGTAGAACTTCAACTTATTTCAGTTTTCAGTTTTCAGCCAAGGAAAAGGCCCTAATATATTGACGATTTAGTAGTTTGGTTTGAATATTGCAACACCTTTTTAGTCTCAGATCAGATTTCAGTTTGCAGAATAGGGTGTAAATTTATTCCAAGAGTTTCAGTCACAAAGATTTTATAACAAAGAAAATGCATGTTTGGGATTGGCTCAAGGGATTAGGCTACTAGTCAACGATGTTCTTGACATCTCACCAGGAGATGCCATCCCCATGTGAAGCTGCTGTTAGGGTCCTATAAATATAGGATTCATAATTTTGAATTGACTTTGATAGTCTTGTATATATGTACATACCTTTCTTTCTGCAAGTTGTTTTCCCATATTTTGAAAAAATAAAAAAAAATGAAAAAACAATTAAAAATAAAAAAGAGGGTAAAAAGTCCTAAAAGAAATATCAAAGGACTTAGAAAATATAGACCCCAAAAGAAAAAAGATGAAAATAATACCTGAAAGTGAGCAAGTCAAAATGCCACTACTTTTACTTTTTTGCAAAATAAATGATTATGGAAGAGTGTCAATAAATGGCATAATCCATGATACGTTAAACTGTTTAATCTTAACTTGTCATGTCTTCAATTTTATGTTTTAGATAGTGAATAAATATTTGTCAGACAGTTTAATCCTGACAAATTAGTAGATAGGTAGAGAATAATGAGGAGCTCAACAATTTAATCTGAGCCCTCAGATGAAATAAGGTAGATTTAAATAGTTTATGCTTTAAAAGAATAAATGTTTTAAGGTATCAAGCCTAAATGCATCTGCAAATGAAGAAAAATGTTAGAATAAGGTTGGGTAGGTAGAAAGCAGTGGAAAAAGCATGTAATAAATTATCATAGGGTAAAATCACTAATTTCTCACCCCCCATAAGTATTCAATATTCTAGGCTATCATTCAAATAGGCTCAGAGCATTTCTTTGACTTTTGTTGGGACCAGACGCAAGGCTCGATGATTGGTTAGTTAAAAATATTGAGTTCTTATGTTAAATCCATATTTATCATTATTCATCCTTCATTCATACATTAAAACCCATTTTCCTAAGTAAAGACACATTCTTACGTAACGAAGATTAAAATCCCATATAATTAACTTCATCCCTTCAGAAGCATTCATAAAACCCTCAAAATTACATTTATCCTAAGTATTGGTAAAATAATATAAAGATGAGCAATGATTTGATTTTAACACTTTAATTAGAGATTTTATGTATTTTGTTTTACATTACACTATCCTTTCATGTTAACTTTTAACATATTTTATTAAATCCCTAAGAAATACCCTATCCTAGTTATTAATTCCCTATATTTAAAATACCCCAAAAAAACCCACCATTACAATGATTTAGACCAAATTTTATTATCCATGTGCTCAATTAAAATCCCAAATTATACACCCTTTGGTATAAAATATCTTTAAATAAATATCCCACCCCTATGGTCTTTAAACTATTCAAAAAAAAGGTTTAAATACTATATAATAAAATAATTCATGCCCATTATGTTTTTATTAAGACATCTTACAAATGTTTTGAATAAAACATATCAACCCCGCCCCGATATATGATTAAAACCTTTGCCCTCATATATATTTCATAAAGGTTAATTATATGTTTTAAACCACCCACATGCATATGAAGCCCGGTTCCACCATTTACTTTAGCTGCAGCTTTCCAATCAATCCTAACCCTTCGCATCCAATCTTCAAATCTGACAGATGATACTCAATATCGCATTGACAAACTAATCAATCACCCAAACTCCAAATTCACGTGAAATAGGTTGTTTTTCGATTTCACCTCCCCTCCACGTGGCTACTATTCATTTGATCGCATACGTTTTTCTCCAAACATCTTACCACCATTTTCCCGCACGATAACCACCACCTGGTTTTTCCATTTAAATCCAAAACCATCTCCCCCCTGATGCGATGTGAATTCAGTGCTGAGTAAATGCGACCAAAATGTATGATAAATAAACCTTTGTAAAGGCATTTAATTTATCAAATCTTATTTCTCTTTAAACCTAAACCCTCTGCAAAAATTTTCCCAACGATAAAAAGACCCTTTTTAAGCCTTTGTCTGCCATTTTTGTGCCCGAAACTTGCAAGATTTACCCTGTAAACCTGTGAATATTGCTGAAGAGCTTCACGTTGCTCTAAATAAGCTATTGGAGCCATCAACTTAGTAAAAACCTCAGAAATTTTTCCAAAGCCCGATACCTACATATTACAGGTCATTTAGCAAAAGGAGAATTTGGATAAAACAATCTAAATACTAGTTAAAGATATGTTTTACTCCAAGAAATCACAAGGGAATGGATTCAAAGGATTTTCCTTAAATATTCCAGGCATCAGAGTTAAAAAACAGTCATCTTGTGAAAGATAAAAGAGAATTTTAAGGTAAAGATTAAAATAGGGCATTCATAACATTGAATGGTAAAAGTGAAGTAAGAATGCACAAGGACAGTGAAAACATAACAGTTAAAGAGTATCAATGGTTAAAGTGTATCAGATAAAAGTCAGAGTGAAGGTTAAAAAAAAGTTACAGAGCAATCAAGGTAAAACAATAAAAGTAAAAATAGAGTCAGAAATGGTTAACAAAGATGAAAATAATTTCACCAAAACAATGAAGTTTATCCAAAGTGAAAGTAAAAACAGTTAAAATAACAAAAAGGTTAAAAGATGAAAACATAACAAGAAGGAACATTTTTGCACAAATTTCTTGTTTAAGCCATTGTTTTGCAGAAACCGTTGTGACCAATCCAAGATGAATTTTTCAAAAATAAAAGAGGTTTATGTTCTTAAGATTTCCAACTACAAAAACCTCTCTCACTTTTCTAACAACCATTATGGGTTGGGAAATATTAAATAATATTGGAAACCACTATTTGTAGAAAATTCCTATTAATTCATCATTTTGCAGAGAAAAGTGTGGCCAATCAGAAATACATCTTACAAAACTGAGGGAGGGTTTTGTTCCTAAGAGACCCATATACACAAACCTATCTCACTTTCTGAACAAGTATTACAGAATGAGAGAAACATGTGCATATTTACAGCCTATGTTTTAGACTCTGTAAAACTCTAGTTTACACATCGTTTTGCAGAGCCTATTGTGACTAGATGGAGCAGAACTTTAGGGAAATGGGAGAGGTTTATCTCAAAAAAATATTTATCTACAATAAATTCTTTCACTTGTTACATATCTATTTCGGATTGAGAAATACAAAGGTATCATTGAACCCCAATTTTGCAGAATTTCTGGAGTAGAATGCACAAAGAAAGGAAATAGTTAGTGACTTGGGTGCCTGATCATCAACTAAGAGTTGAAATCAAATTCGAATTATTCTCTTTGTCATCACCTATCCATAAAAAATAGTTCCAAATATATGCATTAGTTTTGAGTGTCCTTTACTTAAACTCTATTTATGTAAAATAGTTGGAGATATTTGTAAACCAATGTTGATATTTTTTCAAGATATTCTAGTTTAGAATTTGTATAAATACTTCACTCTTTGAAGTATTTTGTGTGGAATAAAATTGTTGGACTTACTATAGACATTTTTGTTGAACATTGGAGGCTATTGTGTGTTTTAATTCGAAGTAGCAGACTGGACAAGATGACTAGCATCATAATTTAGGATCCCTGTGATAAGCATATGAGTGAAGTACTTCATACTTGTCACTGTTTCCTTTTCTAAGTTTCATGCGTTCATTTTATGTTTGTTCTGTTTGAATGTGTAACTAGGAGTATTACTACAGGATTAGTCACGTGCTCCCTGTCTTTAACTAGTTGCCATTTTAATGTTTTCTTCTGATTTTTGGTGTAAGGAACCCTTAATTGCTCCTTCTCCCATTTGACCTCTGCCTTCTACTTCCATTTTCTGAATCAAAGGATCCTTAACTACCCTTTATCCTGATCCTACCACCTCACAAAAAACCACTTTCCCAAATCTATGAGGGTTATCTATCTTGCCCTGAATATATTTGTACCTTTTTGGCCTTGATTTCTAGTGCTGCTAGTTTGATTTAGACCCCATAGCCCAATGGACAAATAGATTTCTCTCTATCTTACCTCCAAGTGATTTTTTTCCACCAAACCCTTTAAACCAAAACCAAATTTCACTTTCATAACTAGCCTAATATTCACAAATTAAAACAAAGTTAAACTTTAAAGAGAGAGCCCTCTCTAAACCCTAGGAAGGCTAGATCCTAGAGTTTGAAGTAGCTTTGTGGTTACCTCGGACTATTTCTCTTGAACCTGGAGAAATTACTGAGTGATAACAAATACAAAAGTTTCCACTTGAAACAAACCAACACTAAATTTATGTAATATGTGATGCTTCCCATGAAAAAATATGACCCTTTGGTTTTCTCCCGGACGAGACTTTAACACTTAAGGAAAACACATGGGATGAATCTTAATACTAGAGACGAAAAAATGTAAAGTCAAATTTGGCTCTAAAATTGGATGTAGGCCAAAAATTTTGAGGGTGTTGTAGAGTGACAAAAATACCATAGAAAACAAATATGCATCCGGATTCTTTCAATCCCACAGGTCTAAAGAGGTCTGCCAAAATGAGAGTAGCAACAAAAAAACCCAAGAATTCTCTTTCTTATGGGTTCCATAAAACTTCTAGACCACCTACAAAACTTTCAACATCAAAGGAAATGGATATGCACTGCTTCAAACATTTTGAAGCTATTTCATCTAGCCTTTCATAAGAGAATTTTGTTTCTTGTAGGATAAATATATTGGGTTATTCTTTTCCAATTTGATCTTTGAGGAGCCTTTATTTTACTTTGCAATTAAGGCCCCATATGTTGCAAGATGACTTCTTGATTGGGGGAAGGGGTGAAATCAAGGGAAGACATTAGATATTAGATGGAATTTACTTAAATTAACCATGAATTGGCTTGCTCTTTGGATCAACTATTTCCTGAATGTACAACTTTGATTTTTTTCCTCCTTGGATTTTGAAAGTGTTTCTTTGAAGGATTGAGAAAAAATCCTGTTGGGTTGATATTGTTGGGCGATTCAATGGAATCTATGAGATTTAAAGATACAAGTGTTGAAAGAGCTGATGTTGCTCTTTAGGAACCGTAGTGAGATCTTTGACTTTCCATTCTTCTAGGATCACTGAAAGGATTATTTCATTAGTATCCATCTCCCCTAGTTTTTCTTATAGTGGATCATATTTCTCCTATGGGTTTCTTAGCTATGGGTTTTTTAGTGATTTTTCATTTCGACCTCTACCTTTATTGGTGATTGCTTTTTATTTTATTAGTTTTTCCTTTTTCTTGCTAAGGGTTCTGGATGCATGGTTGGTTTATTTCTATGGCTTAAATGAATTTTTAAGGATTATCACATATTGGATAAAGGGTTTCTAGGGAACTTTAGTGATTTCAGAATTAAGGGTGTAAATGGTTTTCCACTAGTGGGCCTCCCTAGCAGGAGTTTGCTAAAAAAAGTTTGGTTCTATGGTTAGATATTATGGAGGTTGCATTATTGATTTGTTCATGGCTCATTCCTTAAAAAGGTTCCCATATTTGTGAAACCTCAGGAATCTAAATGAAAAATGCTCATAATCCAAAGATTGAATGATGACTTCGTCCTAGAAGGAAATTTCAACAGATTGTGGAAGTGTTTGAGTTATATTTATGTACACACATATACAAGCATAATAAATGTGCCTTTTGGTTTTAGTTACCTATGAAATCTCGATGGAATATCCAATCATGTTTTCAAGGTATTCTAGGAATTTTTCTTGCCAATATTTAATGGGGAGCGAGTATAATTTGACCCACAATGGTGTTGCCAAGAACTTCTCATTATCAAGGTTATATCTTAGTGTCCATAATATGATAAAAGCCCAACATTTTTGAATAATTAGGGGCCATTTTCAAAAACCCATGTTCTATCATCTATATTTTCAAAGAAAAAGGTGAAGAAACCCTTAGCTCCTAGCTAGAGCTCAACATGGCCCTTTGGTTGTCATTTATTTTATATCCAAGTTGTTATATATTTCTTAGTTGGGTATGCTCCCATGAATTTAAAAATCATATAATGGTCTTGCATGTACTCAATGACGATTTCCACCTTGTTTGAGTGGACTTCATAGTGGGATTTTTGGGTTTCCTTTAAGAGGCAGCAGTTAATGGCTCAACTTTGCCAAGCTTCCCCTAATATTATATTTTTCTCCTAATGATTACTTTTTTTGTTGTTAGAGGCTAACTAAAGTGGGGTCGAAGAAGGTCTATGACTCCTGGTTGAATTGGAGTCTACCATCACTACGTGGTGGTAGGAGGGGTGAGCCCTCTATGGTTGATGCATCCTGGTTGTTTAGTGGAAATGGAATTATGGAATTAACAGGAATCACAAGGGATGTTAAAGGGACTATCATTGGGATAAACATAGGCCTGGGAAAATCGTAGCGAGTGTTTAACATTATTTCCCACTTATTTTCACTATCTCAGGCTCTGCAAGGCATTACTTAATAACTTAAACCCAACCTTGAAAGTCTGTCACGAATATGGGGTTACGAAAAAAGGCTCCTTTTTAAAAATTTGCAGAATTAAAATATTAAATTTCCATCACATCTAGCTTGGTGAGATATTTCCAACAATATAAATTTATCCTCAGTATGAGTTCTAGATGTAGAGTTATGTGTTTTATAATTTTTTCCTATTAAAGAAGGATAAGTCATCACTAGGGCACCACGTGAAAGTGCGCACCCATGTGGCCTCACACCTGGTCCAAGTGGAATTGGTGCGTCAACCTTATGGGGTCCACTAGTGTTGGGATATGGTAGTTTGGGCTTACCCACTTAAAAAACAAGTTTATTGTCAATACAGGTGAAGGATAATATCTTCAAGTGTGATGGAGCTCCTTGGTCCATGTCACACTGGACTAGGGATCTATTGGCTCAATTCTCCACATTTTTACATTGTAAACTCAGTGGCCGCAAGATCGCACAACTCATGGGTCCAACCTAGTACAATTATCATCAAACCAAGGGGACTTGCCTCCTCTCTACTCTCACAATCGATAATGTCTGGTGTCTAACATCTAGAAGCTCGATGGGGTCCATGCTCGAGCCACAACATGATGGAAAGTTGAGTAAAATAAGAGGGGGGTTAATCAGTTTAGTACATTCATGGACATATTTTTTTTTTTTTTAACTCATTAATTGAACTTTTAAATGAATATATTAACACATTATGAAAAAAAAAGTTAATATGTGAACAACAAGTAATAAGTAAATCATAACGTCAAATCGACACAAAACAACAACACATATGGACTCCAAATATAAGTGGAAACACATAAAGGGAGAAAACGATAACTTTTTTATTGTTGTGATGCAAAGGCAAGCTCCTACGCCATTGTTACATCTAATTTTATGTAAGATACAACCTATAGGAGGCTACTACATCCATTTTTATACAAGCTACAACATGCAAGGAAGCTCCAACTCCCATAAGTTTTCTGCATGATAAAACCCATAGGAGGCTCCTACCTCAACATGATCCAACCTATTGTTTATCAAGATACAACTTGAAAGGAGACTAGAATCCCCTGATACATATAAGAAACAACATGTTGGTTTTCCTGGTCTATAACTCTACATACCTCCATCTATGTCTTTGCTTCCTCTTCTTCTCAAATCTGCTTCCCATTAGCTACATATATGTTCTAGGTAACTAATGAACAACACTTCAATTATCTCTCACATTCTCTAACTTTATAACAGTTCAACCATCCAACCTCACACAATTTTATAAATGAACATTGATGGTCGTTAGTATTACACACATACAAATATTAAATGAAAAAACTTGTCTCTTTGCATTCCATGGGTGTCTCTTTAATTCCAAAAATGTTTCAAACCTTGAATATTGAAATACATAAAATAAATTTGGCCATATCCAAATCACATGCATGCATATTCTCCATTCCAATAAAATAAATTTCAACATATTCAAATAGCATGTATCAATATAGTCCACCTTTAAATATTACAACATTCAAAGTACTAACATATGCAAGGAAAAATATCTGCGACTTTATTATGCACAATTTGTCTTTTCCATAGCCTTGCACCACAATATTATTCATGCATTTTCCTTTTCCTTTGTCTTTGTCTTTGCCTTGCATCATGTCTTTTCCTTGCATCACGAAAAAATCTACAACATTTTGTCATCAATGACCAACAAGCATATGTGACCATAAGGATATGTAACATAAGAGCTCCAAGATAATCATACCATCAATGAAACCCCATATGAAAGAAAGCTCCAACAAGATGTTCTCCTTCAACTCCAATACCTGCATCAACACAAGCATGCCATCAACAATACATGTTTAATTGTTGTTAGTATGAATCTTAATTTCAAGTCTGCGAAAAAAGACCACTTTAGCTGCACATAACAAACAACCCTAATTGCAAAAGATGGTTACCAATATCTTCAGATCTGCAGTTAGTTGATCAAGATAAATGCTGCAAAAATCTAGAACTACTCATCAAAAGACATTAAACAGTAAATAAAACGAGATTTACTCCATGCATCCAATAGAAAAGACAAGAATGTGTTGAATGAATTTTATATTAAGGGCACCTGGGAGGAAAACATAGAAGGATGTTACCAGTTCTCCTCAATGGGATGGGTTCTTGTAAGTCCTCAGCACTTCAGATCTAAAATTCCTCTCTCTTGATGGTGTAGAAAACCCAGACAAAAAAGGAACTCAAAGGGATTTCAAGAGCAAAAGAATGGAGAAATATGACAATGATGGTGGATCAAAGTCAGACCAAAAGTATAGATCCAGAGTGATCTTAGGCAACAAAAGGTGGTAAATGAATGGAAAAACCCTTCTATTTTTAACAAAATATTGAGTTAGTCTAGATATTGGTGCATAATTAAAATATTATTAACCAAATCAAGATCCAAATTTTATGGAATATTTTATTATATTTGTTGGAGGGAAAAGGAATTTGACTTGGGTCAAATCCCTTTATTTGTAAATAATAAATAAATAAATGATTTATTTATCATTTTAAGGATGTGGTTGAGAATAATCAAATAAATAATGATTTATTTAATTATTTAAGGGCGATTTAGTCATATTCAACAAAGAATATTATTTAAATAAGGTTTAAATAATTATTCTTAGGAAATAATAAGATAAATAATAATTTATCTAATTAATTTCCCTGTTTCGGGTTAAATATAACTAGGAATATTAATTAAATTGTTGTTTAACTAATTATTCCTTGAGGAGAATAAAAAAAATGTAGATTTATTTAATATTTCATCATGGGGTTTCCTGTTTAGACCATAAACAACTTAATAAAGGTGGTTTACTAAGTTATTTTTCATAGTGAAAGCAATTTTACTTAAGGTAAAATTGGTCTTACATTGTTGTGTAACCAACTCCAAAAAGAGAAGAAAAGAGATATGAACGCCTTAGAAATGAGCCACTTCGAGGGGGAAACCTCCAATACATTACATAAATGAACAATTCTTGGATGATACAAATGAACAAAACCTCCTTTCTATATTTAGGAGTCTATGGGGCCACAATGTAATCATAATGGGGCCACAATGTAATCCTAGCCAACCTAACAATAATAATGTAAGGGCACAATAATAAAAATATGGGGGTTACAAGGGTGCAAAAATAACAAGAAGGGGGGCTACAATAACATAATAAGGGACTACACTATTAATACAGGGACTTAACATGCCCCTCTCCTTCAAACAAGTGTTTTCCTCAACGCTTGATTATTTCATGATGCTTCTGTACAAAATTCTCATCCTCCCATGTGGAATCTTCTATAGGGAAGTTATTCCACTTGTTGAGATACTCTGAAATTGATCGTACTTGTTGAGTTCTTGTTTCTAAGGATCGCTTCATAACTTCTCTCAATGTGATGTTGATCTTCCTGTTGTTTCATTAGATTCTGCACCAAAGTTGGGTTATCCTTTCAGAGTTGGAGAACTTGTTGTTGATGCTCGCTGTGATATTCCACTAATTTATCATCCATATTAGATATTATTTGATCGTTCAAACCATCCAACTTAGCCTCCATTTCTGCTTTTAAACCATCTATTTCATCTTCGATTGCTCTTCGTAAGATTGAAGCTTGTTGGACTTGGTATTGTAATTTTGATATCTCATACTGCAATTCTTCCTCTTCATGCATCATTGTATAGATTTATGAGGGCTTAATGGGTATGGAATTATTTTTTGGAGGTATTATATAACCCAATGCTGATAAATATTCTTCAATATGCCCTTGGAATCACTTCAAACTGCTTTTTCAAACAAACGTTATGCAATTTTAAAAAACAAATACACACCTTTTTCTTGCTTTGAGGAGCTCGATATTGAAATTGAATTATCTATGTAATTGAAAATATTAAATATATTAAATTCAGCCTTGTAGTATCCATCTAAAGCTTCTTTCAAATGCCACAGGTCTGACCTGATTTGGATTCTCCAAGACAAAGTTGTGTCCAATCTCCCACAATGACCTAATTCTGGACTGGTTCAGTAGAGCCAACTTGTACGACTTGCCACGTGTCACTGTTTTGTCTTTTGTCTCTGAAATTGATAGCCAAGAAACTATAGTCTGTTTACTTGCAAAAACATTTTACGGTACTCCAATCCGATCTCCAGAGAGAGAGTTATTGAAATTTTCCCACGATCACCTCTTTGAGATGAAATTCAGGAGCCTGAAAAATCACTACCTTCCACAGATCATATCTCCCAAAATATTGCGAACCAAGCTCTGAAATTGTTTGACGAATTTCCTCAAGATTTCAGCTTTGCACCATATGAATTTTAGATTCTGAACCTTCGTAGAAAAAAATTTATAGTGCAAATTCCACGATGCCCTGTTTAGGAGCCTGAAAAAAGACCTAACTTCCACAGATGATATCTCCAAAAATATTGCGAACCAAGCTCTGAAATTTTTAGACAATATTCCTCAAGATTTCAGTGTTGCACCCTAAAAATTTCAGCTTCTGAAACTTCGTAGAAAAAACGTTATAGCACAAATGCCACGATGACCTGTTTGGAGCAGCGAAACCCTAGAATCCAAAGCTCTGATACCAAATGTTGAGTAACCAGCTCCAAAAATAGAAGAAAAGAGATATCAACGCCTTAGAAATAAGCCACTTCGAGGGGGAAACCTCCAATACATTACATAAATGAACAATTCTGATGATAAAAATGAACAAAACCTCCTTCTATATATAGGAGTCCATGGGGCCACAATATAATCCTAGTGGGGCCACAATGTAATCCTAGCCGACCTAACAATAATAATGTAAGGGCACAATAATAACAATATGGGGGTTACAAGGGTACAATAATAACAATAAGGGGGGCTACAATAACATAATAATGGGCTACACTATTAATATAGGGACTTAACATACATGGTGTACTTGGGTCCATCTAATAACAATAGGTTAGATGACCAATAAATGGTGTAACAGATTTCCCCCCAGTGTGCGAGCGTTAGGAGCTAATCATATGACCAAAGTACGTTGCAAGAACTCAATCACTAGACACTGATGGGGAATTCAAAGAGAGAGAAATGTAAGGTAGACCAAAGTGCTGAGAGGACTAGACCCTGAGGAGGCAAGAATTACATGTGCGACAAGTCCCTTTTTATGAACGAGTACCTGTGCTATAGGCGGCAGGGGAGGCATACCTATGCCCTCCGAGACAAAGTACAAAGAATAAGGCATCCAGTAAACAAGGGACTGAAAAATATAGTACATGTTGGCATAAACATGGGCCAGATAAAGAACATGATAATGAATCTCAGATACATACTGTGCCTGGGATAACAGCCAGGACTTGTACAGTAATATATGAGTACATGAGATACAAAATACAACCTAGATGCCCCTGTAAACAGGAAAGGGCTCTGAAAATATGACTGATACATGAAATAAAAAAGGTGTTGCAAGAGGTTGAGGCTGACATCATCAAATCTATGGAGCTGCATCAAAGGTTGAAAGGAAGAGGTCATCCGGGCATGTGGGGGGCTACCTGTAGGGCCACCCCCTCATGAGGGTTGAGACATCTCACACACACCCAGGAATCACCGGTCCAATGTACTGCATCACTAAACCATCGAGTATACGGATCTCGATCATGCTGAAAGGAGATGGAGCTGAGAAAAAATCAAGTCAAAGGGCTATAAGGAGTCCCTTTGCTTGATCCAAGGCACCGAACAAGAGTGGAAGATGGAACCAAGGTACACCGCCCTCTAGAACTGTATTCTTGAATAAATGATCTGATGTCGACAGAAGGAGGTCCACCATAGGTGAGGCAATAAGGGGTTCTCAACTACGACACGAGAGAAAATAGGAAAGCGACTGACAGATGGACACCAGGGGTGATGATGAAATGGGGGGGTACTGAGTAGCAGATGAACGACTTCCCTTGTTAGAGCATAATGGGCATGGATGACCTAGTAGCGACTGACACAGTATCATGAGGGATAGGGGATAGTGCGACTGGAGGCCATAATGTGCGACACGAGAAAGGGACCAAGCAATGAAGGATGGAGGACTATAGCGGGATACAAAGGGACTCAGGATAGACTCCATGAATGCGATGATGACTCAACTCGGATGCTCTAAAAAAGGGCGACTCGATGGTGTTGCCACACAGTAAAGGTACAATGGGGGACCATAGAAACATTAGTACAAGATGGTAACTCACGACGAAAATTGACACGGGTGTGGAAAAGTATGGAGGAAAAGTGACGCCCCCAGTACGAGTGTTGCAAGTAAAGAAATTTGATTTTGAGGAGGGGTGAAGTGAGACTTCCTGGATAAAATGTGTCCTGGTGAAGTATCAAATCACTAAAACCTAATAGATACCCATTTGAGGGCTCGGTGAGAACTTTCCAATAGTACAAACCGTTTGTCAAACTGAGCTATAGTTTGGCCGCAGTAGGCGAAAGAAAAATCAGGGGTTTTCTTTTAATAAGGCATTTTCCCTCCAAATTCACTCATTTTCATGTGGAGCTGTGGTGAATGTAGAGAGGAGAGAAGGCCCTAAATCTTGCGGCTATCGTAGTGGAAAAACCAACCATTGGAATCAAGATCCGTCAGTTGCAGGTAAGAGGCCTAACCCTACTCTTTCATTTTAGTGGATTGAAAGTTCAGTTTAGGTCACTAGAGCTCATGAATAGGGCATGTCACACTTTTAGGGGTCTATCCTATGACCTGGGTAGCAGGTACTGGACAGAAAACTGTGAACTGTCCTAGGAAATGACCTGAAAAGTGCGACCTATCAGAGAAAGGGGGTTTCAGTGTTGTTTTTGGCTGAGATCTGGGATTTTTATGGTTGAGAGGTATAGGTGCCCCCAAGCATGTTGTGGTCATGCCAAAATGTATTTAGAAAAAGGGGAACCTAAACACATTTTAATGATGTGGTGCACCATTTATTTTCGTTATGGTTATGGAGTTTGAGAAAGGGAATGGAGGATTACCAATATCTTGTGTTACTTCATATATGAATCAAATGGATTTTAAGTTTCCAGGTTGGCATACATGGTGTCACTATCCCAAAGAGAGGATTTGGAGATAATGAATTGGTGTTATCCTAGAAAACTCACAGGTTGGTCAACAACAATGTCGAAGGGACTGGGTTGTTGATGTAAGATGAAGGAATGATGAGAGGTATCATCCCTAGAGTTCTCTGAAGTGATATGGGACTTTAGAGGTTCTTCTAAATGTGGAAGAATAATGGTACTAGAGTCGACATGACCATATACACTAGGAGAGTTGTGGAGAATTGCTTCTTTTGGTCTCTCAAATATGGGTGCCCCCTTACCCAAACATTGGGTGTCAATGTAATGGCCACAAGGTGTATGTGATTCAAATGCACGGGTTCGATGTAAGGGGGGATAGATAAAGTCAGGGGTGGTGACTGCTTCCATAATGTCGTCATCGTAATAGAAGATGGGGTGTCTGGTGGAAGAAACACCACCTGACGCAATGAAACTACCTAACTCATCATCATGAGAAGAGAGGTTCACATGCGCATCGTCACAATGGGTGAAAAAAAAACAAGTAGATGAAGGATCAACATATGTTGAGCTTGAGGTGATCGCTGAAGGGAGGTCAAGCGAAACAGAAGAGAAAGGCCCAGGGGGGTCTTCCACCGAGGATCTCATAGATGATGACAGGTAGTGGACAGTGGCCGAAGACTCTGTCATTTTGACATCTGGAGGGGGAATTTCTATGGGAGTGGATGTGTCCTCTGGTTCTACTGAAGAAAAATGCACAAATAAGGGAGTGGTGGACTTGTTGCGCTTGGCCTCGAATTGACGAACTGTCGCTAGAGAGGTGTGGAAGTCCTCGAGGCGGGGACAGAGGTAAGTATAGTGGCCATGGAAATCACATAAAGCACAGGGTTGATTTGTGCGCAAATATTTGAGTTTCAAGACTGAATCAGGTATAGTGACATATACCTCTGGGATATCAGGATCTGGAAACACTTCAATGACCATGGGCTTGAGATGAGGCAATTCAGGACAATTATGGGTGGCATGACCGACAACATCACACAAATCACACAGAGGTGTATGCTTTGGAGGCTGAGGAGGAGCATGGTTTGTCGGGGAAACCTTGTCTTTTTATGCCCTCTTGCGAGCTTTTCCCTTCTTACCCGAAGTGGTCGCAATAGGAGATGGTTCTTGTTGAGGTGGCTGAGGTGCTGTAGCAGCAGGAGAATTAATAGGGACTAGTTGAATCGGGGTCAAAGAAAGATAAGGTTTGGGTTGACTAGGTGGGGTAGCGGCTGGGGGATCAAGGTACCAGACGCGAATCCCCATGGTTAGGTTGGGAAGAGAGAGGGTATCCATAACAGGTACTGTGCTCACTCCAGGAGGGGGAGCTAAGAATGGTAACTGACCGGAGGAGTAATGGCCAGGCGGGATGGCTCCAAGATGCTTGAGGCCTAGAGGAACTGTTCCAAGAGGATAAAGAGGCTCATGAGTACCAGCTGTAGATGAAAGGCCAGGAGAAGGAGGTCCAGAAGGCTGAATCGAAGGGCTAGGAGCAGGCTACGGAGGGAAAGGAGGTTACTGACTAGTCGAAGCGCGCTACTTGAGGGCAGCCCGAGACATTGCATCATACAAACATTCGATGAGCTGGGATCAGAGACAAGAGGAGGGAGACCAGGGAATGTACTAAGAAAATAGGAGTCCTTGTAGACTCCAGGTGAGACACTGGTCAAAGGATCGATGGTTTGCTTATTGGCCACCGAAGAGATGATGGACTCAGGGGAGGTCTGAGACTTCGGTTCGTAATATGTCAACTGGTCAATGGTGACTATGTTTTCATTGTGAGGGAAGGACATCTTGTGGTGAACCATATATGGGACAATATACATCGCATAGGTGTAGCTACAACCCAATAGAATGTTGTAATCTAAGGGGGAATCAATGACTTCTATGTCAATGCAAACAGTCTTTCCTGCAAGAATAATAGGACAATTGCAGAACAGGCCAATAGGATGGGAGGCATGGCCATCCCATGATTGGAGAGTGATCATGGAAGGAGCCAACTCTGGTGATCCAAGTTGCTTCCAAACCGAAGAAGACATCACATAGGTGGATGCCCCCTCATCAATGATACACCAGGAAAAATTGGTGTTCTAGATTTTTGTTGGAAATGTTGTCATTGATGGCAAAGGAATTGGCATCTGAAACAGTGACTAGGAACAGAGAAAAGAAATATAGGTCAGCAAAGAAGAACAGAGAAATAGTGCATCTACAGAGAGCAGTATCAGTGAAGGAGAAAATTGAATTTAGTAGGAAGGATATTTGTGTCCCTGTGGAATTAATTCATGTGTGAACATATGTATGCATCCTGATGGAGGACAATTGAAATCCGTGATAAGTAAGAAACCCTATGAGGGGATTAATGGTGCTCTGTATGTAGTTCGAGGAACCGATGCTAATATGGTCGACTGTGTATCCCAAACTGGTAGACAGTGGAGTTATATATATTCGTTGAATATAAGACTGAAGGCTGTCAAACTTTCATTGGAACAACTCTTTGGAATTACGAACAGTCCGAAAAGATTTCATCGGAGCTGTATAATAGTAATCGTGGTTATATGAACTGATAACGCGGAGAAATGAATTAGCGAAAATACGCTGACGGAACCTGGAGTAGAGGGGAGGAACCTTGCGAATGAACAGTGAACGTGGTTTAAGGCTGGAAGTGGTTTTTATCACACCACCTTTGCTGCGAAAGCGGTATTCAAGAGGTTGGGAGCGATTCCATAGATTGACCGACGTGTGTCCTCGAGCGACTTTAAAAAACCACCATCACAGCGCGCCATCACACATTAACGATCGAACAAGGAGGCCGTGCGATATCGTTGAGCGCCATTGATCTGGAAGGAAGCCATCGGACTACGGTCGAATGAAGAAGATGCGTGAAGGTTAACCAAAGTATGGTGTGGAATTTGATTGGATGATTGATCATATTCGTGGGGCCCAGAGTTAAATTTTTATTAACCTTGACTATAATATTATACGGCAGAGATAAAGATTACCTTTTGGGTCAATTCGTGTTCCAATCTGGATTATTTTTTTAATACGTGGGTTGTTATTAAAAGAACATTTTTGAATGCCTTAGGAAGGTCATTACTAAAGAATAAATTTGGATTAATATCTCAATCTCAGATTGAGATATTAAAAAGCCTTAGATTAATTATCTAATTGCCAAATCAAGAAAATAATGAGAAATTGTTTGGGGCTTGGGTAGACCCTGCTGGATTATCTATTTGATCCCGTCCAAGAAATACCATCAGCGGTTGGGTGGTTTTGACTCATGGTATTAATAAAGGCAAAACTATATAAGGAGAAGAGGATTATAGTACAGCGTGAGTAAGCAGGGGATTGTCAATAAATAAATCTCTTTAAGAGATATCCGCATGATTGAACTCTGTTATCTGATAACGCTGAATCTATGATGAAGGTTTGAGATCTCTAGATCTAGAAATGGTGAATCTCTAGGAATATCTGCAAAGAAATAATGAAGACCTGACGCAAGTCTGATTAAGAAATTGAAGGAAGTTAGTGGATCTGAAATTAGGGGGGTTGGAGCTCCCTTCTAGTAGTGACTGGAGAATGAGAGAAGGTTGTAGCCTTCTGCAGGTGGGTGCCTGCGTGCTGGTATAAGTCTGTGCCAGCACAAAAATTGTAAGAAGTTTTCTTTATAATAAATATTGAAGATAGAAACGACAACAGTGGTGGTTTTCTCCCAAATTGGGTTTCCACCTTAAATACTGGTGTTCATGTGTGTTGCTTATGTGTGATGGTTTATTCTATTATTCCTGCACATGATTACTACTTACTAATCTCTGATGAATGAATGATGCAATAATCTAAGTAAAGAATTAAATAAGATCTCTGATAAAAGTTTTAGTCAGTTCTAAATACTGATTCACCCCCCTCTCAGTATTTTTCTCAACAATTTTGACTGGGATTTGGAAGGCGACGGAAGAAAGAAGAGGAGGATGTTCTGACTGGTCAACATCGAAGACAATAAAATGATCATCGGTAGGATATACAGTGCCCATGGCAGATAGTAGAGCTTTTTGTTGTGAAGGGCACAATTGGAGGAGTTCCAGCGTTGAAATGGCAGTAGAAGATTGCGCCAAATAATTTACTATACTATACGAATGGGTAGCTTTGCCAGAAGTAGCATTTCGGCATAGTGGTCCCTTAGGGATATTGGTATGAACCTATGACTTAGGTTGAGGGATCTGCAAAGGACCATTAGGTGTCGAAAGAGGCTCTATAGAGACCGAAGGAGGTGGCTCGGGGATAGATGTAGCAGGAGGCTTGTTGTACTGTCGAGACCGAGTTTGAAGATTGAGGTCAACGGTTATAGGTTGGTCAGTTTTCATCATGAGAAGCTAGTAATTGGAGGTGCCAGATGGAAGAGGTTGAGTGGCCACCTGACCTTCAGGTGGTTGGGTAGCCACAAATCCTTGCTGAGGGAAAGGATTAGTAAACACAGTCGCCTGACTAGGCGCAACACTGGGAGGGACTGAAGGGGAGGCTTGTTGTCCTCGCAATGCTGCTTAAGACTCCCCCATCTGCTTCATATATGGTAAAAAGAGGACAATCGTGCATGAAATGAATGTAAACACCACAACAAGAACAAGGTTGTTTCTTGGGAACAGGCTTGTCCTACTTCGGCTGAGTGCCCTATTGCTGGTTAGCAGTGTTAGGTGCACTATTTTGAGGATTAGGTCTAGGATTACAGGGAGAAGATTGATTTTGAGTTCCTTTCCTCGTCTCTTTGGAGGGAGGAGGATTAGTCGTGCCCTGCTGTGCATACACCTGCCCCTGAGGGGGCAGTGGCTGCTGTTGCGGGGGTTGAGAAGGAAAGGGAGGAAGAGGTGCTAATGCTGGAGGAGCTAGAGCACCAGGTTTTGGACACGGATAATAAGGAGGTTGGTAAACAGGAGGTTGGGAAGAAAGAGGAGGCATGCCATATCTTGGATATGTGCTACCATGAGGGGGAAAAGTGCAGGAGGTGTTGGCCCCCCTAGGAAAACCATAGCCCATGGGAGGCTGAGCGTATGGATTAGAGAGAGCTCCAATGACACCGTCGGCAGCATGAGATGCCCCCGGTGTGTTGGCACCACTGGGTCTGGGAAGATTAGGTAGAACGGTATAAACATAACCTGAATGAGCGTAGATCAAGTCATATTTTAATGCCATTTGGAGAGCGGCTTCTTTGGTTTGAGGAAAATGCGATGCGACATCTTTCCCGATAGGAGGCAAGAGAGATCTAAGGAACCAATCCATGTAGACATGGTCTTCGAAGGTAGGGGCTTGACATATGCTATTTCTTCTTTGCCATTCCTGGATATGATCGGATAGGCGGGTTGCAGATGATTGAAGGAAAGAAGTCAAAAGTTCGATACCAGTGTCATAATGAAGGGGAATATGAAAGTAAGATAGAAAATCCTGGCCAAGAGTCGCAAAGGTGGTATGAGAGGAAGGGGCCTGATAAACATACCACTTAGAAGCTTCACCAATAAGTGTACGTTGGAACAACCGAAGATGGACAGAGTCATCGGTAATGGAGTTAGACGAACACCACATGTGGAAATATTGAACATGATTTGTAGGATCTTCACTAGCAAGACCTTCAAAATTGGGGATGTCGGAAGGGAGCTTGGTTGGCATAGAAGGCTAAGCAACATCATGGTGTATAGGGTCATTTATCAATTGGTCGAAATCAGGAAGGCTGAGGCCTACCATGTAGGGGAGCAAGGGCGCAGCCAGGGTAGTTTCTGTTGTAGTCCCACTAGTGGTATTCCTAGCATTAGGTTCAGGGTTACCACCAGCATTAGGTCCTGCACCAGACATGGTGAAGGTGATAGGGGGAGAACCAGGGGTGGAATGAGAAGGAGAACCCAATGAACCAGAAGAAGAGTCGGAGTGCGGACTCGATGGAGGACTAACTCGAATCCTACGTGGAGGAGTAAGTCTTCCTATCGGAAATTGAGGATGAAGGCCAAGAAGTCTCCAGGATAAATGCCTTGGTGGCACAATGATGACGACACAAACACGACACAAAGGAAAAAGAGATCAACAAGGGTAGGGAGGTGCAAGATCAACTGATTACAATGTCGAAACAAGGGCAAAGAGGTGCAAGATCAATTGATTTCAATGTTTTAGAGTATTTTCTTGGCGGTGTTAACCAAGCCCTTTTTTGCTTAGGGTGTGTGTGCAAAGTGTGTAAATTTTAATTTTTAAACCCAGACGTTGGTAGAGAAAAAGAAAAAGTGTGTTGTGTAACTGTAAATAAACCTGCAGATAACAGTATATGAAACTGAAATAACAATAAATAAACAGCTAATAATTCAATAATCTAAACCCAAGGAGGCGGGCCTCTCAAAAAGTAGTCTGTAGGTGGGTAAAAAAATAGTCAAAACACACCAAAATAGCCAATAGATCTAAGGTAGAGAGGGACAGGGATCTAAAGGTCAAAATCTACTGGAAAATGGTGCAGAAAACAACAACAAATCAGAGGAAAACGTGTTGTAAATGAGGTGGCGAAAGGCTATCTCCTGGAGGGAAATGGAGTGAACCCTAGAGGAAAACTCAAACAAAGCTAAATGAGGTGATTTGGATGGATAACAAGCCAATATGAAGTGGATCTGAAGGTTAGGTATCAGATCTGAAAAATGGCTGAACACTCTGAAAATTTCAGACAACCTGCAACAGCTAAAACTCTTCCACAAAGTGTGGAGGGTAATGAAGCCCTAGGGGGCTAGGTTCCCACTTAGTTGAGTAAAAAAGAGCAATTACAGGTCCAAAATGGGTGGAGATGAAGGTCATAGAACCCTGAATAGAGGCCCAAACAAACCCAAAAAATTTTCAGAAAAACTCCTGCAAAAAATCCACGTCGCAATTTCTGACCTGTTTTCAGCAAAGGTCACAGTTTTTGGGTTGAATAGTGTGTCTTGGAGCTCCAGGTCACAGGTTTAGGGCCAAAAAGTGCGACCTGCACTTTCGGCACTCTCGACCGCAGATTTGAGTAAAAAGTGTCGTCTCATTTGCAGATGATGTCTGTCATCTGCGCAATAGGTCCAAAAACACACGGAACTTAGAATTTTTACTGTTTTAGGGTTTATAGGCTAAAATCAACATCAAGAAAAGAAAAAAAAAGAGGCCGAAGAGAAATCCTAGGGTTTGAAGTTGTAATTGTAAATGCGTGTGGAGTCGCTAGTTGTTAGTATGAATCTTAATTGCAAGTGTGCGAAAAAAGACCACTTTCGCTGCGCATAAAAAACAGCCCTAACAACAAAAGATGGTTGCCAATATCTTTAGATCTACAGTTAGTTGATCAAGATAAATGCTGCAAAAATCTAGATCTATGCATCAAAAGACATTAAGCAGTAAATAAAACAACATTTACTCCATGCATCTAATAGACAAGACAATAATGTGTTGAATGAATTTTATATTAAGGGCACCTAGGAGGAAAGCATAGAAGGATGTTACCAGTTCTCCTCAATGGGATGGGTTCTTGTAAGTCCTCAACACTTCAGATCTAAAATTCCTCTCTCTTGATGGTGTAGAAAACCCAGACAAAAAAGGAACTCAAAGAGAGCTCACAAGCAAAAGGATGGAGAAATATGACAATGATGGTGGACCAAAGTTAGACCAAAAGTATAGATCCAGAGTGATCTTAGGCAACAAAAGGTGGTAAATTAATGGAAAAACCCTTCTATTTATAACAAAATATTGAGTTAGTCTAGATATTGGCGCATAATTAAAATATTATTAACCAAATCAAGATCCAACTTTTATGGAATATTTTATTATATTTGTTGGAGGGAAAAGGAATTTGACTTGGGTCAAATCCCTTTATTTGTAAATAATAAATAAATAAATAATTTATTTATCATTTTAAGGATGTGGTTGAGTAATAATCAAATAAATAATTATTTATGGGTGGTTTAGTCATATTCAACAAACAATATTATTTAAATAAGGTTTAAATAATTATTCTTAGGAAATAATAAGATAAATAATTATTTATCTAATTAATTTCCCTATTTGGGGTTAAATATAACGAGGAATATTAATTAAACTGTTGTTTAACTAATTATTCCTCGAGGAAAATCAAACAAATGTAGATTTATTTAATATTTCCTCATGGGGTTTCCTGTTTAGACCATAAAAAACTTAATAAAGGTGGTTTACTACGTTATTTTTCATAGTGAATGAAATTTTACTTAGGGTAAAATTGGTCTTACATGGTGTACTTGGGTCCATCTAATAACAATAGGTTATATGACCAAAAAATGGTGTAACAATTGTGCATACATTAATTGAGACATCAGAATTTTTTGTTCTTTCTCTTCACCCTTTGAGCCACACCTTCTTCAACATTTGCAACATAACCTCTTAAAATTTGACCAAGCAAGCATATACATACATCTATTGACATCAAAATATCAAAATAATACCATCACAATGTCACAAAATAGCCATACCATCACACCATATGGTGACAACACCTACTTAACATCAATATTATTTGCAACATACCTTACAACATATCAATAATATGAAGATGATATGCAAACATGATATATCAAACATACCTTGATGCTCATACCTCCTCGCACACTTCTTTCAACTTTCTTAAGCATAAAAGCATCAAGCATCAAGAAACATACTTTTCCTTCAGGCATACCAATGATCAATAATATAGCAACAAAACAACATAATCATACCACTAAGCATAATCATCACAACACCTCATCAACTGCGCAACCATCAATAAAAATAACAATTCCATATCTCTTTTTTCTCCTTTACTGCTCCTTTTCTATCACCTTCATTTTTTATCAACATATCAAGCATACCTTGCCACTCCTGTTGTTCCTTTGCCATCAATTACAATAATGCCAACACATCGCACTAGACCAATATTGCTCAACTTTTCTACCCATCATTTTTTGGGGCTCAGTGGCCCATTGGAAAATAACTCGTTGGTCTTGCTCCCAACTAGCGTTAGGGTCTATTATCTTGGTCTCCACCATCCACTACCACATAGTTATTTTTTTTATCCTAATGGATGAGATCCATGGGCCAGGAAGTACCCTGGTCCACATCATGTCAGCCCTTGTCCACATCATATCAGATCGGGGATCGTCCATAGTCATTATTTTTTATTGCTTATGAGTTCTAAAAAATTATAAGGGCTATGAATTCAGCAGGACCTAAATGGTACACATCATATTGGAATGGGGAACATTCAACCATAAAACTGCATTAGATCCATTGATTTCCTCAATGGCTCAAAGGTTGAACAATGAGCGAAGTTAACCTTATCACTTTTTGGCCTCGGGTTTATCGGTCTATTCTCAGATAAAGATGTTTGAAACCTTTGACGACCCTATTATCACTCAGTAATTTCTCCAGGTTCAAGAGAGAACTCACTGAGGTAACCACAAACCTACTTTTAAACTCTAGGATCTAGCCTTCCTAGGGTTCAGAGAGGGCTCTCTCTTTAAGTTTTAACTTTGTTTGATTTGTAAAATATTAGGCTAGTTATGAATGTGCAACTTTGTTTTGGTTTTGGTTGATTTGGTGGGAAAAGTCACTTGAAAGGATGGATAGTGGGAAATCTATTTTTCAATTGGGCTAAGGAGTCAAAATCGAGCAAATAGGACTGGGATCAAGGGCAAAAGGTAAAATGTTTTTAGGGCAAGATAGATAACCCTTGGAGATCTTGGAATTTTTTTTTTTTATGAGATGGTATGATCGGGATAAAGAGCACTTAAGAATCCTTAAATCCAGAAAAGGAAGTAGTAGGAAGAGGTCAAACGAGAGAGGGAGAAACTAAGGTTTCCAAACACTGGAAATCAGAGGAAAATATATAAATAATAACTAGTTAAAAACAGGGTGCTTTTAACAAATCATGTAGTAATGATCCTAGTTATACATTCAGATTTAGCATAAACATAAATGAATGCATGTAGCAAAGAAAGAAAACAATTACAAGTGAGGAAATAATTCACTCCAAATAGCTCGTCACAGGAATCCTGAAGTATGATGCCAATTATTTTGATCTAGCTTTCTAACTCGAAATTTGACACAAAAAATATTTGAAGTCCAAGAATAAATGACTATAACAATCCCAGAAATTTTATTCCACCCTAATACTTCAAAGAGTGAAGTATTTATACAAATTCTAAACTAAAATATCTTGAAAAAATATCAAGATTGTTTTAGAAATATCTCAAACTATTTTACATAAATAGAACTCAATAAAAGGACACTAAAAACTAATGAATCTTTTTGGCACTATACTTATGGATTTATGGTGACAAAGAAAATAATTCTAATTTTATCTCAACTCTTAGTTGATGATGAGGCATCCAAGTCACTAAATGTCTCCTTTATTTGTGCATTCTGCTCCAGCAATTCTGCAAAATCGGGGTCCAATGATACCTTTGTGTATCTCAATCTAAAATAGATATGTAAAAAGTGAAAGAGTTTTTGTAGATAAATATGTTACTAAGATAAAATCCTCTCCATTTCCCAAAATTCAATTCTAGTTGTTCACAATATGCTCTGCAAAACTATGTCTAAAACTAGATTTTGCCTAATCTGAAAATTAGGTGGTGAAGATGTGCATGTATCTATCATTATGTAATAATGGTGAATAAAGTGAGATAGGTTTTTGTAGCTGGACATATTAGGAACATAAACCTTTCAGTTTTGAAAAATTCATCTTGGATTGTCCACAATAGTTTCTGAAAAACTATGACTTAAATAGGAATTTTTTGCAAAAATGTCACTTCTTGCTCTATTTTCATCTTTTAACCTTTTTTTTTCTTTTAACTAATTTTCTTTTACTTTGGATAAAATTCATTGTTGGTGAAAGTATTTTCATCTCTGTTTAACCATTACTGCCTCTGTATTTACTTTTACTTTTTACCTTGACTGCTTTGTAATTTTTTTAGATTTGACTTTTACTCTGACTTTCATCTGATACACTTTAACTCTGATGCTCTTTGACTGTTTATGTTTTCACTATCATTGTGAATTCTTATTTCATTTTTACATTCACTGAAATTTATCTCTCAGCATAAATAACTTCTTTCTGTTCTGCTGCCTGGAATCTTTTGTTAAGGAATATCATTTAAAATTATTTTCTTTGTGAACTTTTGGAGTAAAATAGATCTTTAACTAGTATTTATATTGTTTTATCCAATCTGTCCTTTTGCCAATGAACTGCAAAACAAAATAATTTTTAATGAAACCCTGGCTGCAGGGAGGTGATAATGGCTTTAAGTGGTCACAGTACTGTATTTGATTTTGGCACTTTGGAACCTTTAGGATTGCTAGCATTCTGCTTTTTTGGCATTTTGGCTACTTCTGCAAGTTTAGACAGTTTGAAGAAGTAATTTTCACTTTTAGCAGAGGATTCTTGGATAAATAGGTGAAGTATAGTCTTTTCTTATGGTTTTCTTTATAGTTAGGTTTGTCAAAGAGGTTAACAGGCTTTTGAAACTGACTTAAAACAAGAAAAAAGGGTTTCCTGAGTCTTTTAATGAGAAATTTGGGCTAAAGAAGTCTGCTAAATTTAGGCAAAGAGGCTTATGATACCTTCAAAGGATTTATGGCTTAATTCAAAGTTTAAAATAGTTCATTAAACTGAAAAAACTTACAAATTTCCTTCAAAATTGTGTGCAGCAGTAAAACAGGGTTTCTGGAAAAAATTTGACAGGGTTTGGCCTGTTTTTGGGGCTTTTTGGGAGTTTATTTTAATTGGTTTTTAAATTCTAAGTATGTTTTTGTTCTTAAAATATCTTTTAAATCATTTGCTGGTTCAATTTTTATAAAAATACCTGTTGTAATACAGGTATTTGGCTTTGGAATAGTTTCAGAGTTTCTTAAATGATTTGATGGCTTCTGTAGCTTTTCTGGACAATGTGCAGCTCCTCGACAATCTTCAAAGGTTACAGGGTAAATTTTGCAGGTTTCAGGTGCAGAAATGGCGCAAAAAGGCTTAAAAAGGATGCTTTTACAGTCGGGAAGGCGTGAGCAATGGTTAATTCGTAGAAGAGAAAGAATGAAGTTTATTTCAAAGGTTAATATGCATTTCGGTCACATTACTTATGCATTGAATGATTGTCACATTAGGCATGAGCAGTAGTTTCGGGTTTCAAAGGATTGAAAACCATAGTGGTTATCATTCATGTTTTTGGTGGTAAGTAGTATTGGGCTTAACCCACGCGATCGAATAAAAAACATCCACGTGGAGGAGAGAGGAATTTGTAATATTGCCCATTTCGCGCAGATATGGAGCAGAGGCAATCGCGCATCTTTTCCACACGATATCAGATGTCAGTCGTCGGATCTTGGGATTATATGCGAAGGGTCTAGATTTGTTGGGAAGGTGCGCCGGACTGGGAGTGGGGCCAGAGTTTTTTATATGCGGCGGAAATGGCTTAACCTTTATAAAACTGTGTTTTAATAAAGCTCAAGCCTTAGGCTCTATGAAGATAGCAGAGGGGTTTGGTTTATTTAAATGTTTTTTAATAAAAAATTTGCAATGGGTCGATCAGGGTATAAGCAGGGATTAATATTATATAGTAATTCAAACTCTTAACATATGCTTGAATACAATAAGTTAGGCGGGGATTAATGCGGGGATTAATGGGTTTTTTGGGTTTATTTAAATATAAGGGAATTAATATATACAGGTAGGTGTAGTTAGGGATTTAATATAATAAGTTAGGTGTAAATTTCAAAAAAGGAATAGTGTAATGGTCATAAAATACATGTTTATTCTAAGTAAAGTGTAAATCATAGACAAAGTAAAGCATTTGTTGTCTTTTAATATTATTTCACTTATACTTAGGATAAATGCATTTTGAGGGTTTATGACTGATTTTGAAGGGAATGAAGTTAATTATTTTAGGATTTCAATTTTACTAAGTAAAAAATGTGTTTTTACTTAGGAAAAAGGGATTATAATGTATGAATGAAGGGTAAATGCTGATAAATGTGGGTTTAATGTAGAACTTCAATATTTTTAACTAACCAGTCATTGAGCCTTGGGTTCGGTCCCAACAAAAGTCAGAGAAATTCTCTAAGCCTTTTTGACTAATAGTTTAGAATATTGAATACTTGTAGGGGAGGGAAATTAGTGATTTTTCCCAATGATGTTTTATTACATGATTTCTCAACTGCTTTCTACCTACCCAAATTTATTTCTAACATTTTTTCTTCATTTTGTAGGTGCATTTAGGCTTGCAACCTTAAAATATTTTTCTTTCAAAGCATAAAACTGTCTAAATCTACCTTATTTCATCCGAGGGCTCAGATTAAACTGTTGAGCTCCTCATTATTCTTTACCTATCTACTAATTTGTCAAGTTTAAACTGTTTGACATATTTTTATTCTCTATCTAAAACATGAAATTTAAAGCACGAGAGGTCAATTTTAAGTTGGTTGACCCTCATGGATTGTGGCATTTAGGACGACAAGCTGCACACAATCTTATTTGAAAAAGTAAACTAAATTAGTGACATTTAAACTTGCAACACTTTCATGATCTATTTTTGACGGGGTTCATATTTAATATTATTTTGATCTTTGTTTCTTTTTGTCCTTTGGTTGTTCTTTTAGGACATACCCTCTTTTCGTTTTTCTAATTTGGGAATGCATTTGCAGAAAGCAAAGGTATGTACATATTTAAAAGACTATGAAAGTCAATTCAAAATTATGAATCCTATATTTATAGGACCCTAACAGATCCAGTGTATGAGTGCTCACAAAGATGGCTCTTAGCTTATATGGTTCAAGGTTAGCGAGCTTAGTCCTTAATTCCTATGAATAAAGAATGAAGAGAGGGGAGTTTCTATAATGTTATTTTTACTATGAGTTATGTCCCAAGGGCTTGAATATTGAACCTGAAAAATATTATACCAGAATCGATAACAAGAAGGGGTCCAAATCACACAAAATTGAGATAGAGGTGGGATTCCAAAGGCCAAAATAATACTGGTGGTGATGTTGTGCAAGAGAGGTATGTATATTAATTTTATATCTTTTTTATATAGTAAGTTGTTCAAACTCATTCACTGAGAGATGAACTATTAGTCATCTCAATATATTTGGAAAATTACTAAAAAAATCCATAGTTTAACTTTCAACCATAGAAATCTCTAGTTATAGTAACCATCACATTTTAAATTATAGTAATAATATGAGTGTATGTATAGTCCATTAATTTGTTGCAATATTCATGAACTATGTATTTGTTAGCACCACTAGGTATTCATTCAGTTTGTAATATACATGATAACTTTCAATTCACGATGATGGTTGTCAACTACCGAGTTCCAGTATTTAATATATCAGGAGAGTTATAAGATAATAGATCAATATTGAGTGGAATCTATGAAGTCAACCATAAACATGAAAGGCATCCTATAAATCATGAATATGACAATAACCATACAATTCAAGAACTCATATCAACAATAGACCTGTAAGGTAACTTATCACTTTTGAACATAATAGTAAATTTAGACAATCAATTATAACAATTTTAAGAAAGCTATAATTATTCATATGACAATGAATGACATAGTTCAAACATACAATTTATTTTCATGGACACATAAAACAACTGGTCATTCTTTAGCATGATAGTGAGATTTAGGTAGCTACTCATGAACATATAGGATTATGCATAAATAAAAAACAACATGGAATACCAAAATCCATTCAAGGCTATTAAAATTATGAAACATTCCATATATTCATAGATATATAAATTGAACTTGTAACATGTAAAATAATCTCCAATCAAGCTTGTGAGAGTGAACTTCCCAAATTCTAAAACCTATCAGATAATGAAGATATTGTAAGAAGGCAATAGGCTAAACTTCAGAGAAATTTTCAAGATACCATTCATGATCATATCGGGAAACTTGAAATTTACTAAGATGATAGTAATAACATGGCCCAATCATTTAGTAACACTATGGATAAAAAATATAATTGGTCAACCATGATCATACAATGATTCAAGTATTATTTCATGAATAAAATAGAATTCTACATCAGCCCATTAATATATCAGCATAGTCAGTGTACATAAATAAAATATGCATTAATCAATATACATATTTAAGTGAATTTAATGGGAAACTAAAGGAGGGACTTCCTATCTCCACCCATCTATATGCCAGCTACATTTTAATCTCTCTTGCAATTAACCATCCATGAGCTAAATTCAGATTCTAAGGAAATACTTCCATAGGGGTAAATTTACACCAATAGATTGGTCAAGCTATCAAGAGCTTCAAAACATAGGGGTTCACCCAAATTTCAAAATAGTGTGTTACTTAGATTCAAAGGATTGATTTCACTTTCGTAGTTCATTAAAAAAATGGAACAGTCGATGCTTTAGACAAATGGAACAATCGATGGTTTTAACACATACAAAGAGCTCCAAGAAATTCTTCCTTCACTGATTCCAAAAATCCAAATTCAAAATCCTAGAGATAGTAAGTTCCAAATATAGAGTAATAGATAGTGTCATATAGATAATGTTAGAGATGGTACAATAGAGCTTTGGTCATGATCTAGTGCAAGAGAACTCCAGCCAATGAGCTAGTTCGAAAGAACTTATGCCAGGGAGCTAGTGTTAGAGAGAGATATCCTTATTAAACTAGGATGAGAAAGAGATGGTGCAAGAAAAATATAGTATAAGAGATTTATAGTGTGAAATAGTTATTACCAGAGTGCTAGTGCCATAGAACTATAGCGTGAGAGAGTTATTTCCACAATGCTAGTGCTAGAGATATATTCAGAGATAGCGCGATTGAACCAACACTAGCAAGGGATGGTAAAAGAAATTTGTTTGAGAGATAATGTGATATATATATATATATATATATATATATATATATATATATATATATATATATATATATATATATATAATATATACATCACATTATCTCTCAAACAAACTTTTTACCATCTCCTGCTAGTGTTGGAGATAATGTGATATATATATATATATATATATATATATATATATATATATATGATAGGTAGCGAAATTAAACCAAAATAGGTGATAAATAGTGTGATAGCTCTAATTATTGAACTAGGGTGAGCAAGAGATGGTGTGAGTGTTTTATGTTCTTTGCTATGAGAGTGTATATATGGATTGCCTTTTATATCACTTGGCACAACCAAGAGGGCATTGATTTGGTCTTTATGGTGCCTTGACTTCCAATATTGTCTCTTAAATACACGAGAGGGGATAATGGGGATGATCATCACTGAATTTCATTTGTCTCTTCACATCATAATTTTTGACAAGGTCCATTGAATCCATATCGGCCCAATCACATCTAATTAAAATTTTAGTTACGGAAATGGAATTTCCTAGCCGTGAATGGTTTGAGTAATAAATTCAATGAGAAAAGGGTACAATTTTTTAGATTGCGCGAGAGAAAACAATAATATTCCATCAAACCAAAAATTTTGTTAATTAATTCATTTTAATTAACAAATATCACATATTTAATTATAGTTTTAGCTAGTCGCGGATCTCTCCATGTTGATGTGGTTGTCACAATTATATTTAAAATAATAGGGGTATAATATGGGGATGTTACAAACCCAATCCCCTTAAACGAACACCATCCTTGGTGTTTACAGAGAAAATAACTTACAAAGCCATATATCCACAACTCTTTACATCAACAACCCTTTCCCATGTCCTGAATTTTCATGTCTAGCCATGTCATTCATTATATTTAATTATTTCTCAGGGTATATATTTAGCTCATTGCTTTCTCAAACACAAAAATTTCATTTATGATCCCATTGATTATGAAAAATTACTCCTTGAAAACCAATTTACTTTAGTTTCCTCTTCCTTGCAGTTACACACATTCCAAGTTCAGGTATCCCCTTCTTTGCCTCCCTATTTTTTTCGGAAAATCCATTCCTTGGAAAGGATTCATCATAATAAAAGAGTCCTGATGAAGTATCATAGCGAAGGAATTCCTCTTGATTTCTCTAATAGAACAATAAATTTGTCACGGTATATCTCATGGTGATCAATGCATATCACAGGGCTCTACTGTCACCCTAATGGGCTAGTTCGTTAAGTCTTTAACTCCACTATGCTTTAGTTGCAACACTCTGATATTACCATGTTGATACTGATATTTCCTATGATCAAATGGATACGTTAATATTTAACCTATATCATAAGCACAAAATTATTATAATATTAATCATTTTTTTTAATCAAATTAAACAAAAAACTTGAACTGAGGATTCTTTAATCTGATACTTATCTTTATGGCTACTCTTTACTTCCTATGGATTCACAATAATTGAGTGCTTTAACGGATCAAGAAATACCATAGTCATGTGATTAATTTTTCAACAAGTACAAAATAGTTTTATAGACAAAGTAATCAGTTAGTGGTGTAGTTAATTGTTCAGTAGGCACTAATTGGTTTCACAAACAAAGCAAGCACTCAGTGGTTCAACATTCAAATTTCAAGAACTTAGTGGATTCACATACAAAGAAAGAACTAATTGTTGCATATGATCTATAGCTCCACGCATTCTTTCGCTATTTTTTTCTTTAAGTCCAACTTCGTCTTTTCGTATAACTCCAAACAAGTCCCCCTTGTTCTAACATCCCAATGATTGTGGCACATATTTCCCTTTATCTACTAGCTCCATGCATTATTTTGCTAGTTTTTTCTTTAATTCCAACTTCATCTTTTCATATAACTCCAAACAAGTCCCCCTTGTTCTGACATCCCAATAAGCGTGGCACATATTTCCCATTATCTACTTACCTTTATAGGCCCTAGAAACCCCTATTTTGAGTAGTCTACCTATCCAAGGACTTTCCTACACTAGGCCCCCCATCAACTATTCACTCTTTTGAGCCTTGGAAACCCCCATTTCTAGAAATATACCAATCCAAGAGATTTCTGGCATGCGGTAATAATAAGAGTCTTATAGTCAAGTATTAGTTTTGCGTGCTCTGATGTGATGTGGAAGGAGTCTTATGGAAAAGCAATTGGTTTGCATGCTCCACTACATTGCTCATGTATTCTTATATTCAAGGTATTGGTTATGACTTTCCCATGAGATAAAAAAAGTACCATAGGGCGGTAATGTCATCATGACAATGTTATCCTAAGCTCCATGCTCCATTGTTTGAATTAGTTGTTATCGCAAGAATTCCTAGTTGAATATTTTTCAAGAAACCTAGATGCCTTTTAGAATACTCACAGTATTTGCTAATAGCTAGTTGGGTTTGTTGAAAATACTTCAACTAGGAATGCTTGCGATGAAAACTAATTCAAATGATGGAGCATTGAGCTCAGGAGAAAATTGTCGTGATGGCATTATCACATTATGGCACTTTATTTATCTCATGGGAGAAACTCATAACTAGTACTTTGAATATAATAATCTATGAACAGTGTATTGGAGCATTGATAAGAAACTGAATTGGGGGGGAAATTTGGTAAAAATTAAAAGTCTTAAGAATTGCTCGAGACAAGAAAAATCAAATAGGTCTCGTCGCCCTGATTCTGGCGCACTTCGTTTCATTGAAAACCCGACTTCGTTTGTGAAAGTTATAGCCTGATTTCTACTTTGCCAAACAGGTGAATTTAAAAAAAAAAGGTCAAACAGGGTCAAAGTGGTCAAAATTTTGGTTTTCCTCCAACCAATGGTGTGATAACAAGTGTCAAATTATGGTTGGCCTGAGTTTCTGGGCACATGTCAGTTTGTGGTTGGTTTTAAACGAGCCAATGGGAAGAGGACACGTGGCTAGCTCGGAGGCTACCACGTGCCCCTCCCAAAGGCCAAATTTTGGCCACGGTAAGGTCAAAATTGAATTTTATATGGTGGAAAAAATATTATATGGAGGATGGGCGGAGGTCAGGCTCGACCCTGCGACCTCCCCCACACAAACAACACTACCTACCAACTATGCTACTCAATATGTCTTAACAATAATAACATTCAAAATGTATATAAATTTTGTTTTGAATTTCAGTGGGGGTAAGCGGGGCCAACCCCATATGGCCAACCCCTTACCGTGGGATCACTTCCCATGACCATGGTGAGGCCATAATTTAAATGTGGAGATTAACCATTAAACACAGGTTACTTAACCCTTAATCCACATTTAGCACTAATCCGTATGTCAATTCATATTTTTGTTAAACACGCTTAATTAGCACCTAACCTCAGTTAATGCACGCTTATCTTTAATTAATCACACTTATCACTGGCGGTCAGTTTGGCAGAGTCCGCTAGTGATAAGCTGAAGGAGCCATAACTTTGGCATATTTCGACCAAATTAGGATCAGGAAGACTCTATCCTAAATGATTTCGATGCTCTAATAAGTTTGGTGTAGGTTGTAGAGGTAGAGGAGCACTTTTTTAAGCGATTTTTCCACTTTTAAGATTAAATATGCCTAGGGCCACTAGGAGAGGAGGCCATGTCTAGTTCACCTGAATACCATTTGCAGAGCCAGAAGAGGCTATTTAGGGGTTTTTTGGTCTCCTTAATCCAAAGAGGGCCAAACCATTGAAGCAGATCCATGGAGATGTAGCCCAGGAGGGGTGAACTTCGTTATCATCTATGTTGTTATGTGTTTGTTGTGTATTGTATTCTCTGCAATTTACTTGTTTTTATGTGTTTCAAAAATCTAATTTACTTAATGAATTTCTGATAAAAGACACACAAACTTGACACAAAAACCCTCTTATAACTTGCTATTTGAGACGATCCTTGAGCACAATTTTATTTTATATTGATGGGTAAGCTAACACAACAAAGAAGATTTTTATGCATTACAAGCATGATGGAATCTTCATTAAGCATTTTTTCTAATCCATCTCCTTAGTAAGACTCTTTGATAAAGAGATGTTGTAGAAGCTCTACATCATGAGAGATATGGTGCAAGAGATGTATGAAGATAAGAAGGAGAGAAGTATCCTTCAAGAGAATTTGATGGCCATGAAGGAAGAGAAGCAAGAGCTTCTTGAAAATATGCATGAGATGGAGACTCATCTCCATATTGCAAAGGAAACCCTAGCCAAGTATGTGCATGACAATGAGGTATGCAATTCAATTTTATCTTCTACTTCCTCTCAAAATTAATGTGTGGGTGTTTTTAAAAGACACACTTGAGGAATAGGGTCCAAATTATTTATGAAAATGAGCTATGAAGGTAAAGGATTGGGAAAACATGCACAAGGCATAGTTGAGCCAATTGTTGTTGAGGAAAGGCCTAGGTATTTGGGTCTTGGTTATGGACAACATGATGGAGAATGCTCCAAAGCCAAGGAGGCACATGAAGGTTTTCCAAGAATGACTTTCATTACTTGTTCATTACCTCAAGCTTGTGAATTTTGTGTTCATGAGGAATGCAAAGTTTGACACCCACTTTGCAAGAATATGTTCGTAAACATACAACTTACGAAAATGGAAAACAAGAGGATGTTGAAATCTCTAAAGTCATTGAAGCCATTGTTGGTATTCCGAAGAGAGAAGCTAACTCATCAACTTCACCTCCTAAAGAAGGCGAAAAGGGTTAATGTGCAAGGTATAAATATGCCTTTAATCAAGTTGCTTTTAATTATGATAAACATGGAAAATCCTCACATAATATTTGGAGAAAATTTACATGTTCCTTTTGTGGTTTGAATTACCATATTGTTCCGAGGTGTTGGAAGAAGATATCCATACACGAGAAACTTTGAAAACTAAGGATACAGAAAGCCAAAGGTCCAAAGGTCAATGAAAACCATGGTGAAAATAAGATGCAATTATTGTGCACTAATTGCCATAAGAAAGGCCATCTTGTAGACAAGTGTTGGAATTTTTATCCAACAAGTGATTCAGGAAATTTGAAGATTCAGGTCACAAGAGATATTGAAAAGAATGGAAAAGAGGATTCCATAATTGATGCGGGTCAGGATGATTCACATGATGGAGTGCAATTGAATTAAGTGCCATCGAAGTGGTTTGGAAAAATATGGTTAGATTTCTTAACTAATTAAGGCTTTGCATTTATTTTGATGATTGATGCAAATATTGCCTTATTGATGCATTTATTTGCCAATTTAATGCATTTATTTTCTCTTGAAAGTACCTTGACTATAAGAATCTATGAGCAGTGTGGTGGAGCATGCCAACCATAATGATAATGATACTCATGGTAGTAATATTAGTAATAGTGATATTTACTTGAGGTCATTCTTGCACACTTTCCCAATGGATTACACATGTGGCATGGAATCTATCAAGTACTAATTTTTATTTACATGCCATTCACGTATTCATCACATAAAATAAATTTAATTAATCATCCTCCCACAACGATGGCTCTCAAAACAAGACTTGTTAAACAAAGTGGAATCATTATACCTTCATATCATTATTCACATATTCATAAAATGTAGAACTTACACTAGCCAAGCACTATTTAGGTTATGTAAACTTCCTTATGTTATTTTCATAGTTTTCATGCCATTGCTTATTTTGTTTAAGTGGACCCAACCAAGTCGTCTTGGATGATTCATTATCTTCTTCTGCACCCTACTACAATTCAACACATGGACAAGGTTAAGTTAGGGTCTTAAAGTTCTAGTTTAGTTTTATTCATCTATTATTCACATGAGCTTCATTACTTCCCTTTCGCACACCCAACAAACCAAACCAAGAACAAATGAATATGGAAAAAAAATTGAGAAATTGTAACAACCTCTATATCTAATGCTCTTGTAAAAATCATTATGAATTTTAATTCATGTAAATGATGTGCAATTGTAACACATTAACTAACTGAGATGTGGACATAGATTCATAGGAATGAGGAGGAGGATATTACTTGTAAACTCGAGGCTTACATTTTTTACATCACCTAAATATTTGTTGGTTTAATGACACTGTTATGAAGTCATTGAATGGAGGGTTTGGGCCTACTAAGTGGAGAAAAAGTCAACAATATTTTTCTCGTGAGTCATGTGGATGGGGTAAACACACAAGAGAATTTGGGAGAGGAAAAATTTTGTGGGGGGATGAGAGGAACATGAGTTTATCAATGGAGGACTTGAGCATTTGAGGATTGGAAATTTCCTAAATGGATTCTCATCTCTAGAGAGAGAGAGTGCCCAAAAATAGCAGGAAGAATGCATAGTGAGTATGGTAGCTAGTGTACCTGTATAGAAGAATCAAACTCACATGTGTCTTGCACTTGAGAGATGGATTACCTGAGTTTAGTAAGGCCTATGTTGTGCATGCTTGTTGTGATTACAATTCCTATTGTTTTCTTGCATGTTGTGATACTAAGGCCGACGTATGTGTCTCTGTGTTGTTTTACTAAGGCTAGTCTATGTGCCTATATGTTGTGTGCTAGAGGGATTTCAATGGAGTGGTGACACGCAGGTTCTTGATGAGTAGATAAACTCGTGAGGGCTTACTCATTAATAAACCACCTAAGCAATGACTTTCCTTGGGGTCGATAAACCACTAGAAACTTTTTTTGTTGAGAAACTACTTGCTAGGTTGAGGCACTCTAGTACTATTTGGGAATGATAAACACTAAGTGTGACCTTGGGGCTGAAAGCCCTAATATTAGCACCACTGATAAACTACTTGGATAAGTGTGTTATTTACTCCTACAATAGCTAATCTAGGTGATAAACCTCTAATTGTGCACATGTAATCCATCTCAGGAACCGAACTGAGACTCTTTGTGCCTTTCTTGAAACTTGATGGTTGTTGTGTGATTGGTGGAGGACCTTATGGTGTTGTAGCAGGGAGTTATATAGATATATCATCGGAGAGATGGACCCTTGCTAGGTGTGATTGGTTGAGAATGCATGTGAAATTGTGAAATTTACTTCCTCAGACTCTGAATCTAGTTTGTGGGTGGTCGACAACAAAATAAATTGCAGTGCAGTTGGCCTATGGTTGGGTGATAAGTTGAAGTCCCACTCTCAGATGAAAATTATTTGAAGATAATAAGAAAATCACTTATTTTCGTACTTGGTGCATTTAAAATATGACTATTATTTCTATGTGATATATATGTATCAACATTGGTAATAGACAAATATGTTATTTATGTTTGTCTATGATGAGGTGCTTTATATATATGTAAAAATCTCATGGTTAAGAGGGGTTATAGGACTTTTCATTAGTTAATATGTTCATGAAGCATTGATATATTCATATTTTGTTGTGTGATTACTGGATGTGGTTGACTAAGCTATTACAATGTGTGAATTCCATTGGTCAGTATGCCATGGATATTAGAGCTCTTTGCATGTTCGGGAATTTGAATGTATTTTCTGACTAGTGATTATGTATGATGCATCATATGTTATATTAGTTATATCTCATCAATAGGGATATATTAAACAAGAAATATAGGTTGAAGTTTGGTCAAGAGGGTTGGTTGTTACACTGCTAGATGTTTCGTGGGAAGAGGTTAATGCAAAATTTTATGGTGTGGAAAGCCAACTTAGCTTCACCTTTATTCAACCAAAGATCACTCTAAATTTATGGTCAGTCAAAGCTCAATTTGAGTCGATGAGTCAGACCTTATGCATATTTATAAATGTGTCAGGTTTCTACAAGGAATGCATAGCAGCTAGCATGGAGCCCATTACGGGAGGACCTATATTGTTGAGGAACTCAATTAATCTAAGGTTACTCACCAACAATGTTATGGATTGTTAGTTACTTATTTTTAAAAAGATGTCAGTGTAGGGAATGATTCCCTGAAGAGCTTGAAACATATTCATTGTTGCTTTCCTAGAACAAAGTTATGGGATAATGGTTTTATATCTATTAATCTTACTAATTTTTAGCTTAGACAAAGTTTTTGACTTGCTATCAGCATTAAGTTTCCATCAAACCATATTAGGGTCTCGACTAGGCATGTTAAGTCAATGATTAATGGTAATTCAATTGTTTGTGATAATTTTTTTATTCATTTTAATTCGACTAGTTGGGTTATTTCAAGTGGTTCTATCATGTTGAATGGTTGTGTTTGGTCGAATAGTTGATCAGTTATGTCAAAAAGCACTTGATGAGTTGAGCACAATGGTGTTTTCTAAACATAATTTTGTAATATTTGGAGAAGTATGAATTTTATAACAATATTTCCATATAGGTTGGTTTAGGATAAATTAAAACCTCCCATTCAACCTAGAAGGAACAAGAGGGTGGGAGGGGGAATTACATAGTGGTATTAGAGCTGAAGGTTCAACATTGGACCTTTGGGGATAATGCTCGATGCTCTATTACAAAACATGGTAATTAATTTGATTGATTGATGTATGTTGGCATATAATTTTATTATATATGGCATGTTATATGCAAGTATTGAACTTGATGTGATCATTATTTTCTAACAGTCATGCTAACTTGAGGTGTGATGTTCCAGATGGATATACACCAACAAGCTTATTGCAATAGAACCAAGGTTATAGTAAATATGATTTATTATATTTTATTTTCTAATAGTTTTATGTGTATGAAAACACATAATAAGACACCAAGAAACAAGGGATTAAACACAAATTGGTGTAGTATAGCACTAACAATTCTTAGTATGGGCATGAAGAGGAGTTCATGGAGAAATGAGGAGAAGAATGTTCCCTTGATTAGATGGACGCCCTTAGAATTCTAAGGGCTGAGCTAAGAATATTCAATGTTAACTAAGAGAATATTGTCAAGGCCCAAGAGAAACAAGAAGAAGTAAATGTTGTCATGCTGCAAAGTCTGTCATATCTGTAGAGAAAAAATAACATGAGCTAGGAGCTATCTACAAGTTTAATAAAAATTGATCAAGACTTGGAAGTAAAGAATTAAATATTGATGGAGTTTAAGGAAACAAGTAAAGGAAGAGATATAGGCAAGGAAGTGAAGAAATAGTGAGGGGTGGAACTCCTCTAATTACCCAAGAAAGGAGGACAAAAAGTCCTAAGTAGTTTCCTAGTTTTACAACCAAAATATGTTGTTAGAAGATAAGTAAGGGAAATGATTTCATGTTAGAGTAATTCAAGAAGGAAAATACTCCTACCTTTGAAAGAGAAGTGAATAAGGTTGAGGAATCAGAGGCCAGGATTCTAGGAATGAAGAATTTTTACAGGGTCCATAGTTACTCTAAAAATATGAAGGTGAGAGTAGCCATCTTTAGCCTAACGGGGGAGGTTGATATATTATGGGGAAACTTGAAGACCTCGAGGGTATTTGAAAGATATTTTCAAGATAATTACCTATATGAGGGGTATTATGATAAAAAATCCAAGGAATTTTATGAGAGCAAGTTAGGGAAACCATAAGAATATTAATATGTAACCATATTCTTAGTGTTGTTGAGGTATGTACCTTACCTCAAGGATGAGAAACCAAAGATCCAAATGTATCTCATTGGGTTCCCATAGACCTGTAGGGACATAATCAAGTTTGATGAACCTCAGACTCTAGAGGATTTTATCACGAATTTGAAGTATTGTTACGAACAATACAAGAATAAATATGAATATAAGATTGATTATATAATAAATGGGAAGTCTATCTATAAACATAAGGGGCAGAAGATTGTAGGATGCCTAAAGATGGAAGTATGATATTTTCCACTTTTTCAAATAGTGAGTCTCAATAGAAACCCCATTATTCTAATAAAGACTAGCTATCTAATTCAATAAGAGAGGAAGTCAATGGGTCCAAGGAAAAACCCATAGATTGATAAAAGTATGGGGAAGACCACTTATGAAGGAATTGTCCTTATTTATAGGGAAATCATCCAAGAATATACAATATACAATAATTTGAGACAATAAATGATGTGGCTCATAGCATACCATGCATTTATGAAACATTGGATAATAGATACGTTGATCACAAAGCCTTAATGGTCAAAATGGAAGGTACATTCAATAACTAGTTTGTTTCTATTATAATTGACCCTAGATCAAATTTCAGTTATGTGAGTCCATATGTTGTAGAGAAGTGTGTTAAATATCACAACACACATGAATTCGTGGTTGGTTTATCTAACCATAAAAACCAAGAGGAGGGTTAAACATGTGGTGAACTCATGTCTGGTAGTGACAAATGAGATGCTTGCAACAACTAACTTAAATATACTACCCTTGGGTTCATACAATTTATTAATTGGCATGGACTAGATGGTTGGGAAAAATACAAGTTTTATTTCTTAGCAAGATGATTGAGTGTCTTAACGACAAATGGGAGAGAATCACACTATAAGGAAAAATAAATCCTATAACTATAAAAAAAAATAATTTCACTATAGTTGAATAAGTGCAATAGGATTGAATCTAGACTATTTGTGGTGCAAGTGGACAACAAACCATAGGATAAGGGGGGTAGAATGGAAGAGCACCCAACCATTAAAAAATTCAGTACTGATGTTTTTCATGAAGAGATCCCTAGATGGATACCACACAGGGAAGTTGATTTCTTCATAAAATTATAGCCAGGGACAATGCTAGCATCTATATCTCCTTATCAAATGAGTACGCTAGAATTGATAGAGTTGAAGCACCAACTACAAGAAATACTAGAAAAATGTTATATCAAGCCAAGTGTGTCACCTTGGGGAGCACTAGTTTTTTTCATGAGAAATAAAATTGACACACTAACATTGTGCATAGATTACAGGAAACTCAATAAATTCACCACAAAGAATAGATATCCCTTACTGCATATTGATCATCTATTTTCATCAGATGAGGGTAGCATTAGGTATGCATAAAGGATGAATGCATTCATAAAACATCATTCAGAATGAGGTATGGGCACTATGATTTTGTGTTTGTACCCTTTGGGATTACTAATGCCCCTTCTACATTTATATGTGTCATTAAAAATGTACTTAGTCCTTATCTGGAAATTTTTTTATTATTTTTCATTGATTATATATTGGTTTATTAAAAAACTAAAGAGAAGCACAAAGAGCATCTAGAATTTACGCTACAACTATTAAGAGAGCATAAAATTTACACTAAACTCAGCAAGTGTGAGTTCTTTAAATCCCAGATTCGGTTCTTGGGACATATAGTCTCAAATGAGGGAGTGGTTGTTGACCTAGAAAAGGTAAGGGAAATTATGGAATGGCCATCTCCACAAAATGTAACAAAAGTGAGATCATTCATGGGGCTGATAGGATATTATAGGAGATCCATGCATTGCAAGAAAAGGATTTAAATTTTAGTGGACAGTGAAATTCCAATCCAACTTAGAGAAATTGAAATACTTGGTCACACATGCACCAGTGCTAAGTATAGCCAACCTTAATAATTATTTTGTGGTATCAACAGATGGCTATAAGGAAGGGATCGATGCAATCCTCATGAAATAAGTAAAATTTCTGTGCTACGATTCTAGAAAGCTAAATGAGCATGAGCATAATTATGTAATTCATGATCTAGAATTGGTAGTGATAGTTTACGTTTTAAAGATGTGAATTCATTATTTCCTTGGAAAATTATTCATATTAATGACAGATCATGGAGGGATGAAGTATATATTTTATTAGCCTAAGTTGAATTCCAAGTAGGAAAGATGGTTTTCCTTTATTAGCAATTTTTATTTTGAAATCAAATACATCAAGGGCATGGAAAACAAGGTATCGGATGCTTATAGAAAGACCATGAAGGGGTTTTGAGCATGAATTTCTCTCTCACATATGATGGAATACTAAAGTTAAAGTAAAGGTGGTATATACCTTGTAGGGGTAACATGAAAAATTTCGTCACAGATTAGTATCATAAAACACCATACTTTTTTCATCCTAGATATCAGAAGATGATAACAACCATAAAGACGTCATATTTTTGGCCAGACATGAAAAGGGATGTGGCTAAGTATATTGAAAAATTCTTGTAATTATAGTAGGTAAAGGTAGAATGCATACATCTAGTAGGATTTCTACAGTCAATCCCCATTCTAGAATGGAAATAGGAGGTCATTCCATGGATTTTATCATAATTTTTCCAAAGGATGTTAGGCAACATGATGCCATTATGGTCGTGGTGGATAAGTTGGGGAATACAAATCACTTTTTGGCTATTAATTCTACCCATATAACAAGTGATATTCCCCAAGTCTTCATAAAAGAGATAGTGTGTTTACATGGAGTACCTAAGAAAATTATCTTGGATAGGGATGGAAAATTTACGTATAAATTTCAGAAAGAACTATTTTTTGGTTTGGGGATAGAGTTGGCTTTTAGCAAAACATACCACCCATATACATACATGCATATCAAGAGGAAAAAAAAATGTTGCAGGACATGCTCAAGATGTATGTCATGCACTAGCAAAGGAAGTGGGAAGAGTTTCTTCCACTTGTGAAGTTTTATTACAACAATGGGTAGAAAGAGTCACTAAAGATGAGTCTATTTGAGGCACTTTATGGTAAAAAGTGCAATACTCCTATCATTTGGAGTTATCCAATGACTAGGGTCAATATTGGACCTAATATGCTAAAAGAGATGGAACAAGAAATGACAACCATAAGACAAAATTAAAAAATGTCTCAAGATAGGAAAAAGAGCTATGCAAAATAGCATAGAGTGCACAAGGAATTTAAAGTGGTAGATCATGTGTATCTTTGTATTAAACCAAATAAAATATCATTGAGAAGTGGGTCTTGTGCCAAGTTGGTGCCATAGTTTTGTAGGCCATTAAAAATTCTAGAAAGAGTGGGCCAGTGGGCTATAGATTGGCATTTCCACTCATACTGAAGGAACATGATGTCTTACATATTTATTTACTTGAAAAGTATTTTCACGATGCTAATATTGTTTTTGATTATTCTATGATACAGATGGAATCCATGGGAGATTTTAAACTAGATCCATTGCGCATTCTATACCAGAGGCATATTGCATTCTAGAATCAAGCAATAGAGTAGGCCAAGGTGTAGTCGAGAAAATATGGACCAGAGGAAGCTAAATGGGAGATGGATGAGTAAATGAGGGTGTTATACCTGTTGCCACTCAAAATAGTAGGGGTCCTAGGAGGGGATCCTATAGATAAACTACAAGGTCAAGGGGCAACAATGGAATAATAGCCCACTATCACCTCAGTTAAGGATCTCTACTATTTATGGACTTCCATCGATTGGAGGAGACCCGATATAAGAGGAATCGAAATTATGAATAGATTGATTAGTAGATAAGGAGTGATTCATAAATCCTATTCACAAGACATGCTCAAATAAATGGCTTAATTGTTTGAGAAGCAAGGTGAGGGGCTCCCTAGGAAGGGCTAGGAGGACACTTGAGCCTAGGTTTGGAGGATATCTCTTGATAATAAGTTTCCTAAACCTAATAATCCTTGTGGAGGAATGACTTCTATGTAATCCTTGTGAAATTTGAGTTATAAAGTTGTGGGACCATAAAGAACCCAAGTGAACCCAATCTAGGTCAAGGGTATGGAGTTGATAATCAATTTAGGGGCTTGACCTGACTAGGGAGGAGAATAGTATCAAAGGAATAATTTTATTTGAAATAAAAAAGAAATGAACCAAGTGAGGAAACTAACCCAAAATCAACTTAGGGAAGGAAATGGTCTTGCTGCTCGAGATTTCTTTTTCTTGGGATTAAACCATAATATTTTCCTCAAACTTGGAGGACCACTTTAGAAAACCCTAATGTAGTAGTCAACTGAATTTCATTATTTTTGGATGGCTACAACAAATTTCTCTTGATGCATTAGGTGAACTATAGGGTTAGGCATAGAATTTGGAAAAGTAAATAAAAGAGAGGTAAATTTGACCACCAAATGGATACGAGGATCAATTCCTTTCTTAGGGGGCTTAATGGAATCAAGATTCACCTAGATCGAGGGATTTCATGAGCTAAGGAGCCATAATTAATATTTTCTAGCCTATTTAGGGGAAAAAAACTAGGTGATTATATATTTGTACTTGAAATTTTCAAAGAGATGAATTTTTGAGGTCTTTCAACTAAATAGGTGCCTCTAGGAGCATTCACCCAATCCCTCAAAGAGAAATTCATGCATTAAATCTCTTATTCAAGGTCCCAAAATATTTTTTCATTACATTAACCCATACAAGAATAATGATAACAATATACATGCATTCGACAAGTTATTAACAATAGTAGTGTTAAAAGTTCACTTACATGAGAGAGAGAGATAGAGTATATCCATTCATCAACTTTGCATTAGAAATAAGCTCCAAAAACTAGTGAAAATCCAAAAATCATAGTGGATAAAGAAAATCCAAAAAGTTCACCCCAAAAAAAAGTGCGAAAATCTCTCAAGAGATCACTAATCCAATTGAAGTGATGATGAGAGAAATGAATCACCTCTCATCGAGGTACATGAGTTACCCCAACCTTTGTTTTTCCACCCTTCTTCATATGCCTTTTTCCTTTTATCAATTTTTCTTCATAACTACTCGAGGCTCCAGGGGATGAAAGCATGATGTGTAGGATATAGTATCAAATACCCCCTTTGAGGTGGGGCAGTTCATTTCCCACCAGGAGTTGGTACTATTATGGGTTCCTTAATGTAGAGGGGGCTCATATAGGGCCCATAGGAACTATGGTGATGGCCATATATAAGGGGTGGATCTCATGCTTCATTTTTTCCCATTTGTTAAATTTTTATGTCCCAACCATCTTTTGAATTTTATGGTACATTTCCTATTGAGTGTGACCAAATTATGATTTTTATTTTTTTTAGCTGCATCAACCTCTAGGGCATCACTCTAGGCCCGACCCAAGGTGTGGACAAGGGGAGGGGTAGGCTAAGCCTATGTGGACCCAGATGGAAAAAAAACTATGAATGGGGTTTAAAATGGGTGGATGGGAGTGATGTATGGTGTCGGGAAGCTGGACCACAAAACCAAAATCGTGATTTACCATGTAGTGCCATCCCTAAAGCTAATGGCCACTAAGGGAGATCACACAAGAATAGGATACAACTCTAACCAATAAATTGGGAAGAGGATATAAGATTACAAACCTAGTCCTCTCATTCCACCAAGTTCCCCCACTAATCCATGCCCAAAAGTGTCCATGATAAATAAACAAAATTACTCAACTAAATCAATGAAAATTCATACCTTTGGGGTTGGGAGGTCCACCTTCAAACTACGATCATAAAATATGGGTGACGAACCATGTGGATACTTAAGGTGGTGTAGATAGTGACACACTGATCTATCTAGTGGCTGCAATGGTCTCTTGGCTACCATCTATGAGAAAATTTTCTCCTGTGCATACTACCCATAGGTAGTGGGTAACATCTGGCTTCAACTAGGACATGAGCTCCTGGAAGGGTGAAAAAAGGTACTCAAATAAGAGGTCATGAGAACACCAACAATCTCTTGGTACTGCAGACCTGTTAATTGCACATATCAAAGTCCAAGCAGACATGGCATCATTTTTTGTGGTGTCTTATGATCACCCATGCTTAGTATTAGGCCATAAAATCAACAAGAAAGTAAAATTACTTTGTATGAAATTTTAATATAAATGCATCTAATCTATCATGATAATATCACATGATTTTAGTTCTAATGAGAGAAATCAATATGTAATTCATCCTACCTAACATTAATATTACATCATGCAAGTAATAAGTGTAATTGTAGAGCCAATGCAACCAAGAAATCACTAGATCAATATAAAAACATTTCCCCTAATGATTAATTATGTGGAAAATCCAATAGCAAGGATAGGAACAATCATATGGAGGGTCACTAGGATAGGAGGTGGGAAAATATAATTCCTATGCCTAGAGGATCATGGGAGAAGAGGGAACAAAGGGATGTAATATACTCCATGAGATCCTCTCCTTTAACCAGAAGATAGAGATGTCAAAAATCAGGCTCATAAAATTTTGATGGATGGAAACCCAAGACATATCATTTCCATCATGGTCCTTATCACTTATGTCATGCTTTATGGCTGGAATAGGGTAATTATTAGTAGGAGAGGGAGACTGATGAGATGGAGAAACACGAAAATTAACTTTCCCATGATGATCACACATAGGAAGGATGGAGGATTCCTCATTATTAGTGATAATGTAATAAGGGTTGAGGAAAGGGTCTACATGAGACTCAACTACAACCAGAATATTGTGAGGAAGGACAAAGGTCCTATTGACATCATTTCCATCGACGTCATAGATAGGGTCTTTGTCAAAATTATTCCTACAAACTTTCCATTTTCCTTCTTTAATACGTAATTAATCATTGATATCAGTGTTTGAAGGGGTTATAAGATCACCTTCTCCAAGATTTTCAAAGGGTAGATCATTCGAGATAGTATCCTTGGAAAAGGTAGGTTTAATGCTAACTTCATTCTCTATAAAATCACCCTCCGTATGACACATGTTTTCATAAGTATCATCATCCCCTCTTTCATCATGTTGGCCTAGGGAGGACCTCTATTCCTGCTAATCATAAAGGTCACAATGATGCTCAATGAAGGCTTCGTCTTTAATGATTAATGTGGGGCATACTTGAAAATGACTAAGAAATCCATCAAAGAACTCCTCAATAGATGAAATTCTCTTAGGTTTGTGATTATACAACCATGAGTTATGACCATATAGAGATATCATGAACAACATAAGGACATCGTCGTGGACCACTTTCTCCTTTGAAGAATGTGCATTAAATATTTCTACATGATCAATTATGGAGAGTGGATCACCATCAAACATGGGCACCCCATGTACCATCTTTCTTGTGACAAGATTAGGGTTCCTAGGAATTCTAGTGATGTCACAAGCATGAAAATCATCAAATAAATACACCCTATTGAGATATACATGTAAATTATGTAGGAGTATCTAGGGTGAATTTAAAGATGCCTAAAAAAATGATTGCTCCACCCTACAATCATTGACCTTAAAGTTCAATGAAGAACTAGGGTTTCGTTCTTCCAATGGAGACACCAAGAATGATATATCAATGATGTCGTAAAGGAAACAAGACACATGTATCGTGTCCCCAGAAACAACGCAAAAATGTTACCGCTCAAACTAGTAGGGGTCCTAAGAGGGGATCCTATAGAGAAACTACTAGGTCAAGGGGAAAAAATGGAGAAATAGCCCACTATCACCTAAGTTAAAGCTCCTTTCTCTTTATGGACTTTCACCTATGGGAGGAGGGCTGGTATAATATAAATCATGATGATGAACGGACTAATGATAAAATAAGGAGTCATTCCTAAAGCCTATTCACAAGAGAGGCTCAAATAAATGGCTTACTTGCTTAAGATGGAAGGTGATGGGTTGTCTAGGAAGGGATAGTAGGAAACTTGAGCCTAGGTTTGGAGGATATATCTTGATAATAAGTTTCCTAGACCTAATAATCCTTCTTGAGGAATGAATTTTATGTAATCCTTATGAAATTTTAGTTATAAAGTTGCGGGACCACAAAGAACCCAAGTGGCCCAAGCTAGGTCAAGGGTATGGAGTTTATCACCAATTGAGGGACTTGACCTGATTAGGGAGGATAATAGGATGAAAGGACTAATTTACTTTGAAATACAAAAGAAATGATCCAAGTGAGGACACTAACCCAAAATCAACCTAGGGAAGGAAATTTCCTTACTACTAGAGATTCCTTTATCTCAGGATTCCACTATCAGATTTGCCTCAAACTTGGAGGATCTCTTGAGAAAACCTCAGTGCAATAGGACCAAAATGTAAGGTGTTTTTATGGATAAAAAATAATTAGCTTGATTCCCTAGGTAACATATACTGTTAGGCATAGAATTTGTAAAAGTAAAGAAAAGAGAGGTAAATTTTACCACCAAATGGATACGAGGATCAAAACCTTGCTTAGGGGGCTTAATGGAGTTAAGATACACCTAGATCGAGAAATTTTGTGATCTAGGGAGCCTTAATTAACCTTCCCTAGCCTATTCGAGGGAAACAACTAGGTAATTAGAGTTTTATACTTCAAATTTTCAAAATATTAAGTTTCAAGGCCTTTCAACCTAAGAGGTGCCTCTACGAACATTCACCCAATCCCTCAAAGAGAAACACATGCATTAAATCACTTTTTCAAGGTCCAGAATTATTTCACATTATATTGACCCATATAAGAATAAAGATAACAATATACATGCATTTGACAAGTAAGATAACAAGAGTAGCATTAAAAGATCGCTTACATGAGAGATAGAGTATATAACTCATCAAATTTTCATTAGAAAGAAGCTCCAAAGACAATAGCAAAAATCCAAACTGTTAGTCATCAGTAATATTTTTACCTGTTTAGATGACTAAATCCTTGTCCTAGATTTCTAGAAACAAAATTCATGGATCTTTTGAGTTCTAGAAATCTCACTACCTTCATTATCCTCAGGATAACTTTTTCACTCTTCCACTACTCTTGCACCCAAGGAAGAGAAAATTTTAGGAAAATAGGTTGGGTAGGTAGAGGTGAAGTTGAGCTAATCATGATTTCAGGTTATCAAAATCACTACTTCAGGGAAGCAACAACAAAAGAAAACAAGAAAATATGCCCAATGGATGAGGCACTGGTCTTCATAAACCAAGAGATTTGAAATTCTAGACACCTCTTAAAAGGAGCTGCCCTCCCCAAGTGGAGCCACTGTTAGTCATCAGTAATTTTTTTACCTGTTTAGATAAAAAAATGCTTGTCCTAGATTTCTAGAAACAAAATTCATGGATCTTGTGAGTTCTAGAAATATCACTGCCTTAATTATACTCAGGATAAATTTTTCACTCTTCCACTACTCTACCATGCCTTGGCTAGCCTACCACTCCTGAAGAGTCCCACATAAAGCCTAAGTCACTTATACCCATCCCATTGTTTACACCTATGGTTTGGACACTCCATTTTCCCTCTGCCTACTTTTCACCATGCTGACCTGATGCCTCAAAGCCTTCAAAAACCCAAATTTTCCTATGAAAACTCCTTAGGCAGATCAATTTCAGTGGTTTTCCAATATTCAAAATAATCTAGCTTGTCAAAAATAACTCATTTCTCTCCTTTTTCCTAAAAGCCCCAAGTCAAAACTTCAGTCCATAGAAGAGTCAAAAACCCCTTCCACTAGGTCACTAGAGTTTATAGGTGCTAGGGTTGGCCTTTGTGTTCAAAGAAGCATTTTTTTTAGGTAATAAGAAAGTTGGAATCAGGTAAAAGGAGAAAACATGTAATTGGTCTAAAAAAGAAGGAGATAAGCCTCCAACAAGGGTATCCTTATCAAAAGTATATTATGCAAAAGATAGTTAGCCATGAGTGACATTTCTGGAGGGATGTCAAAGATGGCTACCTACAGAAAGATTGATAAGATAAAAAAAAACTGATGTATCTCATGATGATGGAACATATAAAGACTACAGGAGCTGTTGATATCAACTACTAGGGTTTTCACACCAAGAGGTTTTCACTGCTTCAAAGTGAAAACATGACAGAATGTCAGTGGAAAGGAGGAAAAAAGTCTTCTCTTTAGTTTCATCCACCAAGCAATCAAAGGCATAAAAGATGCAGGACTGAAGATTCCAAGCCAAAAAATCCTCAAGGGCATCCATAGCAAGAGAAATGCAACATGCCTGAGTTTACAAAGAGTATCAATGGTGTCATGACCAATTTTTTGTAAGGTGCTGCCCAACAAAGAGCCCATGCATAAAATTATGAAGACAGTGGTACATAAGCACAACTATGCAGAAATCAAAGATTCAATAGACAAAGAAATCAAAGTGAAAGGCCTCCTTGGTGATTGCAGACAAAGATTAAAAATGATGTTAAAAAATAAACTTATAAGTCTTATTTAGGCACACTGCTTCACTACATCAAAAGGAATACATTGAGAAAAGTATCAGTGTGAAGGAGACAAAAATCTCCAGTATGGTCAATTTCCATCAAAATGTTCAAAGAAAGAGATCAAAGGTTCAGAATGTCAAAATGGAGAAACCAAGCAGATCATCAGTTTACTGAGTAAATGACTAAAAATGCCAAAATTTCAAAGAGTGACAAAGAAAACAAAACAATGTATTATGGCACCAGTAATAAACATAAGTGGCCAAAGGAAAAAAGGTGTGTTTGGAAAACTCCAATAGAGGTCATTTTTTTCTTAAGGTCATCTCCTGCACGAAAGAGAAAAGAGATGTCAGTGAAGGACAAAAAGACCAAAAAGTCAGTGAAAATCAAGGAAGGAAACAAACATTAGAAAAATGGGTTCTCATTTTAATTTTTCAAAGGGTATAAAAGTCTACAGCCCTCATCACTCAACACCATTGCTTCATTTTAAAAAATAAGTAGAAGTTTTCAAGTTTTCAAGTTTTTCTGGCAAAGTGCTCAGGCGAAACGTTGTTGCGCTGCCTTCCTGAGAGACCGTGCTACGCGCCTGTGCACACTGCTAGTGCTTTTCTCCAAAGGGCGCTACGCACCTGCGTAAAAATTTTGCGTGCCTGTAGAAGCACTATCGTGCAGATGCCACCCGACCCATTCAAGCTTGCACGACAGATCGCCTGACCCATTCAAAGCCTACACGAGAGTTGTCAGGCACTCGTGCTGCACTTCTACTCGTTCAATAGTGGCCCACGAGAACACGACATCACGTGCTGGTCTGCCCATGCTACGCATCGAGCCGTTCAGCTTACACCCAGTCACATGCAGGAGGTGCCCGCGCTACGCTCTTGTGCATTCAGGAGTTTCCCGACCCCACGTTCAGAGGCACCCGACAGGTCGTGTAGGGGTGACCTGCTATGCTCCTGCATGTTTAGGAGCTTCCCAACCACTCATGCAGAAGGCACCCGACTGGCCTATGCTATGCTCCTCTGAGCCTTTGCTCCATCTAAAGCGATTTGAGAGGTATTTAGAGTTTTTACATATATTTTAAAATATTGTTTAAAGGTAAAATATAGAAAAGTGTGTAGGGAAAGCTTAAAGGGAATTTAAAAAAACCCAAGAAAGAAAGTAAGGTCCCTTTTTTTGCAGACATAGATAATTGAAAAAACACCTATCCATCCACATATTGCAACCACATTGAGGAAAACAATGCCTAGAGAGGGCAGTGTTGACAGTGGTGAGGCAATTCAAAGGCCTAGAGAACAACATAGGAAGGGTGGAAAAGAAAATAGGTTTGAGCCCATAAAAATTAAATAATTAATAGCCTCTCCTATTATAGTTTCATATTTCCAAGAAGTAGGATGCTATGAGTTCTGTGAGAAAGTGCAGGGAGTTCAAAGTCACCCTCAATTGACCAAACTTTTTTTTCTTAACCTCCATGACCATCATGTACATATAGCTGGAGTTAATTTTGTGCTGACCACCAATGCAATCTCTATGTCCATTGGAATACCTTGCATGGGGGAGAAGTGGTTCAAACAGGTGCATCTGGACCAAAGCCATTATCATCCTTTCTTAAAACCAAGTTTCCAAGGTGATTGCAAAACCATTTTGCCATTTTCCCATTTGTTGGACAGATATGCTCCTTTGATGAAGATCATTATGAAATACTTCACTTGTGAGGGTAGGTTTTATGGAGTCTACTCCTACCACATAAGACTACTCATGCATTTTACTAAAGCCAAACTGCTCCATTTTCCTTACTACCTTTGTAAAAGTATTGATAAAATGTCATTGATTGTGAAGAAAGTGCCTCCCTCCCAACAAATGTCAAGTCTTTTCCACAATTCGCTCATCAAAATGATTTTCCTACACCAATTGGAGCAACAAGGCATCCCATGGGAAGTTTTCATCGCCCATGGTGTTTTCACAAACCCACATCCCCTTCCTTTGCAAAATTTACCATCATCATCTCAACTTCCTCCTCCCACACCTCCATCACCCTCCACTGACCATGATTCATCCTCTTCACATGAATCCTCTCCCCAAAGAAACCTCCCTCTCTCACCTTACCCTAAATCCTCAGAACATGAAGAAAGTAGTGACAAGGAAGAAAATGACAGTCAAGGAGAAGAAAAAGGTGATGAAGAGGAGGAAAATGAATGTGAAGTAAGTGAAAATGATGAAGAAGATACCAAAGACTGTGAAGAGGAGGCAGATGAAAGTAGTAAAGAAGACAGTGACAAAAGCAGTGGAAAAAATGATGAAGAAGGTGAAAAAGAAAATAGTGATGACAAAGAGGAAGAAGACAGTGACCAAGATGAACATGGCTGTCATGAAGAAAGTGATGAGGAAGAAGACCAAGAAGAAAGTGTTAATGAAGAATAAAGTAGTGACAAAGGCAGTGAAACAAAAAGTGAACAAGAAGGTAAAAGCAGTGAGCTAAATAATCATGAGGAAGTAAGTGACAACCCAAGTACAGAGGCAGAATTTGATGATCACAATAATGAAGGTAAAGAAGAAAACATTGAGCAAAATGACAGTGGTAAAAGCAACAATAATGAACATGAAGATAGTAGTCAAGAAAGTGAAAATAAAAGTAAAGAAGAGACTAATGAAAGTGCCTCTGATAGTGACCCCACAGAAAATGTTAGCAGTCAAGAAGAGGTAGAGTTTGAAGTGAAAATAGTGGAAAAATAAGTGTGGGTATAGACACACATAATGAGGCAGAAAATGACAGCCATGGTGAAGAAGAATATCATGCTAGTGCTCATGAACAAAGCAGTGATAAAGAGGTAGAATTTGAAAGTGAGTACAGTGGGCCAAATCATGAAGAAGAGGACAGTCATAAAGATACAATTGTACAAAGAAATGATGAGGACACTTCTAGTATTGCCAATACAGAGGATGACAATCATGAAAATCTTGACAAATATGCCAGCATGGGAGAAAGTGAAAATGCCTCTCAAGAAGGCACTCAATAGAAAAGTGAAGAAGAAGTCAGCCAAGATGATGAGGACACCTCTAACCATGACAATGAAGAGGACATGGAAGAAGATAAAAATGATGAAGATCTTGGCAGTGATGCTAGCATGAGAGAAAGTTAAAATGTCTCTCAAAAATGTAGTCAAGGGTAAAGTGAGGAAGACACGCATACATAAATCATCAATGAGAAGACAAACAACCCTAAAGTCACCAATGATCAAGGATTTCAAGTGAAACATGTTAAAACTTGTACTCTCACTTACCAAAGAGGATCAAGGCAAGTGTTTGCTACCTCTAAGAGGCAAGGGACCTTGCCATCTACTTTAGCTCAGCCATTGGACAAAGGTAAGAAAAAAGTGAAAGAAGAAGAGGAAGATCATGAAAAAGAAAGAGAGTTTGAACTCATTCACACAAACATTGATGATCAGAATGAAAAAATAATTTCAAACTCCCTCCTCCAAGACATGAACCACAAATCAAGGACTTGGAGATTGAATTAGAAAGAGCAAAGGATGTCATTCACTTTTATCAAATGAAAAACAAGAAAATGAGTGCCCAACAAGCCATACATGAACCAAGAACACTTAGGTACCAGAAAGAGGCTCAAAAGGCATAGGTGAAGTTGGAAGAATTCATGGGCACTTATGAGGAGAGTAGTGATGAGGAGGTTCAAACTAGAAGGAGACCTTGAACTATGGGTCTTAGGAAAGCGTTAGCAAAGAAAAGAGAAGAATAATCAGCCCAAGCGGAACAACTCTCTCTCCAAGAACTCCTTGCACTAGAAATTGAACATGATAGGGAATCATGGCTTGAGAGGGCTAACATACACCTTGAAACCAAGCTGGAGAAGGCCAATAGAGACTTGGATCTACAAAGAAGGATGGCTAAGCATTATCCTCAAAGAGAACAATTTGAAAGGAAAGAACTCAAAAGGGCCAAAGTTGAGATCCAAGAACTAAAGGAGGAAAAGGACCAAGCTAGCCTTGGTATTTTGTCTCAAGCTTCTCTACAGGTCTCCCAGGACCCATGAGGCAACTATCTACCAAATTTGGGAGAAATTGAACAAGTTTTTTTCTTTTGCAAATTTTGAGGCTAGGAGCGCAACACACCTAGTGTTACGCTCTTTTTTAGGGCATATTTAGGAGAAACACCTTGCATTTTTAGATTCATCATCATGATAGGAGCATTATCACTAATTTTCAGCTAAATTGGAGTTGTTTGGGTCCCCCAAAAGGGTAAAAAATGCTCATTTTTTCACCATTCTGCCCACTTTTCAGAGCATGTGCTGCGCTCCTAAGAGTCTTCAAATTTTCATGTTGTGGATAGGTTGCAGAAATCAGATAAGAAAACCAAGGATAGATATGGAAAGTAGAATTCAAGGGCTTTCCAACAAGCCATCATGGAACCTTATTCAACATCGGGGAGGCCTTCAAAACATTTTTGTAAGAAGACCCATTTTTTCTATTCTTGTGCTACGCTCTTGGCATGCAAATTCAAATTTGACACATAGTGCTACGCTCCTATGGTTGAAAAGTTATAATGTACATTTGGCAAGTTTTTCTAGGCTTGTCAAAGCCTAAAGGTCAATTTAATTGCTGAAAATGACCGGAAAGATATTTATTTTAGATATTTTTGTGCCTTGGGCCTTGCAAGGCCTCAAGGAAAATATAGATACTTCTGATTAGCCAATAGACTTCTAGATGCTCTATTATGATTTCCTCCTCCTTGCTTGTTATATAAGGCATGAGGATTCATTTTTAATATTGGGCTTTGATGTGTTTAAGAACAATACATGGTTTTTAGAAGTTAAAGAACAATCTAGTGTTGTGGAGCTTATGGATGATTTCCCTTGGTTGATAATGATGAAGTCTTGCTTGTAGGATTCTTGAGTTTAGTTAATGGTAAAGTATCTCTTATTTTTTCATGTTTTTCTTGTTTGTCATATGTCCATGTTTCTATATTGCAATAGCTCAGAAGAGTATAGGATGAAAAATGTTGTTTGAGGCACCTCAGTCCTCCTGTTTGCTATTGTCTTCATGTTTTCTTCTGTTGGGTTAGTTTAAGGAATTCTTAGTTGCTCCTTAGGCCCACCTAAGCTTGTGTATTTCATTATTGGATTAATATGCTAGTTTACAAACATGATTCATGGTGAGCCTTTCTTGTTTTATGCTATCTAAACTCTATCTTGAAATCTCTCTTTGATGTATTGATTGATTGGGTTAAGCCAAAGAGGTCTTGATTCGATCTTGCCCTTTGTATATGCTTATCAGTTTGCTTCAAAGTTATTTATAGTTTAATGAACGATTTTTAGGTGTTCCCTCTTCATTTATTAATTCTATTTGTCTCTTATATGTTTTCAAATATTGAAATTAGGATCATTGAAATTAGATAAGTTGTCTTACTTCATTTGTTCCACTGGATTGTATATCTTGAATGTGTATTTGTTTAAAAGTATTGTTATTGAGTAAATGGTGTGCCCTATATCATGACTAGTATATTTTTTCTTATTAGTATTTAAGATCTTTCTATTCATAGGTATTTGACAAAGGATTCTTAACTACTCTTTGCCCTACCTTGGTTCCCAAACTTAATGTCCATTTCACCTCACACATAAAATTTAAAGATCTATTAACTACACTAGATTTTCCCTGTGATGTACCCCAATTCATTATCAAGATATCAATGAATTCATAGACTCCATAGCCCAATTTATTTAATAATCTCTCACTCCACCTATCCTACTTGATCATATTACCCCAACCAAAACAAACAAATATACCCTACACTTAACAACTAGCCTAAAAACAAACATCTAAAGCGAACAAGTTCATATCCTTTGCACATAATAGAGAGAGCCCTCTCTGAGTCCAGGAAGGCTAGGTCTTAGGACTTCAAATATTGGTCTTATGTTACCCTGTGCATTTGGTCTACCAATCTGCTAAATCACGGGACACTAACATAATGACGATCACGGTGGGACCTTCTGAGTTAGTGACAATCTAAGCACCCCTTAGGACTCCAGAATCCCTTGATTAAATGGTATCCTATGATTTATAGCTACCTCATCACTATCACTAACACAATCGTGATCATGATGCAAACTCTGATGCCAGTGACAATCTAAGTATCCCTTAGAACTTCAGAAAACTTCATCAAATCATAGAGAACTCAAGTTAATAGCCAAAGAGTATAATCTGTTTGTCTCACCATCCTAGAAAAATGATGAATTAGCTGTAGGACACTCTTACAAATCTTAGGGCTACATATAGAAATTCATAAAACCCCAAAACATTCCTAGATTGGCTTCTTGTCAGTATTGGTGGTGGGCCATAGACACATATCTTCAAAAAAACTAAAAATATCCACCTGGCGACTCCACTAGCCTCCAGTAGGCCTTCTAACTTTACTAGTGTCCATAGACTCCTATAGGATTGTGTCGAATCAACCCTGATAATTCTAGAATCCTAGTCACACACTGTGTGAGTTTAGCAAACACAAAAAGAGGTAAACTTTCGAAAAAGTTCAAAGAAATTTCAGCCTTTTTAAATTTTGAATTTGAAATCTGGCTTCATGAAGAATCAATACCAGATTTCATCTAGACCCAAACCCTCCTACTATAGTTGATGACCCAGAAAGGATTTTGTGGCAAACTTCTAAAACTGGAAACTTAACTACTGTCAGGACCATTCATAAATCAAGCTCTGTAACTGAAAATCTTATAGCCTTGCAAGACCCCCAATTTGACTTGCATCACACGAGAAACCTTTTTAGAACCAATTCATAAAGTAGAGTTGACCATACCAACCTTGAGCCCATAGACTTGCAGCAGAGTCCTAGTGGAGAAGCTTCTCCTTCCACACCACCTGATTTCCAACTTCTCCACCACTTTCACTCTTTTCACCCCAAGTCTGCTCAAAATCAGTTTATTGGTCCAAAAAAAATTTCCACACCCATTCACACCTCAACTGTGCAAACCACTCCATCTCATATCACAAATCCTCCGCTTGTAAATCCACCATTAGCTCCCATCATGGCAGCTTGGTATGCCCCCCTGGTTTTACCACAACCTTTGGTACCTTTTCCAAATGATTATCAGTCCATAATCCCACACTTTACTGGCGTTGAATCTACCACTGCCAAACAACATGTAGATAGAATAAATGATGCCTTTGACTACATGGAATTAGAAGAAAAATCCATGAATATGAGGATGTTTGCCCAAATCCTAGGAGGAGAAGCTAAAAAATGGTTTAATAACTTGACTCCCAATAGCATACATGATCTCCCTTCCCTTTACCAAAATTTCATAAACAAGTGGGAAATCAAGAAAAACCCCCTCCAAATCCTTTCTGAATATAACAATCTTAAGAGGAACACGGGGGAGAGTGTCCAAGATTATTGCACTAGGTTTAATAGTGTCTACAAAGCCTTCCCACCTCATATGAAACCCCCACTGGGCCTAGCCTTAGTCAAATTCCCGGAAGGTTTTGACCCCAACATGGCCTATCAGCTAAGAGAAAGAGAGCCCCTAACTTTATAAGACATGCAAAAGGGAGCTATAAGTGTAGAGGCCAACTTAATTGAAAAGAGAGTTAGGCTAAGATAAAAAAAGAGAGTAACCTACAAGGATGAAACCATGCCCTCAACCTCCTCATCTGATTCCAATATTGACAACCTACTTAGAACCATGGAAATAATGATGGAGAGAATAAGCATAAATGAAAGAACACCTCCTAGGGAGAACCAGCCAAACCCCCAAAACAGAAACCGAAATCAAAACTTCCGAAGAGACCCACCCCAAAATCAAAAAAAGGGAAAGTGATCAACAAATCAGACCACCCTTCCAAGATAACTATGTAGATGAAGGGGAAAGAGATATTGAACAACCAAATGAAAATCACCTAAACTTAAGAGACTTTGATAATGAGGGTGATGTTTTTCTCACAGAAGAAGAACAAGGTTTATTCTCCTCGAATCTAGATGAAACAAACCATGAAGATTCCTAAGACCATGAGTTGGGATTGGAAAATGCCATAATGGAAGTCCACAGGTAATATGACCTTAGGAGAAAGAAAAACCAAGACAACTCCAAGAAAAACAACTTAGACACTGCTGTTAGGAAAACCCCTGAAAACATTCTTAAAAGAACAGTAGACAATAACAACAACATAGCTAAGAAAAATGATCCTAACAAAGGTAAAATTAGCCAACCAAGTGGTGACACTAGCTGCCCTAGTACCTCTACTAGTGGCCCTAAAAAAATTTTAGTAACCAAAGCCCCAAATCAAAATCAGTAAATTAAAAATGTAGAAAAATTTATGGCTGAAAAAACTGATGTAAATATGTCTAAAACCCAAGAACCTTTCAATTTCGAAGGAGAGATTGCTAAAATTAAGATAACCATACCTCTCACTGAATTGGTAGCTCAGGATATGTACAGGTCCCAAGTTCTGAAAGTTCTAAACATAGGAAATGATACCAATACTCTGAATTTGACAGATGACAAACCAAAGCTATTGTTTGGACCCGAAGTAGATGGAAATTACCAAGAAGGATCCATTCCCCCTTTCTATGTTAGCTTAAACATACATGAAAAAATCCTACATAATGCCATGCTAGACTCTGGTGCCTCTCACAACCTCATGCCAAAAGTAGTGATGGAGAAATTAGGCTTATAAATAACCAGGCCCCACAAAGATCTGTATTCCTTCGATTCAAGTAGAGTTAAGTTCCTAGGCCTTATAAAGGATTTATGTGTCAATCTAACACAAATCCCTGGTTATGGACATAGTAGTGGCTGACATCCCCCCAAAATATGGCATGTTTTTGTCCCGATCTTGGGGAGCCAAGCTGCTAGGGAACCTCCAACTTGACATGTCTTATGCTACCATCCCGATTTTTAACCAAAAAAGGATATTGTACCAGGAGTCTCACATGAAGTATATTGTAAGTAGCCTAGATAGACCAAACAACACCCCTATCTATTCCATTCATTCAAACTTAGACTCATTCATCTTGTATAATGAAAATGACCTTGATGAAAAAGTGAATGAAAATGGCGAAGATCTAGGCACACTATGACAGCCAAATCAGTCCCTCTATGATGAGTTCGACAATCAGAACTATCACAACCCTGAACAACCAATGATGATAAAATTGAACTTGACTTTCTGCAAATTGAAAATGAAATTTCAAAACCAAAAATTAGTCTAGAATCTGAAACAGGTTGCTCAAACAAAGGACAAACCTCAAAAACACAATTGTTCCCTTTTCCCAATCCAGAAGAGCTAAAAATCTCTCACGTAATAGAAAACTTTGGGAATATAAATCAAAAGAGTCTGATGTTTTTACCTTATATAGACACCTCATTATTGGAAATTTTTGTCCCCCTAGAAAAGTTGTTGACTCTCACAGATGTTGATATGAATCCCAAAGGGATGTCTGCTGAAACTGATATAGAGACATATAATGTAGGTAGCCTAGGAAGGCCCAAAATTATTAAGTTGTCCAAAACCTTGTCATTACACAAAAAATTTAAATACATAAGGTTATGCAAGAATTTTTAGGATGCTCTTGTATATAGGAGTAAAAGCTTAAAGCCTCATAACATAGACATTGTTTCTACAGGGTCTTCTTTCAAGAAAAACCATGAAAACCTTAGGCAGATTATGTCACTTAGAAAGAAGATAAAAGGACATAGGTTGTGTGTAGACTTTAGATACCTAGATCAACCCTTCCTAAAGGATAAATACCTTTTTCCCAAGATAGATCATGATTTACAAAGGGTAGGGTTTTCTAACCAGATGTCATTGCATGATAGTGTTTCAGGTTACCATCAGATGTTACCACTTCAAATCAATTAGCTTAAAGACTTTTTCAAGTTTCCTGGGAATAATTACATATTTAACCAAATGCTTCTTGGACTAAAGAGTGTTGGAAACACCTTCCAAAGAATTATGGCTCCTGTTTGCAATTTGTTCACTATGGTCTACATTGATGACATCATCATTTGTTTCAAAGATGATAAAGAATACTTCTTCTACCTAAGGAATATCTTTGATAGTAATAAATTTGGGGAGCAAGATTCAAAGAAGAAACACTAAGGAGAACGTGGATTGTTTGAAAATTTCTGTAAAAATCCTTATACCATGTTTTCAAATGAAGGTAACTATGATTTATGTTTACAAGAACTAAATGGAAAAAGAATGTTAGGAGATCCTTTTGAAGACAGGATGCTCAAAAACCATTACTGTAAAAATCCTTAGCTTTAAGCCTTCACTCATTGTACATACCATTGTTTGATAAAAGGCCATAAAGAGAAAAATACAAAAACATAGAAAAAAATAGAAAAAGAGGACAGAGTTAAATAAAAGGTACAACCCCATACCCAAAAAATAGTAGTACTGAAAGTGTGCAAGCCTAAATGCCACTACTGGTGCAAAAAGAATGTCTTGTTCAGTCATTTAGCCTAATCATGGCTAAACATGTTTTAAATTTATTGTTAATAAGTTAGTGAAAGAATGTTGGTCAAAAGAAAATAGATTAGGAATGAAAGATACTGGTTCCACATGCTTAAATCTGAACCAAAGAGAAGGATAGGGATGATTAACAAATGATGAAACATAGCCCTCACCCCTTCTAGTTTTTTTTACTTATGAAAATAATGTTTGTGTGCAGCTTGTCTCAATGCCACAACACTTGATGAAACAAATTGCCTAATTCTGGTTCAATCCATGCTTAAATTTCTTATCAATAGCTTAGAGAATGAAGTCTTTCATACTACTTAATTTTGACAGTCAAATAGTCTAGGTAGAGAATAAGAAGAGTTCACTAGCATAATCTAAACTCTCGGAAGAAATAAGTGTAGAAGTATATAGTTTTTTTTTTCTTTGAAAAGAAAAGATGTCAATGGGTTTTCCAGTTCAAGTGCACCCATGGAAGAAAAAATGTTAGGAAAGTAGGTTGGGTAGGTAGAGGTGAAGTTGAGCTAATCATGCTTTCAGGTTATCAAAATCACTACTTCAGGGAAGCAGAAGCAAAAGAAAAAAAGAAAATCCACCCAATGGATGAGGCATTGGTCTTCATAAACCAAGAGATCTGAAATTCTGGACACCTCCTTAAAAGGAGCTACCCTCCCCAACTGGAGCCACTGTTAGTCGTCAATAATTTTTTTACTTGTTTAGATTACTAAATGCTTGTCCTAGATTTCTAGAAACAAAATTCATGGATCTTGTGAGTTCTAGAAATATCACTGCCTTCATTATCCTTAGGATAAATTTTTCACTCTTCCACTACTCTACCATGCCTTGGCTAGCCTACCACTCCTAAAGAGTCCCTCATAAAGCCTAAGTCACTCATACCCATCCCATTTTTTACACCTATGGTTTGGACACTCCATTTTTCCTCTGCCTACTTTTCACCATGTTGACCTAATGCCTCAAAGCCTTTAAAAACCAAAATTTTCCTATGAAAACTCCTTAGGCAAATCAATTTCAGTGGTTTGTCAATATTCAAAATAATCTAGCTTGTAAAAAAGAACTCAGTTCCCTCCTTTTTCCTAAAAGGCCCCAAGTCAAAACTTCAGTCCATAGAAGAGTCAAAAACCCCTTCCACTAGGTCACTAGAGTTTGTAGGTGTTAGGGTTGGCCTTTGTGTTCATAGAAGCATTGTTTTTAGGTAATAAGAAAGCTGGAATCAGGTCAAAGGAGTAAATATGTAATTAGTCTAAAAACTAAGAAGAGAAGCCTCCAGCAAGGGTATCCTTATCAAAAGTATATTCTGCAAAAGATAGTTATCCATGAGTGACATTTCTGGAGGACTATCAAAGATGGATACTTACAAAAAGATTGATAAGATCAAACAAACCTGATGTGTCTTATGATGATGGCATATATAAATACTAAAAGAGCTATTGATATCAACTGCTAGGGTTTTCACACCAAGAGGTTTTCACTGCTTCAAAGTGAAAACATGAAAAAATGTCAGTGGAAAGGAGGAAAAAATTATTCTCTTCAGTTTCATCCACCAAGCAATCAAAGGCATAAAAGATGCAGGACTAAATATTCCAAGCCAAAAACTCCTCAAGGGCATCCACAGCAAGAGAAATGCAACATGCCCGAGTTTACAAAGAGTATCAGTGGTGTCATGACCAATTGTTTCTAAGGTCCTGCCCAGCAAAGAGCCCATGCATTGATCCAGATTTATGAAGGAACGCAACAGAATAAACATATAACCATAAATACAAAGATGCAGTGGAAATAACACTTCATTTCATTAATATCAAAGAACTGAAATTTGCTTACAGACAGAATGGAAATAAAACTAGCTAGGGCATTGGTAGCTATCTCTGAGAAGAGATGTGGCAGCTACAGGCCTCTGAACTGAGTTACAATGAGGCTCGAGGGCCTATTTATTATTTAGAAACAATGGAGAACCCTAAACATCCAAAAACCTAACCCTAGGAGATGAAGTGCCAAAACTATGGGCCCCGTTTGGGTAAATTGGTGTTTCAACTTCCCAGGGACGTAACTTTGGCATACTATCTCCGTTTGACGCACATGATACATCATTAGAAAGCTCTATCCGAGGACTAAAAATTTCGCCATGAATATCATTCCAAAACGGAATGATATTCACTAGAGGCGTGATGCCCAAAAAACGTCGTTTAGGGCCTCAAAACGGCTGCAGAAGTTCAGGACCCGAAAAACTGTTAAGAATAGTAAGTTATGCCGAAACTGAAAAAATAAAAGAGACAATGGTGGGGGCCCAAGTGGAATAGGTGGGTGGCCACCAATATCCACCTGGATCATTCCTCCCCCCTTAGGAAGCAGTGGTCCCCATTACGTTAAGTTCCTCCATGAGATGAGGAAATTTCTGCTGAACTTGGTCCCTGGTGAACCACTTTCCTTGGTGCAGGAGTTGGCCAGCTTTGACAACCCGATACATTTGGATCTGCTGTTGGCAAGTGTTATTGATTTGCATGTCCATGATACAATCTGTGGTGGCCTGTTCCATGTAGTCTGGGTTTAACTTTGTTGGTGTGAGTTGTTCTGCAATGTCCGAGGTGTCCAGTAGAGGTGGGAAGTAAGGATGAAGGTGATCCACATTGAAGACTGGGTGTAGACCAAGGAATGGAGGAATACTAAGCTCGAAGGCATTGTTCCCTACAGCCTTGGTGATGGTGTACGACCTATATCGGAGCAGGCGAAGCTTGCGGTGGGGTCCAGTGAGGCGCTCCTTCTGCAAATGTAGCCATACTTTGTCGCCCACCTGGAAGTTGTGTGGCACCCGGTGTTGATCATGGCGCTGCTTGTACTTCACATTGGCTCTGTCCAATATATCATGAACCTGTTGGCGGATGTGTTGAATGCGCTCGATGAAGCTACTTGCTTTGTCAACTTCAGACTGGACGTGCGCTGAATCGGCCTGAGCAGCTGCAAATGGCATGGCTACGTCGATGGGACATAGTGGCTGGAATCCCAAGCCCACCTGAAAGGGGCTATGGCCAATTGAACTGTGGAGAGCCCGGTTATAACTATGTTGTACATAAGGGAGGCTCTCGTCCCATGTGCGTGAATGCTTTGAATTGTACATGCGCAGAATGTGTACAATCATTCTGTTGACGACCTCTGTCTGGCCATCTGTTTGGGGATGGAAAGCTGTGGACTTGGTGAGCTTGGTATCCAACATCGACCAGAGGCTGGACCAAAATGTGCTGAGGAACCTGCTATCCCGATCTGATATGATAGACTGTGGGATCCCAAAGTGCACTCACACTCGTTCAAAGAAGAGTTTAGCAGTGGCTTCTGCTGTGATATTCTTCTTACAGGCCGCCATGATGGCCATCTTCGAGAATCTGTCAACGACCACGAAAACACAGTCATTTCCATTCTTAGTAGAAGGCAGGCCCGACATGTAATCCATGGAGATGGATTCCCACGGTCGACTAGGGGTGGGTAGTGGAGTATATAGGCCTTGCTTCTTGATGGTCGGTTTGGCAATGGCACAAGCAGTGCAGGATCTGATGTGCTTCTCGACATCCTTTCGAAGGTTCGGCCAATAGAAATGCTTCTGTAGTATTGCTACTGTTTTCTCGACCCCGAAATGCCCAGCGACTCGACTGTAGTGTGCTTCCCATATCATCTTGGCACGCTCGCTTGAAGGAACACAAAGGTGTCCCAGGTGGCATAAAAGTGCATCTTGGAGGTGAAAATTTGGAACTTGCGTACCCCCCAAGAGTGCCTTGTAAGTGTGGCTGAATTCTAGGTCACTCTCATAGAGAAGCGGCCAATCAGAAGTCTCGTGCCCACAAGAGTTGAGCACAGTGGTGAGCGCCACGATCGGTGGTCGGCTGAGGCAGTCTGCAACATTATTGGTGCTACCCTTATTGTACTTGATGTTCAAATGAAACTGTTGCAGATATGTGGACCACTTCTGATGGCGATCATTCTGCAACTTCCCTTGTGTCTGTATGAACTGCAGGGGCCGGTGGTCTGTGTGGATGATTGTTTCCTTCCCCAAAATGTAATGCTTCCATTGTCGACAGGCTTGCACAATGGAATACATTTCTTTTTCATAGGTGGGATACTTGTGAACTGTCTCAGACAATGTCTCACTGTGATATGCCACTGGATGTCCCTGTTGAGTAAGAACTGCCCCAATAGCATAGTCAGAGGCATCTGTCTCAATCTCAAATGGCTGCTGCAAGTCTGGTAAGGTGAGCACTGGGGCAGAACAGAGGTGATTTTTCAATTCTTTGAACGCCTTCTGTTGAGGTTCCGACCAAAAGAATTTTTCTCTCGCTCCTCCTTTGGTGACTTGACTCAAGGGCCAAGTGATATGAGAGAATCCCAGCACGAATCTACGGTAGAAATTAGCAAGACCCAGAAAGCTGCGAAGCTCTGTTATAGTAGTCGGGGCTGGCCAATCCTGAATGACTTGGATCTTGGCTGGATCCACATGCACCCCCCTTTCATCGATAATGTATCCCAGATATTGAACCTGGGTCATGCCAAACGTGCACTTCTCCAAATTGGCACACAACTTGTGTTGCCGCAGTGTTTGGAGGACTTGTCGGATGTGGTGAAGGTGCTCTTCCCAAGTCTTGCTGAAGATCAAAATTTCATCCAAGTACACCACTACAAATGAGTTGGTGAATGGCCGCAAGATGTCATCCATCATCCTCATGAAGGTTGCGGGAGCATTCGTCAACTCGAAATGCATGACTAGCCATTCAAAAAGGCCTTCCTTGGCTTTGAAGGCAGCCTTCCACACATCAGAGGGTTCAATTGGTACTTGGTGATACCCCGACTTCAGGTCAATCTTGCTGAAATATTTTGCACCTTTGAGTTGGTCCAGAAGGTCATCAATCCGTGGGATTGGGTACCTATTCCGTACAGTGATCTTGTTCAGCGCCCGATAGTCAATATAGAGTCTCCACGTACCATCCTTCTTTTGTACCAACACGATCGGGCTCCCATAGGGTGATGAACTTGGTCTGATGTGACCTTTCTGCAACAGCTCCTGAATCTGCCTCTTGATTTCATCATTGTCCAGAATAGAGTGCCGATAGATCGATCCATTGGGTAGCAGCGCACCTGGGGTCAGATCAATCGGGTGCTTGACCTAATAGTGCAGAGGAACCCCTATGGGTGAGGTGAAGATGTCCCCATACTCCTCCACGACCTTATCCATTTGTTTTTGTCGTGAAGAGGAGCCCTGTCTGGAGGTCGTGGCCACAGTCTTCTTCTTGCCCTAGGGGCGGATCATCGGGAAAACGAATCTCCTGGTTTGGGAAATGAGCTTACCGCATTGTTTCACAGTAACCAAAGAGATAGCCACAGGAGGTGGTACCTCTGGTATCCTGTACAAATTATTTCCCAAAGTAACAATAACAGCACGAGGTCGAGACTCATACACAGCATGACGCTTCCACAAGTATGGTTGTCCTAATAATACATCAGAAACATCAATAGTAGCAACATCACATAATACCTCATCCATGAAGGGCTTGATGCTATAGGGAAGGCGGCACTGCTGGCTGACGCGGAGATCTCGTCCTTGGTGAAGCCACCCGATGGTGTATGGATGTGGGTGAGCTGTGGTTGGCAAGTCCAACCGCTTCACGGCGTCTGCTGAAATGAGGTTCTTTTGGCTCCCATTGTCGACAATGAACTGTACTGGGGAGCCCTTTACCCACATCTGGGAGTGGAAGAGACGTTCCTCCTCCTCTGGATCTTCCGGTTCCTCCTTCTGGACCTTTGTAGTGGCAACAGTGGCGTTGAGCTCCGCATCAATAATCTGTTTCCCTTTTTCATTCCCCTTTTCAGGTTCTGATTCGGAGTCGGAGCATGCATCTGACTCAGAAGCCCTCATCTCGGCCACTAGCGACTGCTTGGCCCGACACTCACGTGTGTTGTGAGTGGAGCTCTTATGGAACTCACACCACTTTCCCGTGTCCTTCTTTGGCTTTACGGTGTTGTTCTTGTCTTGTGGCTTTGACGGGTTGTCCTTAGCCGCCATGCTCTGTCCTTTGTTCTGCGGTTTGGAAGCACCTTTTCCTTGCTTTTGATTCGCAGATCCAAAGTCTCGCTTCTTCTGTTTGAATTTCTGTTCAATCTTGGCAGCATACCGGTATGCCGTACCAAGCGAGGAGATGTCGAGGAACTCCATTTCCTCCTGAATGTATCTGTGCAGACAGCTGCGATACTTTAGCACCAAATGTTTCTCTGAATCTTTGATGCCCAACTTTGTGCGCAGGGTATGGAACAGATTCGTCAGCTCATGCACATCTTGATCCCTTTGTTGTCGCAGCGTGGTCCATTGTATGTACTTGTCCTCATAGCTCCCCACGGGATAGTACTGTTCCTTGACGGTGTCTCGGAAATAATTCCAAGTTGGTACAGCCGAGAACAGAGAGGGTTCTGTCTGGTCCTTGTTCTCACAGTAGGTTTCCCACCAGTCCTTAACATGGGGGTAGCTTTGAGGAGTGCAAAAATAATCTTCTCCCGGTCTGAAAAGTCATGAACAGAGAAATATCCTTCTAATAGATTCAACCATCTATCTACGGCATCTGCATCTATTTGACCCTCAAATATGGGGATGTCAAAATTTACTTGTACCTTAAAAGGAGTCACACCTCCAGAGTGGCTGCTGGATGCAGATGCACCGCCGGTGGACAGCCGTTGAAGGATCTGAGCGAAGCTATCCATCATCGCGTTCCTTTGTTTTTCGAGGGCCTCCTCGAAAAATATTTTGATAGGATCTCCTGCTCCCTCATCTTTCTTTTCGTCCCCCATGGGCGTTCGTCAAGGTTTTCGAGGCTGATCTTGCAAAGGTTCCACCAGATCAAGCCCTAGCTCCTTATACCCCGACCTCGTTGGGGACATGCAAAGAAGGATCGAGAAAAAGAAGACCGCTCTGATACCACTGATCCAGATTTATGCAGGAACACAAAATAATAAACATATAACCATAAATATAGAGATGCAGCAGAAATAACACTTCATTTCATTAATATCAAAGAACTGAAATTTGCTTACAGACAGAATGGAAATTAAACTAGCCAGGGCGCTGGTAGCTATCTCTGAGAAGAGATGTGGTGGCTACCAGCCTCTGAACTATGTTACAATGAGGCTTGAGGGCCTATTTATTATTGAGAAACAATGGAGAACCCTAAACATCCAAAAACCTAACCCTAGGAGATGAAGCGCCAAAACTATGGGCCCCGTTTGGGTAAATTGGTGTTTCAACTTCCTAGGGACGTAACTTTGGCATACTATCTCTGTTTGATGCACATGATACATCATTAGAAAGCTCTATCCGAGGACTACAACTTTCACCACGAATATCATTCTGAAACGGAACGATATTCGCTGGAGGCGTGATTCCCAAAAGACGTCATTTAGAGCAAAAAAAGGCTGCCGAAGTTCAGGACCCGAAAAACTGCTAAAAATAGTAAGTTATGCCGAAACTGAAAAAATGAAAGAGACAATGGTGGAGGCCCAAGTGGAATAGGCGGGTGGCCACCAATATCCACCTGGATCATGCATAGAATTATGAAGACAGCGGTACATAAGAACAACTGTGCACAAATCAAAGGTTCAATAAACAAAGAAATCAGAGTGAAAGGCCTCCTTGGTGACTACAGAAAAAGATTAAAAATGATGTTAAAAAATAAACTTATAAGACTTATTTAGGCACATTGCTTCACTACATCAAAAGGAATAGATTGAGAAAAGTATCAGTGTGAAGGAGACAAAACTCTCCAGTATAGTCAATTTCCATCAAAATGGTCAAAGAAAGAGATCAAAGGTTCAAAATGTCAAAATGGAGAAACCAAAATGGAGAAACTGAGTAAGTGACTAAAACTGCCAAAATTTCAAAGAGTGACAAAGAAAACAAAACAATGTATTATGGCACCTGCAATAAAAAAAATTGGCCAAAGGAAAGAAGGTGTGTTTCGAAACCTCAAACAGAGGTCATTTTTTTCTTAAGGTCATCTCCTGCACGAAAGAGAAAATAGATGTTAGTGACGGAAAAAAGACCAAAAAGTCAGTGAAAAGCAAGGAAAGAAACAAACATTAGTAAAGTGGGTTTTCATTTTAATTTTTCAAAGGGTATAAAAGCCTACAACCGTTATCACTCAACACCATTGCTTCATTTGCAAAAATAAGTAGAAGTTTTCAAGTTTTCAGGTTTTTTTGGCAGAGTGTTCGGGCGAAAAGTTGTTGCGTTGTGCTCCTAAGAGACTGCGCTATGCGCCTGTGCATGCTGCTAGTTATTTTCTCCAAAGGGCGCTACATGCCTGTGTAACAACGTTGCGCACATGTAGAAGCACTATCATGCAGAGGCCGCCCGACCCGTTCAAGCTTGCATGACAGCCCACCCAACCCATTCAAAGCCTGCACAACAGCTGCCAGGCGCCTGTGCGATGCTCCTACCCATTCAACAACGGCCCAGGAGAACATGACATCACGTGCAGGTCTTCCCATGCTACACGTCGGACCATTCAACCTGCATCTGGCCGCGTGTAGGAGGTGCTCGCGCTATGCTCCTATGCATTCAGGAGTTGAATGACCCCGCGTTGAGAGGCACCCGACAGGTCATGCAGGGGTGACCTTCTGTGCTCTTGCACATTCAGGAGCTGCCCGACGACTCGTTCATAAGGCGCCTGACTGGCCCATGCTATGCTCCTGTGACCTTTTGCTCCAGCTAAAGAGATTTGAGAGGTATTTAGAGTTTATTCCTATCTTTTAAAATATTGTTTAAAGGTAAAATATAGAGAAGTGTGGAGGGAAAGCTTAAAGGGAATTTGACAAAACCTAAGAAAGAAAGTAAGGTCCCCTTGTTTGCAGACATAGATAATTGAAAAAACACCTATGCATCCACACATTGCAAACACATTCAGGACAAAAATGCCTAGAGAGGGTTGTGTTGACAGTGGTGAGGCAAGTCAAAGGCTTGGAGAACATCATAGAAAGGGTGGCAAAGAAAATAGGTTTGAGCCTATAAAAATTAAAGAATTGACAGCCTCTCCTACTATAGTTTCATATTTCCAAGAAGTAGGATGCTATGAGTTTTGTGAAAAAGTGCAAGGAGTTCAAAGTCACCCTCAATTGACCAAAATTTTTGTCCTTGACCTCCATGAAAACCATGTACATCTAGCTGGAGTGAATTTTGAGCTGATCACCAATGAAATCTCTATGGCCACTGGAATACCTTGCATGGGGGAGAAATGGTTCAAACAGGTGTATCTGGACCTAAGCCATTATCATCCTTTCTTAAAACCAAGTTGCCAAGCTGATTGCAAAACCATTTTCCCATTTTCCCATTTGTTGGATAGATATTCTCCTTTGATGAAGATTATTATGAAATACTTCACCTGTGAGGGTAGGTTTTCTAGAGTCTACTCCTATCACATAAGAATACTCATGCATTTTACTAAAGCCAAACTACTCCATTTTCCCTACTACCTTTGTAAAACTATTGAGAAAATGTCATCCATTGTGCAAAAAATGCCTCCCTCCCAACAAATGTCAAGTATTTTCCACCATTCCCTCATCAAAATGGTTGTCTTACACCAATTGGAGCAACAAGGCATCCCATGGGAAGTTTTCATCACCCATGGTGTTTTCACAAACCCACAGCCCCTTCCTCTACAAAGTTTACCATCATCATCTCAAATTCCTCCTCCCACACCTCCATCACCCTCCACTGACCATGATTCATCCTCTTCACATGAATCCTCTCCGCAAACAAACCTCCCTCTCTCACCTTCCCGTAAATCCTAAGAACATGAAGAAAGAAGGGACAAGGAATAAAATGACAGTCAAGGAGAAGAAAAAAGTGATGAAGAGGAGGAAAATGAATGTGAAGAAAGTAAAAATGATGAAGAAGATACCAAAGACAGTGAAGAGGAGGCAGATGAAAGCATTAAATAAGACAGTGACAAAAGCAGTGGGAAAAATGATGAATAAGGTGACAGAGAAAATAGCGATGACAAAGAGGAAGAAGAAAGTGACCAAGATGAACATGGTTGTCATGAAGAAAGTGATGAGGAAGAATACCAACAAGAAAGTGTTAATGAAGAAGAAAGTAGTGAAAAAGGCAGTGAAACAAAAAGTGAACAAGAAGGTAAAAGCAGTGAGCCAAATGATCAAGAGGAAGTAAGTGACAGCCCAAGTACAGAGGCAGACTTTGATGATCACAATAATGAAGGTAAAGAAGAAAACATTGAGAAAAATGACAGTAGTAAAAGCAACAATAATGAAGATGAAGATAGCAGTCAAGAAAGTGAAAATCAAAGTAAAGAAGAGACTATTGAAAGTGCCTCTGACAGTGATCCCACATAAAATATTAGCAGTCAAGAAGAGGCAGAGTTTGAAAGTGAAAATAGTGGACAAATCAGTGTGGGTATAGACACACATAATGAGGCAGAAAATGACAGCCATGGTGAAGAAGAAGATCATGACAATGCTCATGAACAAAGTGGTGATAAAGAGGCAGAATTTGAAAGTGAGTACAATGGGCCAAATCATGAAGAGGAGGACAGTCGTAAAGATATAGGTGTACAAAGAAATGATTAGGACACTTCTAGTATTGCAAATGCAAAGGATGACAATCATGAAAATCTTGACAAAGATGCCAGCATGGGAGAAAGTGAAAATTCCTCTCAAGAAGGTAGTCAAGAGAAAATTGAAGAAGAAGCTAGCCAAGATGATGACGACACCTCTAACCATGACAATGAAGAGGAAATGGAAGAAGATAAAAATGATGAAGATCTTGGCAGTGATGTTAGCATGAGAGAAAGTGAAAATTTCTCTCAAAAAGGTAGTCAAGAACAAAGTGAGGAAGACACACATACATAAATCATCAATGAGAAGACAAACATCCCTAAAGTCACCAAGGATCAATGTATTCAAGTGAAACATGTTAAAACTTGTACTCTGACTTAAAAAAGAGGATCAAGGAAAGTGTTTTCTACCTCTAAGTGGCAAGGGACCTTTCCATCTACTTCAGCTAAACCATTGGACAAAGGTAAGCAAAAAGTGAAAGAAGAAGAGGAAGATCATGAAAAAGAAAGAGAGTTTGAACTCATTCACATAGACAGTGATGATCAGAATGAAACAAGAATTTCAAACTCCCTCCTCCAAGACAGGAATTCACAAATCAAGGACTTGGAGATTTAATTAGAAATAGAAAAGGATGTTATTCACTTTTATCAAATGCAAAACAAGAAAATGAGTTTCCAACAAGCCATCCATGAAACAAGAACACTCAGGTACCGGAAAGAGGATCAAAAGGCACAAGTGAAGTTGGTAGAATTCATGGGCACTTATGAGGATATTAGTGATGAGGATGGTAAAAATAGAAGGAGACCTAGAACTATGGGTCTTACGAAAGCACTAGCAAAGCAGAGAGAATAAGAATCAGCCTAAGAGGAACAACTCTCTCTCCAAGAACTCCCTGCACTAGAAATTGAACATGATAGGGAATCATGGCTTGAGAGGGCTAACATACACCTTGAAACCAAGCTAGAGAAGGCCAATAGAGACTTGGATCTACAAAGAAGGATGGCTAAGCATTATGCTCAAAGAGAATAATTTGCAAGGCAAGAACTCAAAAGGGCCAAAGTTGAGATCCAAGAACTAAAGGAGGAAAAGGACCAAGATAGCCTTGGTATTTTGGCTCAAGCTTCTCTACAGATCTCCCAGGACCTATGAGGCACCTATCTACCAAATTTGCGAGAAATTGAACAAGTTTTTTTTTTTCGCAAATTTTTAGGCTAGGAGCGCAGCACACCTGGTGCTACGCTCCTTTTCAGGGCATCTTCAAGAGACAATCCTTGCATTTTTAGATTCCTCGTCATGAGAGGAGCATGCTCACCAATTTTCATCTAAATTGGAGTTGTGTTGGTCCCCCAAAAGGGTCAAAAACTCTCATTTTTTCACCTTTCTGCCCACTTTTCAGAGCATGTGCTGTGCTCCTAACAGTCTTGGAATTTTCACTTTTTGGTAGGTTTCAGAGGTTAGATCAGAAAACCAAGGATGGATATGGAAATTATACTTCAAGAGCTTTCCAAAAAGCGATCATGGAGCCTTATCCGACATTAGGAAGGCCTTCAAAACATGGCTATAAGTAGACCCATTTTTTCTGTTCCTATGCTACGCTCCTGGCATGCAAATTCAAATTAGACACACAGTGATACACTCCTGTGGTTGAAAAGTCAGAATGTGCATTTGGAAAGTTTTTGTAGGCTTGTTAGAGCCTAAAGGTCAATTTAATTGCTAAAAATGACTGGAAAGATATTTATTTAGATATTTTTGTGCCTTGGGCCTTGCAAGGCCTCAAGGACAATATAGATACTTCTAATTAGCCAATAGACTTCTAGATGCTCTATTAGGCTTTCCTCCTCCTTGATTTTTATATAAGGCATGAGGATTCATTGTAATATTGGGATTTGATGTGTTTAAGAACAATACATGTTTTTTAGAAGTTGAAGAACAATCTAGTGTTGTGAAGCTTGTGGATGATTTTCCTTGGTTGATAATGATGAAGGCTTGCTTGCAGGATTCCTGAGTTTAGTTAATGGTGAAGTATCTCTTATTTTTTCATGTTTTTATTTTTTGTCATATTTCCACCTTTCTATATTGAAATAGCTTAGAATAGTATAGGATGAGAAATGTTGTTTGAGGCACCTCAGTCCTCTTATTTGCTATTACCTTCATGTTTTCTTCTGCTGGGTTAGTTTAAGGAATTATTAGTTGCTCCTTAGGCCCACCTAAGCTTTTATATTTCATTATTGGATTAATATGCTAGTTTACAAACATGATTCATGGTGAGCCCTGCTTGTTTTATGCTATCTAAACTCTGTCTTGAAATCTCTCTTTGATGTATTGATTGATTGGGTTAAGCCAAAGAGGTCTTGTTTCGATCTTGTCCTTTGTATATGCTTATCAGTTTGATTCAAAGTTATTTATAGTTTAATGAATGATGTTTAGGCATTCCCTCTTTGTTTATTAATGCTATTTTTCTCTTATATGTTTTCAAATCTTGAAAGTAGAATCATTGAAGTTAGATAAGTTGTCTTACTTAATTTGTTCAACTAGATTGTATGTCTTGAATGTGCATTTGTTTAAAAGTATTGTTATTGAGTAAATGGCGTGCCCTATCTCATGACTAGTATCATTTTTCTTATCAGTATTTAAGATATTTCTGTTCATGGGTATTTGAAAAATGATTCTTAACTGCCCTTTGCCCTACCTTGGTTCCCAAACTTAATTTCCATTTCACCTCACACATAAAATTTAAAGATCCATTAACTACATTAGATTTTCCCTGTGATGTACCTCGATTCATTATCGAGATGTCAATGAATTCATAGAATCCATAGCCTAATTTATTTAATAACCTCTCACTCCACCTATCCTACTTTATCATCTTACCCCAACCAAAACAAACAAACAAACTCTACACTTAAGAACTAGCCTAAAAACAACCATCTAAAGTGAACAAGTTCAAATCCTTCACACATAACAGAGAGAGCCCTCTTTGATTCCATGAATGCTAGGTCCTAGGACTCCAAAGATTGGTCTGATGTTACCCTTTGTATTTGGTCTACCAATCTGTTAAATCATGGGACACTAACACAAACATCATAGTGTATCAAGAAACTCCAAAAATCTCACCTTGACAAAAAGTGAGAAAATATCTCAATAGATCACTAATTCAATCCAAGTGATGATGAGAGAAATGAATCAGCTCTCATCAATGTATATAATCTACAAATATTTTTATTTTCCTAATTAGACATAATCAAGCCCCAAATAATAAAATAGTGTTCAATAATAACATCCGTTGGTGACAAGACAACCAAGATATCTCAACAACATAAAATAAGTCTCTCAAGAGGGAAAAATAACCAACATAATGAGTTGTTGAGCCATTGAGAAAGCTTAATGAAGTCCAAAGAGTGTCATGGTGAAAGAATGATCTACTATCATAGGGGACAAGAGTTTGGCCCCTTGTTTCCCAATTAAATTACATGTGGTGCTCCCAAGTGGGTGTGGGAGCACAAGGACATCCTCATGGGTCTCCATGTGGACCAATAATGCCTGTAAACCATTTTTAAGGGTTAGGATGATGACATAAATCCCTCCCTTTGTCTCCTACGGTGAGACACATCATCATATAGACCTTGGAACATATTCCAAGTTTATGGTGCAAGTGTGGAGTTGGTTGAGCATGGTGAAATAGGTGCATTATCCTCATCTAAAAGGTGGAACATGAGAAATCATAGAATGATGTTGGGGATCCATGAAGTACTCTCTGCTATTGTGGAGGTGCATGGATCTTAATGCTCACCCTACAAGTGCCAATGTGGCCCTTTGGAGGGCTTGGATCCTGTATAAGGAGACCAAACACCAAAAGGAGACCCACTGGAAATCCTGCACAAGATCCAATGCGTCCCCTTGCCCTCTAATAAAACAAATCATTAGGATGATCAAGTAAAATAAATTACAAATCATGGAATCAATAGGGAACTTCATGGTGGACTGCCCTTCCATAGTGGCCTTTGGCATGTAAAAGTGTCTCCAAGGTTAATAAGGGGGTTAAAAAAGGACCATATTAGGTGGTTTCACCCTTTAAAGGGGTGACATGTCCATGGTACATCCATCAGGTGGTCGGTGGCAAGTGATATAATGATGGAACAAAGTGGGGATTAGGGGAATGATCCAGGCCACATGTCATGGTACAAGGGTAGATATGATGAGGGAAGCCCACACTTGGTTGTATAAGAGTAGGAGGGATAAAATCATGGTACAAGAGTTACCCTGACCTTTGTTTTTCCACCCTTCTTCATATGCATTTTTCCTTTGATTGATTTTTCTTCATAACTGCTTGGGGTTCTAGGGGACGAGAGCATGATGTATAGGATATTGCAGTAGATACCCCATTTGAGGTGGGGAAGTTCACTTCCCACCATGGTTTGGGACTATCATGGGTTCCTTAATGTAAATGGGGCTCATCTAGGGCCTATAGGAACCAAGGTGATGGCCATAAATAAGGCGTAGAGCTCATGCTTGGCATTTTTCGTCATGCTAAATTTGTATGTCCTGACAATATTTTTCATTTTTGGTACAATTCATATTGAGAGTTCCCAAATTATGATATTTATTTTCCATTTAGCTGCATCAACCTTTGGGGAATCATTTTTGGCTTGACTCAAGGTGTGGACAAGGGGAAGGGGAGGATAACCCAATGTCGACCCAGTTAACACATGTCGACACAAATGGGGAAAAAAATGATCAATGGGGTTTAAAATGAGCAGAGGGGAGTGATGTATATTGTCGAGTGTTATGCGTAATTATGAATTACGGATAAAAAAATCTTCCCTAAATTTGGTTCTATGCATTTAGAACAATAGATTATAGACTTTGCAGATACTTTTCCTAACAGAAAAAAGACACACAGAATAGATCAAGAAACCTACTTGGGTTCCAAGCTCTTCCTATTCTCCTTCTGTTGCTCTTGTTGTAGCTTCAAATCCAAGCTAGATTGCCAAAATATTTCCTGCAATAATGAACACTAAACAACAAAGAGATTGAAATATATAGATGGTTATTCATGTTAATCAGTTAAATCAATGAAACATGAAACATATACATCAGATAAGAATCCATAATATGAAAGACACGAGCTTATACAGATACATATGTGGGAAAGTAAGCAGTAATATTTATTAATGGATAGAAGGGGAAGGTTACAACCAGCGATTGATTTGATGTCACCAACTCCAACATCATCCCACCCTCATCACAAATAAAATCTCTCCAGTAGCATATCACTCAAATCAAACCCTCAATTGAGAATCCAACAACGTTCTCTACAAAATTTCTTCCTTCTCAAGCACTAGGATTTGTGCTCAATTTATAGATGAGCTGCAGGTATTTTTAGAATAAATGACTCTAATAATAGGCAAGACATGTTCCCAAGCTCAAAGGTGTCAAATGGACACATGGATTCGAAGTTTGACACATATGCACTCTTCTAGAAGGCACTGGCCAAGTGGAGATTCTGGACCAATGAGAATTTCACTCCCAATTTGGACAACACACCCTTGAGTGTCAGGAAGTGCTTTGCAGAGCACCCTTGAATGGAGGTAACTGCATATGCAATGCAGTTTTTCCCTTCAAAGACTGTGTTGGTGAGCTCATAGGTGATATAACATGTACTTCAAATCTTGGAAATCTTGCAATGGAAGTCATGGATGATTTGTCTTTGTTATTTGTCTTAGGGCATGTAGAAACTAAAATGATAGGGGATGATAGACCCTATTCATGGTTATCTGTTATTCATTAGGAATCCCTATCATCATGGTTATCTGTCTATCATTAGGGCATCATTCCTAACCAAGTCATTAGGAATGATGCCCAAATTTACCTATAACAGATAACCCCCTAAACCATGAAGTCAGAATAATAATTACAATATTTTTTGAATGAGATGATTTACATTGTGATGGGCTAGAGCTGAAGTGGAGTGGCGACCTGCATCAATCTTACAATACATTACATCATGATATATCCTCTTGATCAGGAATTGCTGAGGGAAGGCATTCCCATGATCAACACATAAACTATCTAATGACATGTACATAGTGCAGAAAGTCATCTATATTGGAATGTTGCCCAATACAAACATGCTTACAGATATAGGCCCATTTTTGGATGACGATCTATATGTAAGGTCATTGTACAGATGATGTGTACAACAATCTTGAAATCGCATCTCGGATGGTTGAAACTAGATCCGGGGACTTCTTCTCTCGTTCACTTGATCGTTCGGGTACAAGTCTAGCCATGCGAATATATAATTTATAGCCGAACATGGTAAGACATCGTTTGATTACCAGCCAATGATGTGAGTTGTTAGAAAATGCGAGAGAACCACCATTAAGGTGAATGGTCCTCAAAGTACTGTAGTACATTTTGTAAGGCGTGAATAGATGATTTGATGTCAAACGCCAAACAAAATCTTTTGGTCCAAAGTTCGGAAGTGAGGATCTTGTCGATGTTGTAACAAACCTCATGGTACTGGAACATGATGTTTCTAAGTGAACTTCCTGGTGATGATTTTCCATTGACAGGAAGTAACTTTATTGCAAAATGGGAGTTACTGATTTCGGAGACAAAGTATGACTTGATATAGAAATTTTCAGGGATGAATTTCATGAGAATGAAGGTCTATGAGTATTGCATAAGAATGATTTATCTTGAACATATCGGCGACACTAATATGAGTTGGCAGCATTGACCCAAAACCAAAGTGAAGGTATTATGAACCATAGGTATGAATGAACCGTCAAGAATATTACCCAACCCAAACAATCACAATGATGGAGTGAAGTGTCATGTTCAAGAGCAACCTGCTATCGTAAAATGTTTTGTTCACTTTCCCAAATTTTCCTTGGTGATTTGTCGACCAGTACCTCTTTATATTTAACAAGCTTGAGGAGGGTAACATATGCTTGATCTATAATTCAACCCTTCGGGAAAACAATGTATCGCTATTTAATAATTTAACGAGTCTAGCAATGAATCAAACTCAATTCTTGCCATGATCGACAAGCTCATCACTATTTGATGTTTTAACGAGCCTAACGACAGTGATAGCCCAGTCCTTTTTCATATTTAGAGAGTTTGAAAAAGAGGACGAAAGAAAACTCTATAAGTACTTTTTTGTAAAGTTGTCGCTCATACCCGAAAAAGTGTAAAATAATATCTTAGGGAACCTCTTTAGTCATGTTTGACAAAGGTATTCCTTTTTCGTAAATAATCTATCTTATTCTGGAAAAGGTTTAAACTTATACTGAGTAGATATCAATTCATTTACTTTTACGAGCTCAAAAAGACAGGTGCTCAACAATCTTTTCACATTATCGGAGTCTGAAAAGAGCTAAAAGAATACTCCAAGGGTTCCTTTTTCGCTGTTATAGGAGCTTGAAAAAGAGATAAAAGCGAGCTTCAAGTCCTTTTTCGTTTTTAACAAAGCTCAAAAAATAACGATAAAAGTATGCTTTGTGGTCAAATAATTCTTTGAAATAAATCTGCACGACTAATATGTTCATCAGTTGTAAAACCCTATTCAGAACAACATAAAATGGATTAAAAATACATGTTTCATGATAAAAATATAATAAAACCATAGTCACAGCAATAAATATTCATTGAAAATAATCAAATGACTAATAAAAAGAGTTTTACTATTCATTTGTACCATTTGAAAGTTACGATTTTCATTTTGGAGCTATGAACCTATTTTTTCCCCCAAACTTCAAGTGTTGGTTGCGTGCAATTAGTAAGAATGTTTTGAATACCCCCTGCAAGAGCACATGTCGAATGCCCCCTGCACTATTAGGTGCCCCCCAAGCTTCATTTCATTCACCTATGTAGATTACTAGTTACTAATAGTTTGATGGAATGAAGGTTCATTTACGAGATCAAATGGAAGACTCGTCATAATTAGGAGAGGATTTGTTTCATTGTTTAACGAGCTTGACACAGGAAAAGAACCTTGCTCAAGGCCTATTTCATTTTTTAAAGAGGTTAACACAGTAAAAGAACTATCCTCAAATGAACTTGTTTCATTTTTTAACGAGGATGACACAAGAAAAAATAACTATCCTCAAAGGCACTTGTTTCATTTTTTAACGAGGTTGATACTACCCTCAAAGACACTTGTTTCATTTTTTAATGAGGTTCACAAGAAAAAATAATTATCCTCACTTGTTTTAGTTTTTAATGAGGTTTACATAGTAAAATAACTATCCTCATTGTGCAGTTGGACTATGTAATATTCCTTTTCAGGAATTTCTGCAATTTCTTCAATGAGGACGTTGTATAAGGAAAAAAATGCAATAAAAACACTGAATAGGACTTGGATCCTCTTTTATATGTTGTATGTAGCTTAAATATATAAGAGAATCAGAAATAAATCATTCTAGCTACGCTAAACAGATCTCCCCAGCTCAAATATGCTCAAAAGCACCCCAATCCCATTACTACATAAAATAGAAATGCCATAGACTGCAACAACGTTATTTTTATTATGAAAAATACAGAAAAATAAAATGAAACACAGATCTGGAGCTTTCATTCATCATAGAATCAGAAATTAGAGGTTTGACCTCTTTTACAAGCACATCGGAGCAGCTCGGCAAGGGTTTCTGGCAAAATAGCAACACAAGATACAACACTGCAGAAAATGACACTGTACCCAACAAATATGTATTATAACATACTAAATGTAATCTTAAATTCCCAAATAATATAGATGTTGGCCCAATGCCTCCCTCAATAGACCTCCTGGAGTGAAATAGACACCTCCTCCTTAGAAACAAGGATAAAACAAGAGAGTTTCACCTAGCTGCTGCTGCTACTACAGTAATGACATAGTTACTGAAGGTGAATACATTTTATGTGATGAAAAATAGATAACCTCAAGGAAAATGATGAAAAGTGAGCTCAGGATCTCCTCCTTAGATCTCCCAATCAGCTAGACCAAAGGTAAGGATGGAATTCCCGCATGATAATTCTTTGCACTAAACAGTGCTGCAACTCGAGCTAAACAGCTGAAGCTTGAAATTAGTCATAAGACCAAAACAATATTAATGAATGAATACTTTGCTATTATCTCCTCCTCTTATCCTTGGTGAGATTTCCCACCCCGAACCCCACTCATTGGTGATGTGACTTCCTTGAGAATATTCCCTTTTCAAAATTGCGCTGCCCTAGTAGCTTTCCCTCCTTTTGTGACAATGCTGTTGACTTGGTCAACTGGATATAGCTCATTGCTTTGCCCTCCTTTCACACCAAAGTGGCTTTATTTTTTCCTCCTACTCCAAACCCTTTTCACACTGGAATATGTTTTATTGTCTTCCCTACTTCTTATTTAAAAAATGGAGCAGTTATAATATTCCAAGTAGCAGTGGCTAATTGGGAATATTACAAACTAGTGAGTGTGTGCTAGAAAAAATGTAGTCTAATGGAGTCATCATTTAATGTGTTTCATGAGCACCACAAATGATAAGTTATAACATGCATTGACGGGTCTTCTCCAGGGTTTTCATTAAATTTTGAAATTTCAGAGGGAAATTTCTGTGAAATCACCAGCCACCAAGGAGAATAAATGATGGGACCAGCTTGATATTGCACTGAAGATGTGAATAAAGGATCAAACCATTCATTACTCATAAGGGAGGAACTAGATAGGATTCCATATGATGACATGGGTGAAGTCAATGGAAAAAACATCGAAGATGAAGCAACAGTAGATGTTGTCACAACTGAAATAGATGGTTCAGTCTGGGATGGTATCTCAGCCATGGTCAAATGACCCAATGTATACCCTATAGAATCTACTTGAATCTGAAGTGAAACAGGATCAACAAAAGTAGAGGAAGGTGATTGAGGAAAAGACTCGTACAGGTAAAGCTCCTATCGAAAATGAGTTGGAGTTAAAGGTGTCTCATCTTGTGGTATTTCTTCAATCGAAATCAAACCAAGTGGAACAAATTCGCCATTAGGCTCGAAGTATATTTCGGGTGGTTGACTGCGCGATATGGGAGATTCAATGGATACAATAGATTGTGGAGTGACCAATGGAGGAACAACTTCTAGTAGTTCAACTTCGGGATTCAGATTTTCATGCAAAGAAGAGACGGGATCTAGATCAACTTTCGGTTGAACAACGTCAAGTTTAGGAGGTATGGTCTCACTGATTAGATGGATCATGACCACAAGTAGCTATGAGGAATCTGTCTCGATAAAGTAGACAAACCAGGATTTGTAGAAACAACTTGTGCTGACTCTGGTATATGGTAAGATGATGCTTCACCAGAGGTACCAATAGTACTAGTTTCGGTAGAGTGATGTCATCTTCACCAACCAGGAGTAACTTCCAGTGGTAAATGTGGTTTTAATGTTAATATTCATGAAGGAAGGGGAAAATGATATTTTTCTTCCACAATAATTGATTTATTTTAACCAAAAAACAAATAAACAAAATAAAAGGGTAATGCTAGGTAAAAGGTTTAACAAGAAACTGTGAATTGCAAAATACCTCTTGGCGAACCAAGAAGTACGGGCAGGAAATCTACCCGAATGTTGTGTTAGGTGTATCACAATTTACAAGGCGGCCGACTTGGTTCACTATGGATGGCTAGCAACCTAAAGTTGTCTTCCCAAATATACCTGAAGGTACGTGAAGGCCCAAGTCCATATTAGCATTGTCTGATGTGAAACCACACAGTGAGAGCACCCCTTTATACTTTTCGTACTATAACATTGCCCGATATACCTGAAGGTACGTGGACAAGCTACGATATACTTACATATGTGGAGTGAGGCATCACACTTGGAATGTATCGCAGAAAATTAATGATATATGCTATGTTTTACAACACCAGAACACATCTCTAGCCTAGACCTTCTAAATGTTATCGTTATGGTTACAATGCTTTGTTAGGTAAATTGATGTAAATTTTAAGTTGATCTTGTTTATCAATTTTCCTTTCAAGGTTCATGTGATGATGTGATGGAAATTTCTAAAATGTAAACTAAAATCATAAGCAAACTTTCAATTTTAGTTTATTCAATGAAAATCCTAGCTATTAGAGGGAAAGAGCAGTCAACTTGAGAAGAAACAATAAAGAGCACAAACTAATATGCAACTTTCCTAATTTGTTCCTATGCAAAACACACAATCCACTACATGCAAATGCTTGTTTTACTTTTCAGTCCCTTTAATGTGAATGCAGAAAAGGAAACTATGTGCATCAAATCAATAAAAACAAATTCTTTTTATTTTGAGAAATGAGGAATTGAACAACAATTTCTCTTTTTAGGAAAAATGAAGAATTTAACTACAATTTATCCTATAGGAAACAAATAATTTAACGACAATTTCCTTTTCAAAATAAAATGGATCTAATGCAGTAATGAAAATACTTCGAAATTAATTTGTCAATGATAAAGAAAAACACTTTAAAGAGACACTGAACAAAATTTTCTCTCAAAGGAGGAATATTCAGGTAAAGTCACTAGTCTCTATGAGGCATCAGGGTCTTGAAAATATAGCAAACAAAAGGCTGAAAGAAAATTCAATGGGAATTTTGTTGGCTCTAGGGGGCAGTGCAGTCTCTAAGGGGAGACAGTGCGTTGCAAAGAAACCCTGAATGGGAGACAGTGCTCTGCAAAGCACTGTGTCCTGATCAGCTGTGCGTTGGGTGCAGTAGAGAAAAAAACTCAAATTGTTTAACACATTTCTAATGCAAATTTTGATTTCAAAAAGCCTAATATTTGATATTAAATGCTATTGGGTAGATAAATAGAGGCAAACACACCAAGGATGAAGAGTAAACTCCCTCGCAGAGTCGCCAATTTGTTATGCGGAATTATGAATTATGGATAAAACATTCTTCCCTAAATTTGGTGCTATGAATTTAGAACAATAGATTAAAGAATTTGCAGATACTTTTCCTAATAGTAAATAGACACACATAATAGATCAAGAAACCTACTTGGGGTCCAAGCGCTTCCTATTCTCCTTCTGTCGCTCTTGTTGTAGCTTCAAATCCAAGCTAGATCGCCAAAATATTTCCTGCAAGAATGAACACTAAATAGCAAAGGGATTGCAATATATATATGGCTATTCATTTTAATCAGTTAAATCAATGAAACATGAAACATATACATCATATAAGAATCCATAATATGAAAGACATGAGCTTATACAGATGCATATGTGGGAAAGTAAGCATAAATATTTATTAATGGATAGAAGGGGGAGGTTACAACCAGAGATTGATTTGATGCCACCAACTCCAGCGTCATCCCAGCCTCATCACAATGAACATCTCTCCAACAGCATATCACTCAAATCAAACCCTCAATTGATAATCCAACAACATTTCTCTACCAAATTTATTCCTTCTCAATCACTAGGATCTGTGCTCAATTTATAGATGAGTTGAAGGTAGCTTAACAATCAATGACTTTCTAATAATAGGAAATACATGTTCCCAAGCTCAGAGGTGTCAAATGGACACATGGATTCGAAGTTTGACACATATGCACTCTTCTAGAAGGCACTGGCCAAGTGTAGATTTCATAACAATGAGAATTTCGCTCCCAATTTGACCACACACCCTTGAGTGTCAGGAAGTTCTTTGCAGAGCACCCTTGAATGGAGGTAACTGCATATGCAACGCAATTAGTCCCTTGAAAGATTGCGTTGGTGAGCTCATAGGTGATATAACATGTACTTCAAATCTTGGAAACCTTGCAGTGGAATTCATGGATGATTTGTCTTTGCTCTTTGTCTTAGGGCATGTAGCAACTGAAATGATATGGGATGATAGACCCTATTCATGGTTCTGGGGATGATGTCTAGTTTAACCAAGTCATTTGGAATGGTACCCAAATTTACCTATAACATCGTGAAGCGGGACCACGCAACCAAAATCGAGATTTCTCATATAGTGATAGCCCTAAAACTAATGGCTAGTAAAGGAGATCCCAAAATAATATGATACAAGGCTAACCATCAATTTTGGAAGAGAAGACAAGAGTACAAACCTAGCCCACTCTTTCTGCCAAATCCCCCCACTAATCTATGCCCAAAAGTGTCCATGATAAGTAAACAAATTTATTCAACTAAACCAATAAAAATTCATACCTTTAGGGTAGAGAGGCCCACTTTCAAACATACAATCATAAAAAATGGGTGAGGGACCACGTGGTTGGCTCAGGTGGTAGATAGAGTGGCACATCGAGCTATAAGGTCGTTGTAAGGGGTTGTTGGCTATCGACTGGGGACTGTCAAGGAGAAACTTTTCTCATATGCATACTACCCACAGGTACTAAATAACAATACACTTTTTTTTTTTGATAAATAAGATGTGAGTATGACTATAAATGTATTTGTATATGTAAATGAATGGGAATATTTGTGTATAAAAATATATTATAAAGAGTATGTGTTCGTATGTAGAACACTGAGGGTGGTTTTCCTCTAAAGGGTCAAGGTTTATGATAACCTCTGTAGTGAACCCTCTTGTAAGTATCATTATGAATTATATGGAATTGTAACACTTTGATTGGTTCAGAAGTGCACATAGATTCAAAGGACTAAGGAGGAGGATATTTCTTGAAAACCCAAGCCTTCATTTATTCCATCACCTAAATATATATTGGTTTAATGACAGTACTATGAAAGAATTCAATGGAGGATATGGGTCTCTTAAGTAGAGGACAACTTGAAAAACTTTCTCTCATGAATTGTGATGACAAGGCCAACATGCAACAGAATTTTGGAGAGGAAAATATTAAAGGGCAGATGAGAGGGGCATCAGTCGATGATAGGAGGATTCGAACATTCATGATTGGGGAATTCCTATACATATGCTCATGTATCGAGAGAGAGAGAGCCCAAGAACACAAGGGAGAACATAGAGTCAATATAATACCTAGTGTTGCTGTCTAGAAGACTCGGACTCTGTAAGAACCTCCTTTTTTCAATCGAGAGAAAAATTACCTAATTTTACTGAGGCTTTTTTTGTCACTACTTGTTTTTATTATAAGGTATTTGTTTTCCTTTGCGTTGCGATTATGAGGCCTATGTATTTGCTTATTTGTTGTTTTACTAAGGAAAGTGTATGTTCTTATGTGTGTGTTACAGAGAGATTTCAGTGGAGTGGTTACATTCAAGTGCTTGTTGAATTGATAAACCCACGAGGTCTTACTTGTTGATAAACTACTTGAGCATCGGTTTGTCTCAGAGATGATAAACAATTGGGAACTTCTTGGATTTAGAAACTGCAAGCTAGGATGAAGTACACTAGTACTATCTAGGGTTGATAAACACCAAGTGTAGCCTTAGGGTTGATATAACTAGAGTTAGAACCACTAATAAACTACCTAGATGAGTTTTCTCTTAACACCTATAGTAGCTAATACAAATGATAAATCTCTCATTTGGCATATGTAATCTATCTCTAGAACTGAACAAAGAATCTATATGCCTTTCCTGAAAATTGGTGTTTATTGTTGATTGGTTAATGTCCATATGGTGTTGCATATGGGAGTTGTAGAGAGAGATAACCTGACAAATGAATGCTTTCCAAGTGTAACTAGTTGAGAATCGATGAGAAATTTACCTCCTTAGACTTTTAATCTGGATCGAGGGTGGTCAACTACAAGAAATATTGTAGTGTAGTTGGCCTTGGTTGGGTGAATATTTAAATTCCCACTCTTATTTTCTTGTCATTTGGAGAAAATGAGATAAGTGCTCACTTTTGTACTTGGTGCATTGAAAATATCAATGTTTTTTCTATGTGATACATATGTATCGACATTGATGGAGAAATATATTATTCATATCTATCTATGATGAAATTCTTTATGTATATCTATAAATCTCATGGTTAAAAGGGTATTTCAGGACTTCATGTTAGTTAATATGTTCATGAAGTGTTTAGCTATTCATATGGTCCTATGTGACTGCAAAATGTGGTTAACTAAGCTATTACAATGTGTGAATTCCATTGGTTTGTATGCTATGGATGATTTGGCTCTAGGCATGTTTGAGACCATGAATTTTTTTTCCAAGTAGGGAATAAGTATCATCCATCATATGGTATATTAGTCAAATATTGTTAATAGGGATCTAGTCGATGAGAGATCTAGGTCGATGTTTGGTCAAGAGGGTTGGATGTTACACTTTTATACATTTCGTGGAAAGAGGCGAATGCACAAGTCGATGGTGGGGAAATAAAATGTTGATTAACCATGAGTTGACCAAAGGGCACTATAAATTTATCATTGGTCGAGGCTCACGTTGTTTCCATGAGTCATGCCTTGTGCATAGTTATAAATGTGTCATATTTCCACGAGGAATGCATATTATCCAGGATGGGGCCTATTACGGGCAGACCCAGAACGTTGAGCCACCCATTTCATTTGAGGTTACCGACCAAAAATGTTGTAAATTGTTCATTAATTACATGTATAAATGTATTGGCATAGAGTAGGGGTCCCTGAATAGTGTGGGACATATCCATCGTTGTTTTCCAAGACCAAATTTATGATGGCATTGTTCAATTATATGTGTTAATATTACTTATTATCAACCTAGAAAATGGTTTTCATTGGTTGTCAACATTGAGGTTTCATCGGCCTAGATTAAGGTCTCAAATAGGTGTGTTAAGTCAAATATTGGTTGTAAGTTGACTAGATTAGTTAAATACCAGTCATGTTAAGTTGAATACTTGTGGTAAGTCGATTAGTCATGTTAATTCAACTGTTGTGGTAAGTCAACTAGTTATGCTAAGTCGACTGTTTGTGGTAAGTCGATTATATGTCGTAAGTTGACTATTGGTGGTAGGTAAAACTATTTTTGGTAAGTTGAATATTCATGTTAAGTTAACTGGTTGGTTTATTTCGACTGGTTTTGTCATGTTGACTAGTCGTGTTTGGTCGACTAGTTGGCATATGTTGAAAATCACTCGAAAATTTTAGTACGATGGTGTATTCCAATGTCAAATCCACAAGATTTGGACAAAGTAAAAATTTTATAACCCCATTTTCATAATGATACCATTGAGGTCAGTTAGGATAAAGTAACACCTCCCATTCAACCAAGAAGGAATTAAGGGGTGGGAAAGGGTGTTACAAAAATAGAGGAAAAATTAAACATATGAAAAAAAACACAAAGCATGGCCATGGTAAAAGTAAAAATAAATAAAAACATGTATCCAATCACACACAAATAATTTTAAAACATCTCAATTCAGAACATTTCCAACATTCTATTCTCAATTTCTACAAGAAAACTTAGTACATGCACAAAATATTAATCAGATTCTTCCCCAAGGTCTATAGTAACTTAAATATCTAAAAAAAAAATTATAAATATTTTAAGGAGACTTTTTAATATCTTTGATAGCTTGAGTAGATGTTTCATCATCTCTCTCTATATTGTTGGTTTCCATTTCAAATGTCTAGAATTTACATGAGCTTTTCTTCTTTTTTTGTTTGTTAGGGAATTCATGAATCATGGGTTCTTATCTACATCCACAACATGTCAATGATTTTATTTTCTCTCCAAAATTAGGAGGTTTATCTCTAGTTTTGTTATCATGACACATTTCCATATCCCCAAAGGTTGGTCCATGTTGCAACAATCCTCACATCTAGGACAAATTTTGTAGCAGCATTATGTTTATCTTAGCTCATTCTTATTATTTTCTAATGACTTTTGTTATCTACCTTGTAGCTCTTTAACTTAGCTTGCAAGATTCTGAGGGTATCTATTATATTAGGGAAACTTTATTCTCCCTGCTCATGATGGACTTGGTCCACACTATGTCGTATCATAATGTTGTCCATTCCTCTATTTCCTACAGTTGAAAATTGTATCTTCTTATGTGTTATCACACACACAATTGTTAGTTATATCAATCATAAACATTTTAATTTGTTATTGTTTCATGCCAAAACTAAGACTATGGCAGCCCCAAGCCAACCCCCCTTTCATTTTAAATATTTCATATATTTTAATTATAATTCAAATTCCTGAGAACTGGGACATAGATTCCAGAGTTTGAGGAAGGAGGATGCTTGGGGTTTGAAGGAACCTTGAATGGTTTCATGAAAACCATTTAAGCCTGGAAGGTGTGCCTTAAATGGAATGGTTTTAAAAATTAATGGAGTAGGAAATAAGAATAAAATAATCATTCATGCCTTGGATAAATATACAAGGAAGAAATGACAAAATTAAATAGAGAATGGATTGCATTGGTAGTTGGGGGAATAAAGAAGTCAAACAACAAGAAGTGGGGAGGAAGGAAGTGCTAACACCCATCATTCTCATCACCTCTTAGAATATAGCTATTGTATACAAGAAGAAAGGGATGAAAACAATGTCTTCCCAAGAAACAAAAAAATTATTGCAATAATGTAACAAGGGAGACAAGAATTCTCGTAGGATGACACCCTATGCACTACAAGTAAGGGAGCACTCATAGGAATTGAGAGGAGAATTTCTGATATAGAGGAAATAGAGTACACAAGAGATCACATATAAATGAGAATGAGAGAAGAAAACTATGTGATATTATCATAAAATGAGGGAGTAGATACATCATTTGGTTGAGTATTGGGAGGTGAAATAATAAATCTCAGATGAGGACAATAGTCTCTGGATTCCTTGTAAGACTAGAGGGGGGAGGATGGTTTTATTTGGATTGCTTTAGCAACTTAGGTGGAGGCATGTTCCTTGTATTCCTAGTAGGAGATTTATTTATCCCCCTTTGCTTGTTTTCTTGGTTTTATAATGAGCTTTAGACTCCCTTTTCTAGAGGGTGGAAGTATAGTCTCTGGAATCCCTTGATGATAGGTGGAGGTATAGCCTTTAGATTCCCATGTTTATTTCAGGCCAGAGGTATAACCTATATACTCCCTTGTGTTGAACCTTTAGTTAAACTGAGAGAGGGGGGGGGGGGGGGGTGAATCAGTTTAACACATTCATGGACTTTTAAACCTTTTTCATTAAAACTTATTTACACCTTCATTTCATGTTCAACTTAATATGTGAGTAATCTTAGAATGTGAGCAGCAAGTATTAATATAATGTATTAGAAGAATTAATATGAGAGTAGCAAGTATTAAGCAAATGAGATAAACCATATCAACACATAAACATCATACACAGAGACACCAGATATAAGTGGAAACCAATAAAGGGAGAAAACCACATCTTATTATTGTTGTGATGCAAAGGCAAGCTCCAACTCCCTCTCACCATTGATTTTCTGTAGGCACCAACCTATTGGAGGCTCCAACCTCAATTCTGCAAGCTACAACTTGTAAGGAAGCTCCAACTCCCATCAATTTTTTGCAGGCACCAACCTACAGGAGGCTCCAACCTCAGTCAACTACAACTAACATTTTACCCAGCTACAACTTGATGTGGAAGCACCAACTCCCATCTATTTTTTGTAGGCACCAACCTACAGGAGGCTCCTACCTTAGTCAGCTACAACTGACATCTATCAAGCTACAACTTGATAGGGAAGCTTCAACTTCCTTACTCTTTCAAAAGAAAAACACCCCACTGGCGGTTACCTTGGATATCGGCTTTGTTGTACCATCTTCTCTTGTTGTTCATCAATTCTAATATACGCACAGCATATTCACACTCTTCTCGATTCTCTATTAGCTTCACTCTTCTTCTCTTCTCGACTCCTCCTTCTTCTACGCCTCTTGCTTCATCTTTGCATTATCTCACTCTCTAACATGCTGTGCATATCAATGTGATATTATATAGAGAGTTCATCACATGACTCTTTATATTCCTCGGGGAATTTGAAGTGAATAGTCTTGACATTTTGGCCTTCTACTGCCTTCTCATTTCTTTTTACTACTTCATTCTAAAAAACACTCTTCAATGGAATTAATTTCAATAATAAATTGGGTTTGTTTACCTCTTTAAAGTACTGCCAGTGCATCTTTAAGCAAATATAAATCAATTAAAAACATTTACATTCAATTTCACTCGGCTCCTTTTAAGTTTTTTGGCTTCTTTGGATTTGTCTTTTACGTGTGGTGAGTGGCCCCATTACGTATACTTTGGTTCACCTGCGGTAATACATTAAATACATTCTTGTATTTTTGTGCACCAACTACATATATAACTTCTTTTCAGGTTTTATTCTCAAATACATATGAATCTGGGCAATGTCTGTTCATTACCAATCTCTGTTCTCGGGCTACCTGCTTACATTCTCTGTTCATATATGAGCTTAAACTTAATGGTTGAAACTCACATTACAATTTCAATTCATATTTTTCCCTGTACAATTTTTTTGCCGCTGTCTCTCTCTCTTTCGTTCTTGTAGGCTCTATTCTTCATTGTAGTTGTATAACTGTTGTACATATAACTGTCTTTTAATATAACTGCTGGGAAATTTCAATACTTTTTAATTTCTGCACTGGCAACCTTTACATGCTGAATCCCCCTTTTTCTTTTGAACTGGGAAATTAACTTTAATTAGAAATGCTTAAGTTGGAAATCTCAGTTTCAGATGCCCACTTTTAACATACTTTGAAGTGAAAGCACAATATCCCAGCCATAGTTTACTTGGCTCATTCACTGTTTCAATGGCCCTTCATTCAATGTTTAGGACTCAATTAAATAGCCTATCCATTTCGTCCATACCTTAATTGAGAACCAAATAGTCAACATAAATTAAGGTTTGGGCCCGACTTTCTCAGATTTCATTTATATGCATATACAGTTAAATCCAAACTCTGAATCTTTGTCAATACACTTATAAGAATTCGGGTCAACCTTTGACCTTTATAATAAAATGTATTATATAGTGGCCACTGTGTAGAATGTGATAGCCCACCTTATAATAAATTGAATAAAGGAAATGCCATCGCACATAAGTATCTACGTTAATCCACCATATTAAACCTTCATATCAATCGGATCAATGTTTCATTTATCAAGCTTTGGATAGCCCGTATATTCCCTTTTTACCTCCTAATGAAACCTTATTATCAAATATATTAATATCTGAATTAACCCTCGACTTTGTTTTTAAACCTTACGCATTTCAAAATGTATCTATATGCATTAAACATATAATCAGCTCCAGGCCATTCTCATGCACGCATTCCACTTTAATATATCAAATATTGCAATATATATCAACCCCGATGCATATTATAATACATACATGTTCCGTGGAGCCCACTTGTTAATGCATTTCTTCAATTGATGCTTAATAACATATCGCGCAGCCAACACTGATCCGACGGATATCGCTTGGCTTAGATGCATGAACGATAATGCGCGATGAGAGCGGTTTCTCCAGACCGCTTGAGGCCACGTGTCAGGCAGTCAATGGAATCGCTCCAAGTTCTTGAATATCGCTCACCCTACGAAGGCGATGAGATCAAAACTGGAAACCCACCTTTACTATTCACTCCGCTCGTGGTTCCTCTCCTTTGCTCAAGGTTCCACTTCCCCTTCTTGATCACTGTAAATCAACTTCTTTGTATCATAATTCTTCATGACGACTTCCGTAAGTTAGTGCGGTGGACCGATCTCTTGGTATCGATTCCACACTGTAGGGACTTCATTCAGACAGTATATCCGATGCATAATTAAATATACCTAATCCCTCATATACTGTGGCATTTCTTGCGCTCTTCATCAACAGATTAACCCAGCATTTTATTTATTGAGGCTTGAAACCAGTTCAATGTTGATTCAAGCGGGTAGAATTATTACTTTTCCATGTGCAGTCATCGTAACAGGGATCACATACTAAATCAAGCTTCATCATTGGAACGCAGAAAGAATTAATCTAATTCCTCCATAATATATAACACAAGGAATTCACACCAGATTCCCTTTGCCCCCTTAAATTCGTTCTGCCTTCGAACCTTCAAACTCTTGAAACCCATATTCATTTTTTCCATAATAACGAAGACCCCACCTGGGTCTTGAGTCCCAGAAATTTACGCATCATAATACATAACAGAGTTTATAAGTTATTTTAGAGTGCCTTATTCAATACCCAATTCGAAACAGGATCAGTCAATCTCATATATTCATCAACGCTCAAGAATTCCAGTTTGGATGCTATTCAAACTCCTTACAAATTACAAATCATTTTACATAACTCCTTTAATGACCTCTACTAGTATGGTCTGTGCATAAGAGGTAACTTTTCGACGAATCATCAATTTACTTTAACCATATATGGAATCACAGTTAAAGTCTTAGATACAGTCAGATACAGAGTTTAGACTGTCCACAAACATAAATATTTTAATGGCCTCTAATGGTCTATGCATAAGAGGTAACTTTTCAACACTCTTTTCATACTTTCATAGACAATTTCAGCTGTCAATACATGTTTCCTTTTTGCCACAGAACCTCGAATGTTCCCTCTCAAATCAAATACCTCTGCTCCTTGATTGATGCTGCTCCTTGCTCCTGAAGCTCCTCTGCTACCTCTCCAGATCTCCAATCAACTGACCCTTCCAAAACTGCCTCTGCTTCATGTCTCATGCTCTCTTTGCCTTGTTTCTGTTTCAAGTGCTCCTCCTTTGCCATCTCCTTTGCCATCAATGACAACATTTCCAACAGTCTCCCCCTTTGGCATTGATGGCAATCCATCCACCAATAATCCAATAATCCAACATTTCCAACAGTCTCCTCTGCCTGGCTTCTTTTAGAAGACCCTATCTTCTGTTACTTTCTTTTCCTCCCCCTTTGACATCAATGGAAAAGGGTTGCACATTTCCTAGAGTGCTTTCTATCTCTTCATTTCCTCTCTCTGAGATGTATTTAGGCCTTCTTCTTCTGACTTTGTACCCTGCTGCTCCAAATTGGTGTACGTTGAGAGAATACTTTTGAGGATTATTGAACTTGAATATACACTGTAAATTGATACAATTAAAATGCATAGAATTCTTTCACTTGTATAGAGCTAAAATTGAAGATAATGACACTTCATAGAACACATTGTACCAGCTTTATCTAATCAGAGATGTATGATTGGATCAAAAAATAAAATGCTGAGAAGGCTTCAAATATACTTCTGTCTCTGTCTGATGTAGTGAGCTAATATATTTCTGTTGAGGAATATTGTAGATGAAATATGTCTTCTCCTGCAATACTCATCTGCAGTACCACACTTGTTCAATTATGATAATGATGGCAATATATCTTTTATTGTTGTGGTACACCTTTCCTACCTATTGGTGATGATATGAGCTAGGATGCTGACAAGGATATTACTTTTAAATACTGAGAGGTTCTTGTTGTTGATGTGAACAATGAATAAAGCAAGAGTTTACAACTTATTGTGAGATTAGGCAATATCTTTCAATATGAGAGGCCAAATGACTTTTACTGCTTGCACACTGTATTTTCAAAATAAACCCTTCAATGTACTGGTCAGTTTCACTTATCAACCATGCATTTTTATTTATGACATAATGGGGTATGTATGTCAATAATCAATCTTTCTTTAAAGGTGGATTACCAACAAATCCTTTGTGCTGAAGTAGGATTTAGATGATTTAAAAAAAAAAATTTGAGCTTCAGATGGTAATCACAGCTAGTCCTTTATTCTTCAGATACTTTGACTGTTCTATCAGAATGAACTTCCACAAAAGCATATTCAAGATGTTTAATTTAAAACTCAGCAAACGGACTTCACACAGTTTTGTAACTGATCTTAAGAAAGAAGCCTTGAAGATATACATGTACCAACTTCAGGAAGGCATGAAATTATATATAGAAAAAGATATTGCTTCGGTGCTCAATATACTACTTCAAGTGTAAATCAGATACTGATCCTTTAGCACTGCTACTTCCCTTTTCATGCTGAATGTAGATAACCCTGGGAATTTTACCTTGATGCATTCTTGCCATAGTCCTTTGATCCTGAGGACCTGTACCATACTGCTTCTGCTCCATGATAACACTTGATATTCTATTGATTGGCATGCTGCTTGTACCAAGTACCAAATGATATTACCTTGATAAAATATGCAGAGATTTCACTTTAGCTTTCACATTTACCCATAATTTAAGACATCCTTCATAAATTATTCTATTGAGATTTCCATTGTTCACACCAACAGTCATCAATATCCTAAAACTGATCTTATCATTATTAATCATTTTCTTATTCTGTCATTCTGGTCAAGGGAAATCCATTGCATGTACCTTTCTAGAACTATTCCAGAATCATTGCTACTTTATAATCAATTCAACTGTTCTAATATAAAGATCTTTGGGAAGGCATATTCAATTTGTTTGCTTGGAATCTTCATGGGCAGATCTCTCAGAGATTTATCACTTGCTTAATTGCACTCCTCCAAGGGGAATTTTTATAGATGAATGATCTAATTACATAATGATGATAGGCACTCCTCTTACTCAACATTCTTAATGGGGTTCATTGTAAATTCTAGTAGTATGATGCATTCTGTGATCATCCTTTAATGTGCTGATATCTTCTTAGCTTACATGTTCATTACTGATGTTTCCTCTATCATCATGGTTGCTTGCTACTTTTTCTCCTTCTATCAATCTGTCAGCTATTGAATACTTCAAATAATCTTCTTCCTCTATAGTTCTCTATTAGAGGAATTTTATTTTTCCTTCCTGATCTCATAGCTATTCTTGTTATATGGAGCTCTTCTCAGACTGATTTCATGGGGTCTATTTATGAACTGCTCTCCCCCTGGGATGTTGCTTCATATTTGTCACTGTTTGGATATTTGTTTTGTTTTCTAGAGCAGCTCCCCCTGAGACTATGCTAGATTCATTATGTCATTGAGATGATAGGCTCCCCTTTTCTCTTTTCTTTCCATACTCTATTGGGGTTTTTCATAATGTCTGCATTTCTTTTTTATTCATAGCTTTGTTTGATTTGATTAGATTCCATTATCTGTCTAGAGTTATTTAGTGTATATGGCATATTACAGTCCTTTGCTTTGTGACCACGCTTGAGGCATACATAACATCTTATTTTATCAATGTACATTTGAGTTGATGTATAATACTTTGTTCCCCTTATTGAATTAATTTTACAATCAACAATTTTATGTCCAAAATTATTGCATGCATAATAGTAGCCATGAAAATGATTTGTGTACCTGGTGAGAGATTGTCTTTTCCCTTTGCTTGCTTGAGGTGTTCTTCTTATTTGCTGCATCTTTTGCTGGTAATCATTGATTCTCTTTGTTTTACAATGTGTTGCACCATGTCCTAGTTTGTGGCAGGCAAAACAAGTGATACTTCTCATAGGTGGAAATAATATTCTTTGACTTTTTTCAAATTTATTCAATTCACCCTCATAAGTGTATGGGCCTTTTTCAGATGACTGTTTCATCCTCTCATTCTCTGTCTTTTCATGTTGCTGCTTGATTCTATTTTTATCTCTGCAACTCATGTCCTTGCTGGTTTCTGTAGGAATTTGCTGAGCTGCTTCACCGTTCTTTACAGTTTTTACAAAAATGATTTTCCTATTATCTTCTATCTGGGACTTACTGGTTTCTCCTTCATATCCTATACCAGTCTTTATGAGAGGTGACCTTTGAGAATTTAGCATTTTGTTCAATTGTTCAGTGCTTCTCATTAGAGGTGTATTCATTAATAGTTATGTTTGGGCTTTTTCTAAATTCTTTCTCAGGCTCACTACTTCTTCTTCCAATATTTCACATTCCTAACTTTTCTCTCTCATTTGTTGCAGCAGAGTGTCTTCTACTTTCTTTGCTTCTTCAAGCTGTGTCTTCAGGCCAATAATTTCTTTCTTATCTTCATATTCTCTCTCATCACATATTTGCACCACTATCTTAAGGTCTTTGTTTTCATTCTTCATTCTTTCTATTTCAGTCAAGGCTGTATCAAGTTTGGTTTTTTCTTCAACTGTAATTTCTTCAGGGAACTAACTTCCATTCACACTAGCATGTACTTCATTTGCTGGAACATTTTCCTTTTGACATGAATTTTTCTTCTTCTTAATTCTCTTTTCCTTCTTTACAATGCAGTCCTCTATGTCTACTCCATGCATGAAATGAAATCTGTCCCAGATTTATTTTGCAGAGGTTAAATCCATTATCAACTCAAAGTCCTTGTTATGAAGACTGTTATATATCACACATTTTTCCTTGGCATTCCTTTGTTGTTCTTTCACTGTGGGGGAGTCTATGTAGTAACCATCACAAACGAGCTTCCATACCTCAGGCTCATCAGCCATTAAACCTGTTTTAACCTTATCTCTCCATTCAGGAAATTTTGTTGTATTTAATACAGGTACATTTTGATAGTCCATGACTCAGCCATATCTCCTTCAAGCTATTAAGCTTACACCAAAGGAACCAGCTCTAATACCAATTGTTGAACCTTTAGTCAAACTAAGAGGGGGAGGTGAATCAGTTTAACACATTCATGGACTTTTGAAAATTTTCATTAAAACTTATTTACACCTTCATTTCATGTTCAACTTAATATGTGAGTAATCTTAGAATGTGAGTAGCAAGTATTAATATAATGTAACAACAGACTTAATACGAGAGCAGTAAGTATTAATTAGATGAGACAAACCATATCAACACATACACATCATGCACAGAGACACCAGATATAAGTGGAAACCCATAAAGGGAGAAAACCACATCTTATTATTGTTGTGATGCAAAGGAAAGCTCCAACTCCCTCTCACCACTGATTTTATGTAGGCACCAACCTACAGGAGACTCCTACCTCAATTCTGCAAGCTACAACTTGCCAGGAAGCTCCAACTCCCATCAATTTTCTGCAAGCACCAACCTACAGGAGGCTCCAACCTCAATCAGCCAAAATTGAAATTTTATCAAGCTACAACTTGATGTGGAAGCACCAACTCCCATCTATTTTCTGCAGGCTACAACCTACAGGAGGATCCTACCTCAGTCAGCTACAACTAACATCTATCAAGCTACAACTTGATAGGGAAGCTCCAATTTCCTTACTCTTTCAAAAGAAAAACACTTGCTGATTTACCTTGGATATCAGCTTTTTTTTGTACCATCTTCTCTGCTGTTCATCAATTCTCATATCTTCCCTGTATCATCTCTGCATATTCTCATATTCTCTATCAGCTTCTCCTTCTTCTCTGCACAGCTCCTCCTTCTCTACCTCACTGCTTCATTTCTGCATTCTTTTCACTCACTCTCTAACATCTTTGTGCATATCAATGTGATATTATATATAGATTTCATCACATGACTCTTTATATTCCTCAGGGAATTTGAAGTGAATAGTCCTGACGTTTTGCCTTCTTCCTTCTCATTTATTTTACCCGCTCATTTAGAAAAACATAACAATATGCATTAATTTCAATATTACAGTGGGAGTTTTTTTTACCTACTGGAGACTTGCCAATGCATCACAAACAATAAAAAATTAATTACAACATTTACATTCAATTTCACTCAGCTCCTTTTCTGGATTTTGGCTTTACTAGATTTGTCTTTTCTGCTGCTGTTGAGTGACTGTTCTGTATACTTTGGTTCACCTCTGTGTCTATTCATCTGTTCACTGTACTTGTGTGCACCAGCTACATATATCACTTATTTTCAGGTTTTATTCTCAAATACATATGAATCTGGGTGATGTTTGTTCATTACCAATCTCTGTTCTCGGGCTACTTGCTTACATTCTCTGTTCATATATGAGCTTAAACTTAATGGTTGAAACTCACATTACAATTTCAATTCATCTTTTTCCCTATACAATTTTTCTGCCGCTGTCTCTCTCTCTTTCGTTCTTGCAGGCTCTCTTCTTCATTGCAGTTGTATAACTATTGTACATATAACTATCTTTTAATATAACTGCTGGGCAATTTCAATACTTTTTAATTTCTGCACTGGTAACCTTTACATGCTGAATCCCCCTTCTTCTTTTTTGAACTGGGAAATTAACTTTAATTAGAAATTCTTAAGTTGGAAATCTCAGTTTCGGATGCCCACTTTTAACATAATTTGAAGTGAAAGCACAATATCCCAGCCATAGTTTACTTGGCTCATTCACTGCTTCAATGGCCCTTCATTCAATGTTTAGGACTCAATTAAATAGCCTATCCATTTCGTCCATACCTTAATTGAGAACCAAATATTCAACATAAATTAAGGTTTGGGCCCCACTTTCTCAGATTTCATTTATATGCATATACAGTTAAATCCAAACTCTGAATATTTGTCAATACACTTATAAGAATTCGGGTCAACCTTTGACCTTTATAATAAAATGTATTATATAGTGGCCACTGTGTAGAATGTGATAGCCCGCTTTATAATAAATTGAATAAAGGAAACGCCATCGCACATAAGTATTTGTGTTAATCCACCATATTAAACCTTCATATCAATCGGATCAATGTTTCATTTATCAAGCTTTGGATAGCCCATATATTCCCTTTTTACCTCCTAATGAAACCTTATTATCAAATATATTAATATCTGAATTAACCCTCGACTTTGTTTTTAAACCTTAGGCATTTCAAAATGTATCCATACGCATTAAACATATAATCAGCTCCAGGCCATTCTCATGCACACATTCCACTTTAATATATCAAATATTGCAATATATATCAACCTCGATGCATATTATAATGGGTCGCGAAGTTGGGAAACACTTTTTGGCGGACGACTAGAATTTGGGAGAAATTTTTAATTTCTCGTCTGAGAAAATAGTCAATTCTATTTCTCGACCGAGAGTTTTAAAAACTCTCGTCCAAGAGTTTTATTGGGTTTAACCAGAGTTAAAAATCTCTCGGACGAGAGTTATGCATTTTCTCGTCCGAGAGTTTTATTGACGAAAACTCTAAGAAAGACTTTCGGATGAGAGTTAAAAAAACTCTTGGATGAGAGTTTTAAAACCTATCGGATGAGAGTTTTTTCAACTCTCGTCCAAGAGTTTTATTCCTATAATAAAACGCCAAAATTATTAAGTTGTTAGAATTAGTACTTTATTTTATATAAAACTCTCGGTACTTTAGAATTGGTACTTTATATAATTTTAATAGTACTTTATTAAAATTAAAAAATGATAAAAAATAATAAAATTATAATTTTATTTTAAATTATTTTATTATTATTAATGATAAAAAATACATGAAGATTTAATTAAAGAAAATTTGTTACAATATTTTGTAATATCAATATTATATAAAAAACTAAAAATATTTATATAAAACTAGTTGATATATTAATATAAATAAAATAAAATTCTAAAACATAAATCAAAATAAAAACAACTATATATATATAATTTTTTTTTGAAATTAATGAATAAATTTAAATTTAAAAAACAATTGACTAAATGCAATGAGATGATAAAGGAAACAATGCATAGCACCTTAATATCGTTATAAATTCTTGGAAATCTTGAGAACTTTTTCAAGTGAGATGAGCTTCTTGGAATGGGTCACTTTATCTTCCACTTCAGTTTCACACGATTAACTTGAAAGGAAGTCTATTTTCCTAGGTATGGATGTAAGGGGATAAACAATATTATTTGAACATTGAGTGAGATGCCCTTCTTGGAATGGGTCCTCTTATCTTCCACCTTAGTTTCACAAGATTAAATTGAAATGAAATTTATTTTCCTAGGTATGGATGTAAGGGGATAAAGAATATTATCTGAAAAGGAAAGGAATGTTAAGTGTGACATTCCAAGCAAAAGTGTATGGGATTGGAGAATTATATTATTGCAGAAAAATAACCCTTGACCCCTTAACCCATAAACCCTTAACCCCCTAAACCCTAAACCTATAAACCCTTAACCCCTATCCCATTTACCCCCACTAAACCTCTAAACCCCTAACCCATTTAACCCATAAACCCTAAACCTATAAACCCTTAACCCCTACCCCTAACACGTTAACCCCTAACCCATTTAAGCCCCTAAACCCCAAAACCCCTAACTCCTAACCCCTAAAATCCTTAACTACTAAATCCTCTAACCCCTAAACCTCTAAACCAATCCTAACCCATTTAACCCCCTAACCCCTTAAACCCTAATTCCCAACCCATAACCCTTGACCCCTTAAACCCTATTTCCTAACCCCTAACCCCTTAAACCCTAATTCCCAACCCCAACCAATTCAACACCCTAAACCCCTAAAAACCTAACCCATTTAAGTGTGGATTCCATTTAACCCCCAAAACCCTAACCCCTAACCCCTAAAATCCTTCACTGCTAAATCCCCTAACCCCCTAAACCTCTAAACTTGTAACCCATTTAACCCCCTAAACCCTAAACCTCTAAACCCTTAACCCCTAACCAATTCAACACCCTAAACCCCTAAAAACCTAGCCCATTTAACCCCATTAACCTCTAACTTCTAACCCCTAAAATCCTTAACTGCTAAATCCCCTAACCCCCTAAACCTCTAAACCAACCCTAACCCATTTAACCCCCTAAACCCTAAACCTATAACCCCTTAAACCCTAATTCCCAACCCATAACCCATTCAACCCCTTAAACACCTAAACCTCTAACCCCTTAACCCTTGACCCCTTAAACCTTAATTCCTAACGCCTAACCCATTTAACCCCCTAAACCCTAAACCTCTAAACCCTTAACCCCTAACCCATTTACCCCCACTAAACCTCTAAACCCCTAACCCATTTAACCCCTAAACCCTAAACCTTTAAACCCTTAACCCCTACCCCTAACCCGTTAACCCCTGACCCATTTAAGCTCCTAAACCCCAAAACCCCTAACCAATTCAACAACCTAAACCCCTAAAAACCTAACCCATTTAAGTGTGGATTCCATTTAACCCCCAACCCCTAAAATCCTTCACTGTTAAATCCCCTAACCCCCTAAACCTCTAAACATGTAACACATAGAAACCCTTAACCCCTAACCCCTTAAACCCTAATTCCCAACCCATAACCCTTGACCCCTTAAACCCTAATTCCTAACCCTTAAACCCTAAACCCCCTAAACCCTAAACCTCTAAACCCTTAACCCCTAACCCATTTATCCCCACTAAACCTCTAAACCCCTAAGCCATTTAACCCCTAAACCCTAAACCTCTAAACCCTTAACCCCTACCCCTAACCCATTTAAGCCCCTAAACCCCAAAACTCCTAACACTTTCAACACCCTAAACCCCTAAAAACCTAACCCATCTAAGTGTGGATCCCATTTAACACCCAAAACCCTAACCCCTAACCCATAAAATCCTTCACTGCTAAATCCCCTAGCCCCCTAAACCTCTAAACCTGTAACCCATTTAAGCCCCTAAACCCCAAAACCCCTAACCAATTCAACACCCTAAACCCCTAAAAACCTAACCCAATTAAGTGTGGATTCCATTTAATCCCCAAAACCCTAACCCCTAACCCCTAAAATCCTTCGCTGCTAAATCCCCTAACCCCCTAAACCTCTAAACCTATAACCCATTTAACCCCCTAAACCCTAAACCTCTAAACCCTTAACCCCTAACCCCTTAAACCCTAATTCCAAACCCATAACCCTTGACACCTTAAACCATAATTCCTAACCCCTAAACCCTTAACCCCCTAAACCCTAAACCTCTAAACCCTTAACCACTAACCCATTACCCCCACTAAACCTCTAAACCCCTAACCCATTTAACCCTTAAACCCTAAACCTCTAAACCCTTAACCCCTACCCCTAACACATTTAAGCCCCAAAACCCCTAACCCCTTAAACCCTAATTCCCAACCCATAACCCTTGACCCCTTAAACCCTAATTCCTTACCCCTCAACCCTTAACCCCTAATTCCCAACCCCTAACCAATTCAACACCCTAAACCCCTAAAAAACTAACCCATTTAAGTGTGGATTCAATTTAACCCCCAAAACCCTAACCCCTAACCCCTAAAATCCTTCACTGCTAAATCCCCTAACCCCCTAAACCTCTAAACCTGTAACCCATTTAACCCCCTAAACCCTAAAACTCTAAACCCTTAACCCCTAACCCCTTAAACCCTAATTCCCAACCCCTAACCAATTCAACACCCTAAACCCCTATGAACCTAACCCATTTAAGTGTGGATTCCATTTAACCCCCAAAACCCTAATCCCTAACCCCTAAAATTCTTCACTGCTAAATCCCCTAACCCCCTAAACCTCTAAACTTTTAACCCATTTAACCCCCTTAACCATAAACCTCTAAACTCTTAACCCCTAACCCTTTAAACCCTAATTCCCAACCCCTAACCAATTCAACACCCTAAACCCCTAAAAACCTAACCCATTTAACCCCATTAACCCCTAACCTCTAACCCCTAAAATCCTTAACTGCTAAATCCCCTAACCCCTTAAACCTCTAAACCAAGCCTAACCCATTTAACCCCCTAAACCCTAAACCTATAACCCCTTAAACCCGAATTCCCAACCCATAACCCATTCAACCCCTTAAACATCTAAAACTCTAACCCCTTAACCCTTGACCCCTTAAACCCTAATTCCTATCCCCTAACCCATTTAACCCCCTAAACCCTAAACCTCTAAACCCTTAAACCCTAACCCATTTACCCCCACTAAACCTCTAAACCCCTAACCCATTTAACCCTTAAACCCTAAACCTCTAAACCCTTAACCCCTATCCCTAACCTGTAAACCCCTAACCCATTTAAGCCGCTAAACCCCCAAAACCCTAACCAATTCAACACCCTAAACCCCTAAAAAAATAACTCTTTTAAGTGTGGATTCCATTTAACCCCCAAAACCCTAACCCCCAACCCCTAAAATCCTTCACTGCTAAATCCCCTAAACCCCTAAACCTCTAAACCTATAACCCATATAACCCCCTAAACCCTAAACCTCTAAACCCTTAACCCCTAACCCCTTAAACCCTAATTCCCAACCCATAACCCTTAACCCCTTAAACCCTAATTCCTAACCCCTAAACCCCTAACCCCGTAAACCCTAAACCTCTAAACCCTTAACCCCTAACCCATTTACCCCCACTAAACCTCCAAACCCCTAACTCATTTAACCTCTAAACCCTAACCCCTACCCTAGTCCTTATTAACCCAACCCATTTAAGCCCTAAACCCCAAAACCCTAACCAATTCAACACCCTAAACCCCTAAAAACCTAACCCATTTAAGTGTGGATTCCATTTAACCCCCAAAACCTAACCCTAACCCCACAAGCAGTAAAAACCTAACCCATTTAGGTGTGGATTCCATTTAACCCCAAAACCATAACCCTATTGCCACAAATCATGTTGCTAAATCCCTAACCCTAAACCTCTAAACCTATAACCCATTTAACTCCCTAAACCCTAAACCTCTAAATCCTTAGCCCCTAACCCCCTTAAACCATAATTCCCAACCCATAACCCTTGACCCCTTAAACCCTAATTCCTAACCCCTAAACCCTTAACCCTTTAAACCCTAAACCTCTAAACCTTTAACCCCTAACCCATTTGCCCCCACTAAACCTCTAAACCCCTAACCCATTTAACCCCTAAACCCTAAACCTCTAAACCCTTGACCCCTACCCCTAACCTGTTAACCCCTAACCCATTTAAGCCCCTAAACCCCAAAACCCCTAACCCCTTAAACCTTAATTCCCAACCCATAATCCTTGACCCCTTAAACCCTAATTCCTAACCCCTAACCCCTTAAACCCTAATTCCCAACCCCCAACCAATTCAACACCCTAAACCCCTAATAACCTAACCCATTTAAGTGTGGATTCCATTTAATCCCAAAACCCTAACCCCTAAAATCCTTCACTGCTAAATCCCCTAATCCCCTAAACCTCTAAACTTGTAACCCATTTAACCCCTAAGCCCTAAACCTCTAAACCCTTAACCCCTAACCCCTTAAACCCTAATTCCCAACCCCTAACAATTTCAACACCCTAAACCCCGAAGAACCTAACCCATTTAAGTGTGGATTCCATTTAACCCCCAAAACCCTAACCCCTAACCCCTAAAATCATTCACTGCTAAATCCCCTAACCCCCTAAACCTCTAAACCTGTAACCCATTTAACCCCCTAAACCCTAAACCTCTAAACCCTTAACCCCTAACCCATTAAACACTAATTCCCAACCCCTAACCAATTCAACACCCTAAACCCCTAAAAACCTAACCCATTTAACCCCATTAACCCCTATCTTCTAACCCCTAAAATCCTTAACTGCTAAATCCCCTAACCCCCTAAACCTCTAAACCAAACCTAACCCATTTAACCCCCTAAACCCTAAACCTATAACCCCTTAAACCCTAATTCCAAACCCATAACCCATTCAACCCCTTAAACACCTAATCCTCTAACCCCTTAACCCTTGACCCCTTAAACCCTAATTCCTAACCCCTAACCCATTTAAGCCCCTAAACCCCAAAACCCCTAACCCATTTGACCCCTTAAACCCTAAACATATAAAAACCTAACATATAAACCCCTAAACCCTAAACATATAAACCCGTAAAACTTTTGATTAAAACATTTAATAAAACTCTCGGCCGAGAGTTTATAGAAAACTCTCAGCCTAGAGTTTTCCAAACTCTCGTCCTAGAGTTTTCTAAACTCTCGGCCTAGAGTTTTCTAAACTCTCGACCGAGAGTTTCATCGGGTAAACTCTCGGGCGCAAACTCTCGTCCAAGAGTTTTTTAAACTTTCGGCCGAGAGTTTGGCCGCGTGGTTAAATGTAACTTTAGGTGGGTTAAACTCTCGGTTGAGAGTTTTATAAATTTCTCGTCCGAGACATTATCTCGGCCGAGAGTTTCTGGTCAACGAAAAACCTAGAAAATTCTGCAGTTTTCAGGAACCTGCAACTTTGGAGGGACATAACACCTACAAAAACAAAATGTTATATGTTGGACCAAGTACCATTAGATTCATCTCTGAATCTAGTTTCTGATGATATGAGATTTGTGGAGTTTCATTAAAAAATTCAATTTTTTATTAATTTTTTTCTAAATTGTGTCACTATGGAATTTCATTGTTTGAAAAATTGCACTGAATGAAAATTCAATAACTTTCAAATGACGAAACCAAAAAATTCAGAAAAATCATATTTCATTTCCTCTCCCTGTCTACTTCAAAAGGGTACTCTCATTTTTTTTATTGACGATCACATTGAAAAGAAAATCTAGGGATCATAAAATGTACTGAAACATCACTGTTTTTTTGTCTTCGTCCATTTCAAAAAATAATAAAAAATAGTTATTTAATCTGAAAATTACCGAAAAATAGTCTGTGCACTAGTGCAATATATGCAGATTATGATGCTATGGTTTTTTTTTTTTAAATGAATAACCTTCCCTAAAAAAATTTATGGATCATAAAGTGATTATTTATGTTTGCTTGAAAATTTCAAGTATATGCAGTTAGTAAACAAGAAATTTACCCCTCTATATGTCAATATTTAAAAAAAAAAAATATTGGTATGGAGGTAAGACAATTCTCTACAATTATTATTTTTATGTCAAAGCATAATTTTCAACAAAAATATGAGTTTAGTGGAGTTGAAGTTGAAAAACATAGAAAATTACAATTTTCAATGTCAAAAAAGGGTAAAAAGTCTTTCCCAAATTCACATTTTCACCAGTTCCGTGGAGCCCACTTGTTAATGCATTTCTTCAATCGACGGTTAATAACATATCGCGCAGCCAACACTGATACGATGGATATCGCTTGGCTTAGATGCATGAAAGATAATGCGCGATGAGAGCGGTTTCTCCAGACCGCATGAGGCCACGTGTTAGGCAGTCAATGGAATCGCTCCAAATTCTTGAATACCACTCACCCTACGAAGGCGGTGCGATCAAAACCAGAAATCCACCTTTACTGTTCACTCCACTCGTGGTTCCTCTCCTTCGCTCAAGGTCCCACTTCCCCTGCTCGATCACTGTAAATCGACTTCTTTGTATCATAATTCTTCATGACGACTTCCGTAAGTTAGTGCGGTGGACCGATCTCTTGGTATCGATTCAACACTGTAGGGAATTCATTCAGACAGTATATCCGATGCATAATTAAATATACCTAATCCCTCATATACTGTGACATTGCTTGCGCTCTTCACCAACAGATTAACCCAGCATTTTATTTATTGAGGCTTGACACCAGTTCAATGTCGATTCAAGCGGGTCGAATTATTACTTTTCCATGTGCAGTCTTTGTAACATGGATCACATACTAAATCAAGCTTCATCATTGGAACGCAGAAAGAATTAATCTAATTCCTCCATAATGTATAACACAAGGAATTCACACCAGATTCCCTTTGCGCCCTTAAATTCGTTCTGCATTCGAACCTTCAGACTCTTGAAACCCATATTCAATTTTTCCATAATAACGAAGACCCCACTTGGGTCTTGAGTCCCAGAAATTTACGCATCATAATACATAACAGAGTTTATAAGTTAGTTCAGAGTGCCTTATTCAATACCCAATTCGAAACAGGATCAGTCAATCTTATATATTCATCAACGCTCAGGAATTCCAGTTTGGATGCTATTCAAACTCCTTACAAATTACAAATCATTTTACATAACTCCTTTAATGACCTCTACTGGTATGGTATGTGCATAAGAGGTAAATTTTTGACCAATCATCAATTTACTTTAACCATATACGGAATCATAGTTAAAGTCTCAGATACAGTCAGATACAGAGTTTACACTGTCCACAAACATAACTCTTTTATTGGCCTCTAATGGTCTATGCATAAGAGGTAACTTTTCAACACTCTTTTCATACTTTCATAGACAATTACAGCTGTCAATACATGTTTCCTTTTTGCCACAGAACCTAGAATGTTCCTTCTCAAATCAAATACCTCTGCTCCTTGACTGATGCTGCTCCTTGCTCCTGAAGCTCCTCTGCTGCCTCTCCAGATCTCCAATCAACTGACTCTTCCAAAACTGCCTCTGCTTCATGTCTCATGCTCTCTTTGCCTTGTTGTTGTTTCAAGTGCTCCTCCTTTTCCATCTCCTTTGCCATCAATGACAACATTTCCAACACCTTGTTGATTTTAGGGTAGAGTTATAACCTTTGGTCCCCTTGATAGTTTGGGGATGGAGGTATAAAATCTAGATTAGGCTTGTTGATTTGAGGGTGGAGGTATAGCCTTTGGATTCCCTTGTCGATTTGAGGGTGGGAGTATAACCTCTAGATTCCCTTGCTGACTTGAGGGTGGAGGTAGAACCTCTAGATTCCCTTGTTGATTTGAGGGTGTAGATATAGACTCTAGATTCCCTTTCTCATTTGAAGGTGGAGGTATAGCCTCTATATTACTTTGCTAATGTGAGGGTGGAGGTATAGCCTCTGGATTCCCTTGTCGATTTAAATGGTGGAGGTGGTGGACCCTAGATTCCCTATGAGATATTGACTGCATGAAATAGATGGTGGGTGGAGGTGGATGGTCCTCTAGAGTCCCTATTTCAATTGGAAGATTTTTTTAAATCCCTTAAGCACTTATCCATAACCTCTATAATCTAGATCGGACATGACTACTTCAAGAAAGGCTTGTTTGTAGTGTGTCTAAGGTTGCGTAGAGAGTTGAAGTCCCAATCTCAGTTTCTTGGTTCAATTTATCAAAGATAAGTGTCTACTTATGATTGTTCTATTGTAAAATATTTATGCTTATTTAATTTACTAATTTATCATGGCTTCTAATGCTTAGAAATGAGGCATTCTTGTATGAATGGACAATGTTGTTTTAAAGGCATGGATATGGAATTGTTTAGATTCATGTGTTAAATTGAAAATGACCCTAGTATAGATGGCTTGTCTGTAAATAATGTTTTAATATTGTAAGTTATTTATTCAGAGCTATGGTTCATGTGCCTAAATATTGAAGAGGTGGGTGAATCCATGCAATGATTAAACTTTGTTAAAAGAATGGATAGTAGGTTTTGTTTATAATCTATAAGCCTAGGAAGGACAGATATTTTTCACAAGGTAATGTGATGGCTTAATGCATATGCTACTATTGAGGAATGTTGAATTCCTATGTGAATTAATAATGCTAAATGAAATGTGAATGATGAGGGATGGTTGTTCCACAAAGGCTGATATATTAGTGCTTGTTCATGCCATCTGTATTATCATTAATTGTTATAAATAAATTGTATAATCAACTAAGTTAATATTTAGGAGTGGGTTACTCTTTTGTTCATTATCAGTATTTAAATTAGTCTGAATGGATGTTGATTATAGAGGAGATAAAAAAATATCTAATAATAAAATGAATTCCTACATTAAAATGACTTGGTTAACAAGCCAATATCTACTCGTAAGCTCAAGAGATATAAACTTATATATATAGTTCAACTATGCATTCGAAGGTCATGTTTAAAACAAATTAATACAATCTCAAGAGGGATAGCACGAGAGGGGTTGCATACACCTTTTTTTATTTATATAGTAGGTGTTAGAGCCTTGGGAAAATCCCACTTATACATACATTAGAAATTACCAAAGCACACATATAGAAATATGAATAGTTTTGAAGAAAAAAGGTTAAGACCCAGTTAAACCATGTGAATTAGGGCCATGTCCAAGAGCGTAGGCGAGATATATATTAACCATCAGATTTCACAATGTGTTATATTTTCCACGTGTCTTGGAGTTTTGGTACAACAAATATTTTTATCAGAGGCTGGAAAAGTATTTACAGGCTTGAAATGTCCAGACAATGTGGTGGGGTGGGTCGGATGTTAATAATTGGACACATCAAGGTGGAGAACCGCCAAAACACATCTAACATGAAAGCTATGAATTGAAGTGGTTCGAAGACTTACATGGGACCCAAACCACATAAAGGGAATGATGATTAATTACATCAACCCAATGTTTAATTCTGGTGATATCATCATGTATCCCTAGACCTCAAAGATTTTGAATGGAGGACATGTCAGAACTCCTTGGATTTAAGACCTGGGGTGATGTGGCGCATGGGGCCTGTTGAATGGGGAAAAGTTCCATGTGGCCTAAAAATTTTCTTTTATAGGTAAAGTGAGAGACTACCCTCTATTTCAAGGTGTAAATTGCCACATAATCTCAGTACTTTCACAAGAGTCACCTAAAAAATTTATGAGGCAGACTTGGGAAGAAATTCTCATGATTCAATCACTAGGGTGAGGCAGCAGTGGTGGAGCCCAAGCATTCTATGGTAACCAATGACATTGGGATGTGTGAAGGAGGGGCCACCAAGGATCCAAATAGCCTAGAAGGTATTACCTATAGTTTTAATGAGGACCTGTATTGGAACCCGTTTGGATTTTATTTCGGGGGTGACGTGGCCATAGAGAGCCCATGCCCAAATTTATTGAAAATTTCATATATAGGTTACAGGTTTGTCTATGTGGGCTATAGAAAATGGAATATGTGTGGCATGGTGTGAATGGGTCAGCAACTGTGTAGAAATTCCATGTGGGTAGTGGAAAATCCACGATGTGGATAGCCACGTGGACATGGCAGGTAGATGATGCGATACATAATCATATAATAATATTTGGATGACCATACCTTTTGATCCATGAGTTGAATTGAAACAAATTTTATATCATTTGAAATGCCTCAATGCGACGAAAAAAATTACGCCTTATTTATTAATTTTTTGTAATATTCTTGAATTAGCATGCAACTAATTGGAATATTAATTTTTTCTTTTGTCATTTAGATAGATGAATAAGTGGGTAGGGAGACCCATAAATCTCTTTAGTAGGAATAAAATCCCTCTTAATGTGAAAAGAGATCATCATGATAGCTGGATAAAGAACCTCCATGTGTGAACAGGGGCAAAAGCATGTGGACAAGGACAATGTTGACCAAATCAATAGTTCTGGTATAGAGAAAGTAGATCATCAATGTGAAATAGCGAAGAGTTAATAGGATATAGTCTCCATGTGAGTAGTGTATTTATTGAGTGGGACCCAAGATGAGAAGGCTCACAAAACATATAAGGAAGGGAAAGGCAGCCATAGAAGTTATGTTAGATGATTATTGATTGTGATCTTTTTAGATTTGGATTTGTCAGGTGACATTTATATGCATGCTTTTTCAGTTTAGCAGGGTCTGTTGTACTGTTTAGTACAAGAGTGTTCCCGAGCAGGAATCCCACACTCATCCTCAGGGGACTTCGAGTGCCTACTCAAGAGAGGTTATTGAGTTTTATATTCCACATATAGGCATCAGGCCAAGCTTCATTATTCAACTACAGCGTAGTTTCTATTCAGATTTGTGTTGTGCTGCAGGGTGTTGCAGTGGAGGATTGGTAGGGTCACTTTCAGTGTTTTATTTTCAATGGAGGGGAATCCTTTCCATTGGGAGGCCAGCAAGGAAGACCCTGGAGCTTCATTTCATATTTTGGCACCATGCCAATCTATTTTGACATCCTACAACGTAGTTCCATCATCAAACTGCGTTATTTCATTGGGAATCTGTAGGGGAGGTTTCAGTGCTTCAGTTGGAGGGTTAGATCTTTAGTGTTGGGATCAGCCTTTGACTTGGAGAATATACTCAAGGAGATATATACATTTATACATCAATTTCATCCACCTCCATCCAGTTATTCAGTTACAGTTGCAATTTAGCCCTAGGGCTTCATTCCGGCATTTTTGTGTTTTGGGTATTTCCAGAAACCCTTTCTGGGTTGTCTAGGAAAAGTGTTTGGGAGCCTAGATCTTCACTCTGCATTATTTGAGCTATATAACAATATATATATATATATATATATATATATATATATATATTTTTATTTTTTCCTGTAGCAGTTTATGCCCTAAAACTGTGTTTTCCTAGCTCAAGGCATTTGTATAGTAGCTTTGTCTCATGTATTGACATATTTGCTTAGTGGAGGCTTGTTTTGTATTTCTTGAGTGACTTGATCCTCAAGATCTTGTGCCTATTATTTTCTCATATGTCTAATAATATGGTTGTACATTTGTCTCATGTAATGGTGTATTGATGTATTCACTGCTATTTTCCATGTTTATGTGTTATATTTCTGCTTTCTCCATTTGGGAATATTACAATGGTATCGGAGCATAATCTTGGCTCAGCCTGTGAGTTTAAGCCAATATGCTATAAGAAGAAGAAGGAGAATAAGAGATCAAAATGATGGAAGGAATTAGTTTTATCTCATCCTTTTTAGATCTAAGAAGGACCTCACCAAGGAGGTCAAGCAAGTAAAAATGGAGAGAATCAATCAGACCTCGTTAGGGTTTCAAGATGAGGAAAGTCCATGCACTTCCTATAAATATAAGAGAAAATCGATATTGCATAGAGCTCCAAAGCAATACACTATGTCTACTTTATTTAAAGAGGAAGGTGAAACACATGGAGATGCAAGAAACTTAGATCATGAGATTCTAAGTGATTATATTGCAGAGTACAAGTCTCAATCAAGGGCCTTCAAGGAGAATCTAACTCTCCCACAATTTATTTAGATCAAAGAAGAGATGAGACCTTGTAGCTATAGAAGGAGAAAGCATAATAGATTTCTATTTTCTACATTTGATCGATCATTCACATGCACAGCAAGGGCTTGGAGAATGGATTTGGATGCATTCTTCCTACTACATCTAGTAGTAGAAAGAGAAGTTGTGGAGATTGCAATGCTACACCTTGAGGGTGAAGAAAAAATTTGGTGCTTCAGCCATTTGAGTCATGCCAGAGTGACTGCTTGTGCATATTTTACTCAAAGGTTGATAAAAAAGTTTTATATGAAGAAACCAAAGAAGCCAAGGGAAGATGTCCATATTATTATTCCAGAGGAAGAGAAACTTCCACCACCACTTGTTGCAGGAGTACTTACATTAGGAGGACAAACATTTTCATCATTGAAAAGTGGTCTTGATCTCTTGACACTTGGAGTCCCATGAATTATTCAGGAGATGCATGAGGAGGAGGGGACTTACACCAATGCTGGTGCATCAGTAGAGGAGCATACATCATCACCAGTAGTTGGGGAAGCCATCACACTGGAGGAGGGAGCCCTTGTAGCATTACAAGATGTTCCCAAGATTTACCAAGGTATGCACATATTTCCACTTCCTATTATTTCAGCACATCATATGGAGGATTGTGGGAACATGTCATCAGGGAAAATACATGACCTAGGGTCAAAGAACATTGCTGATTTGGAGTAGCAGACTATCACTGCCAAGAGGACCCTTGATTTTTTCAAGGAGGAGATATATAGCCATCCTGGTTTGTCATTGATGAGCTTCCCAAGACACTTTGGGTTGGAGTGTAGAGTTTTGGAGGATAAGATTAGCATTATCCTAATCAGTCCAATGCAAAACTATGTGTTCAACATTTTTCCTATCATCGGACAGCAGATGCACCATTAGTGAGATCAGTAGCGCTATCATTGGGCAGCAGTGATGAGTTGGGGGCCCAACCATTATTGGGACATTCTGATGACCATTATACTTGTGTGACATTGGATAGGCAGATGACTGATGGAAGAAATCTTACAATGGATGATATCTCTCATTATTATGATAGAACCTTCTTGATGAGCACTTCACAGCTCAATGAGAAGTTTTTGCCTACAACATATTTGGATCCTTATGGGGTCAACTTGGTCATTTATGAGTGGTCTTCATTTGGAGATATCCAGGAGTTTGTGCTTCAACATCTCATGAAGTGCAATGGTAGTAATATTTTTTGGGAGGATGGTATTCTCCATTGGAGGGATACCAATTTTGAGCATGGAAGGAGACACCCACATTTTTATGGATGGGTGAGGATGGTCAGAAAGAGGTTGGTGAGCCACTTGCAAATCTATGACATAGGGCAGTAGGAGGCATAGCTTCGTGGGCTACTCTTAAAAGAGTTTGGCCATCATATGGCATATCCTATTTCTAAAGGTATGTTATGGTTTGGGTCATTGCATGGCTCCCATATGATATAGCAGCAGAAGATTTGGTTGTATGGGTAATTCTACAAGTCAATCATCATGATGTTACTACATGAGTTGTATGATGAGGAGATGAGGAGGCAACAAGAGTTGTTGTTGCTTTGGATACTCTTGGGAGAGTATGGGCTGATTTTCTCACATACTTCACATGATGTTGCAGGAGTAGATGGTGTCACAATCATGGTGCAAAGAGGCTACTCCTTAGCTTTGGAGGATCAGGAGGTACTTCCACTTTGGAAGGAATCTCCCATATACAACAGCATTATGGTAGATGACTTTGGCATTTGGCATGTCAAAGAATGGAGCTATGATATGACAGGAGACTTATTAGAAAGGCCAACAATGTTGTCACTTGGGAGCTTGGATTTGTTGATGGAGTGTTCCCAGGATCACTTCAAATATGATGCACTTGATGGGTAAGGAGGAGATGAGAGTTATGGAGTGGTGGATGGAGACATCTATTACTATGATATGATCTTCTTGACATGGATCTCCAAGCATAAGAAGAAGGCTTTACATGCAGCACATGGTTCATTCCTTTCCATTCACCAAGGTCTCATGGAGACATATCAAACCACTATGGAGAGATCATCCATGGACATCATTATCATCTTACTCTTAGTACATGGTAAGAGTTGTATTTTTGTACTTATCGGTCATTTAACAAAGCATTTTCATTCTCTTTCCATTTACATACAGTTCATTGCTCCACAAGAGGGCAAGATTCTATTTGGGATCCATGGTATTTGTAAGACCAACATCATTGATGGAGATAGCCATATCTTGTATGGATTTGGGAAATTTTTGTACTATTTATTGTATTCTTAGTTGATACACAATGCCATTTACTATTTACTAGTAGATGAGATGACATGCACAACTAGCAAATTGTTGGGTGACAACTTTCCATATTATGTTCTGAAACAACAGTTAGCAAAACTACATTGTAACAACATGGGGAACCATTTGTACCATCCAAAACCCCACATAACACTCAAAATTATCTTTATGACATGTTCTGATGATGTACTATTCATTGTATGTGGGATAATTTGGGCAAGCAAGGCCCATAAAACTAAAGAGGGGGTCTTTGAAGATCCTGTTGCATTTTTGCCTCTTGAAGGCAACATTGTTGCAGCACAATATCATCAGCCACTCTAAATTTATCATAAGTGGAGAGAGAGACAACATGGGATAGAAAATTTGGTCTATCAAGTTCAACTATGCAGTCCACCCACATTGCAGGAGCAAAAGGTGGAGGAGTTTTTCCAAGAGTTACCATTTTGGAGGGTGACTCATTCTGTGTGGATGATAGCTTGGGGATGGGAGCTTCACATGGGAATTATGGTTCCCAATATATTTCAGATTCCATGCCTCAAGAAGGCATCTAAACATCATATGGTTGCCTCTATGGATATCCCACTACTTCATGATGAGAGCTATTTTGATTTGTCACCAAAGGCTAACTTGTACACTTTGGAGGAGTAACTTGGAGACATGTTGATGAGATAGCATCTTGTTCATTGAGGAAGCTTATCATATGAGGATGCTACAAGAGGAGGAGAGGAGGATATTCAGTTCTATACTTGCATTTTCTTAAGGAAAAGAAACATTTGGGAGGGGAGGACTGTAATATTCCTAAATTAGCATGCATCCAATTGGAATATTAGTTTTTTCTTTTGCCATTTAGATAGATGAATAAGTGGGTAGGGAGACCCATAAATATATTTGGTAGGAACAAAATCCTTCTTAATGTGAAAATGGATCATCATGATAGTTGGATAAAGCACCTCCATATGTGAACAAGGGAAAAAGCATGTGGACAAGGTCAATGTTGACCAAATCAACATCGCTAGTATAAAGAGAGTGGATCATCAATGTGAAACAACCCATAGTTAATGGGAGATAGTCTCCATGTGAGTAGTGTCTTTAATGAGTGGGACATAAGATGAGAAGGCTCACAAAGAATATAAGGAAGGGAAAGGCAGCCATAAAAGGGATGTTAGATGATTATTGATTTTGATCTTTTTAGATCTAGATTTGTCAAGTGATATTTCTATGCATGCTTTTGTTGTTTATCAGGTTCTGTTGTACTCTTTAGTACAAGGGTGTTCCCGAGTAGGAATCCAACACTCATCCTTGGGGGACTTCGAGTTCTTACTCAGGAGATATTATTGAGTTGTATAGTCCACATCCAGGCATCAGGCCAAGCTTCAGTCTTCAGCTATAGCACAATGTTTGTCCAGAGTTGTGTTGTGTTGCAGGGTGTTGCAGTGGAGGATTGAGAGGGTCACTTTCAATGTTGTATTTCCAGTGTAGGGGAATCCTTTACATTGGGAGACCAAAAAGGAATACCATGGAGCTTAATTTCATATTTTTGCACCAGGCCAATCTATTTCCACCTCCTTCAGTGCAGTTCCATCATCAAACTACATTATTTCATTGGGCATCTGTAAGGGAGGTTTCAGTGCTTCAGTTGGAGGGTTAGATATTCAGTGTTGGGATAAGACTTTCACTTGGAGAATCTATTGGAGGAGAATTATACATTTCTACATCAGTTTTAGCCACCTCCATCGAATTATTCATTTGCAGCTGCAATTCATCCCTAGGGTGACATTCTGACATTTTTGTGTTTTGGGTATTTCCGGAAACCCTTTATGGGTTGTCTAGGAAAAGTGTTTGGGAGCCTAGACCTTCACTCATGACATTATTTGAGATATATAATAGTAGATCTATATTGTTATATTTTTTCTTGTAGCATTTTATGCCCTAAAAATGTGTTGTCTTAGCTCAAGGCATTTTCATAGCAGCTATATCTCATGTATTGACATATTTTCTTAGTGGAGGCTTGTTTTGTATTGCATGAGTGACTTGATCCTCAAGGTCTTCTGCCTATTATTTGCTGATATGTTTAATAATATGGCTATAAATTTGTCTCATGTAATTTTTTATTTATGTATTCACTGCTATTTTCCATGTTTATGTGTTATATTGTTGCTTTCCGCATTTGGAAATATTACATTTTTTTTAAGTCGGAAAAGGTCAAAAAAATTAGACCCCATTTCCATAACTAGAGCATGGAGGTTGGGTTAATTTATTAACTACCTCGTTCAATCCTTAGTTGAGGATAGGGATAGTAGTGTACATGTTACATAGTATACTCCGGGTTCAACACTTAGACTAGATGGGCTCTCTCATAGATGAAAGGGTGAAAAGGGTTAAAGTAGGACCTTAAGATATCAGTTAAGGCTATAGTGCATGTGATATGTGTCAAACTTGATTGTTGTACGGATTAATTTTGTGTCTTTTTTGGTGTGTCTTAATTTTGATATACATGTGCATGTAGAATGATACTAATGATGGGGTATAATTTTATTGATATTGATGTGCTAACTGAGGTGTGATGTTGCAGCTAACTTTACCCTAGCATATTTCCAAAAGTAAGCCATGGTGATAATGTTTATTATGCACTAGAATTTTTTCAATATATCACAATTATGTGTGTGTATGACAACACATAAAATATGTTAAGGTTCAAAGGATATGAGGAAAAAAATAGTGAAATATAGCTCTAATTAGTCACATTATGGATATGAATAATAAATCACAGTTGAAGAGGAAATAACATTTCGATAGCGAGGGGATACAAACTCTTCTAATTGTATGGATACTCTGAGGATATTGAGAGCTGAAATAAAGAATTCTAAAGTTGATAATGAAAGGCTTGTTTAGGTGCAAGAAAGGCTTGTTAGAGCACAGGAAAAACAAGCAGAAGTGAATGTTATCATATTGCAGAGCCTATCATACTTGGAGAGGAAAGATCAGCATGAATTGGTAGCTAGTCATAGAAATAGGAAAAGCCCTTTGGGACAAGAAGAAAGAACTAATTAGGAATATGGTAGTGGATACATGAAAATGCACAATTTTTTAATTGAAGACACTATGAAAGGAGGAACTCTGTTGCATACGCTTGAAACCACCCCTGAGTAGTAGTATGAAAATACTCATAAAATACTACATCATCATCAACAACAATAATACCATGAAGAAAGGAGGGAAAAATAATATATTCCAGAAGATTTTAGGAAAGGTCTAGCCTCCTACATTTTATGTTGAAGTGAAGAAATACTCATATGTTGAGGCATGGCTCCTTAGGATGAAGAGGTTTATCAATATTCATAGCTAATTAGAGAACATGAAAGCAAGGATAGTCACCTTTAACTTGAAAGGTAAGGTTGGCATCTGGTGGGAATATTTGTGGAATCTGAAAGGCATAAAATAAGAATATCTATCCTATATGGAATTTAGGAATATTTCAGGGGCAAGTGTCTCTTTGAGATATACTTTGACATCAAGGCTAAGAAGTTCTATGAGCTCAGGTTGGTTCAAATGACAGGCGAGGAGTATAGCACCAAATTATTAGAACTTAGAAGGTATGTCCCCTACCTTAAGGTATAAAAAGAAAAGACCCATAGGTATTTTAGTGGGTTTCCACAATCCTTCAATGATAGAATTGAATTTGTTGAACCTAAGACATTGGAGGATGAATTCAAAAACATAATCACTATTATGCATAGTCAAAGCACAGGCCATAATTCAAGAGGGAGTGGAAGGTAAAAGGAATCCTAAAATATAAAGAAAAAGGGGCATAAGAAAGGTTTTAAATCCAAACCCACATGAAATAGGGAAAATATAACTTCAAATGGTCAAGTTCGTCCCCAGAAAAGAGGAAACACAATAAATAAATGCCATGTTAATCAACCTATGGGAGGATAGAATAAGGGAGATATAAAAAATCCACTAAAGTGCAAGAATTGCGGAGGAAATCATTGAAAATTATATTTTCCATGGTAGAAGGATGTTGGGACGCACCTTTACAACACTCAGAAAGCCCAGATAGTAGGGGAGATGGGTTGCAGTTCTCCTAGAATATATTTAGTGGTGGATAACATGAATGCTAACCACCATACATCCATAATATAAATGGAAGGTAATTTCTGCAATCAAGTTATTTCTATTTTGATTGAACCTGGATCAAATTTCAATTAAATTTAGCCTAGTGCTTGTAGAGAAGTGTCAATTTCCTAAGGAGGCACAAGAAGAATCATGGTTGGTTCAATTGGAAACAAGGACAAGGAGAAGAGTCGAATATAGGGTGAGATATTTTCGGATTGAATTGAATGGAATACCAACTATTGTAAATATTAACGTGTTTCCACTAAGAGAATATATCATATTGTTGGTTATGTACTGGTTGTACATGCATTGCACCAAGGTAAATTGCTTTGAAAAGGAAATTGAGTACTTAGATGAGTGTGGGGAAAGAAGTATATTATAGGGAAAGTGAAAACCCATATCAGTAATATTTCTTATAACCATGCAATCCAATATAAGCTATAGGAAGATACTTTCCATATTTACTATGAAAATTTCTAGCAATGTTGAAGCTAACAATAGTGTTGGGTAAAGAGACAATGACGTTCTATCAAAATATCCTATTTTTAAACAATTCCAAGATGTATTTCTTGAAGAGATACATGGAATTTGTCCTCACAAAGAGGTGAATTTATCTATTGAATTAATGTAAGGAGCAACTCCAACATCCAAGGCTCCATATAGAATCATCACTCTAGAATTAGTTGCGTTGAAGCTACAACTCAAAAGAGATGATGGGCAAGGGCTACATAAGGCCAAGTGTGTCCCCATGGGGAGCACAAGTTCTATTCGTGAAGAAGAAGGATGGAACATGTAGGCAGTGCATTGACTATAGATAACTAAGTAATTTGACCATCAATAATTGGTATCCCTTGCCACAGATTGATGATATATTTTATTAGTTAATAGGAGTAGTAGTCTTCTCCAAGATTGATCTGAGATCATGTTATCATCAAGTGTGCATTAAGGATGAGGATATCCATAAAAAAATATTCAGAACAAGGTATGGGAATTACGAGTTCGTGGTAGTTCCCTGTGGGCTTACTAATGTCCCTACAACTTTTATGTGCCTTATGACCAATGTGTTGCACTCTTACTTGGATAAGTTCGTAGTATTTTTTTTTGATGAAATTTTGGTCTATTTAAAGACCAAGGAGGAACATGAAGATCATTTGGAAAATACTATAATTTCTAAGAGAACATAATCTTTACAAAAATAATAATAAATGTAATTTATTTCAATCACAAATCCATTATTTGGGGCACAATGTCTCAAAAGAGGGAGTATCAGTTGATCCAAATAAGAATAAGGAAATCATGGAATGGAAAACACCTAATAACTTGGAAAAAAATTAGGTCCTTCATGGGCTTCAAATATTATTACTAGAGATTAATCAAGAAATTCTCCAAGATTTGTTATCTAATCACTACATTACAAAATAAGGGAAATAATTTTGAGTGGATAACTAATTGTTTTTCAATATTTGATCGACTAAAATAGTGGTTAGATAATGCACCAATGCTAAGAATAAGATATCCTAAAAAGGATTTTGTTGTATGCACATATTCCTACAAGGAGGCACTTGGTAGATTCATAATGGAGGAAGGCCAAGTGGTTTGTTACGAATATTGAAAATTAAATGAACATGAGAAAAACTATTTAACTCATGACTTGGAATTGGCTTCAATCATCCATGCATTGAAAATGTGGAGGCATTACCTTCTTGGAAGAATATTTAGTCTAATGACTAATGATGGAGACTTAAAATATTTGTTTTATCAACCTAAAATAAAGGCAATACAAGCCAGATGGTTGGACACACTAAACGAGTTTTATTTTGAGATATAATACATTAAATACAAAGAAAAGAAAGTGGTTGATGCACTTAGCAAGAGAGTGAAAATAAACCATATAGTAGCTATAATTTCCTATGGAACTGACCTTGAAGAAAATATCAAATATTTTGGGAAAACAAGATGAAAAATATCAACATTTAAAGGAAAAATTGCAACAACAGTCCAAGGGCGATCAAGAAAAATAAGATTACCTCTCAGAAAATGAATTGATTAGATTCAAGAACAGAATCTATGTGACAAATGAGGGAAATATAAATAAGATAATATTGAAAGAGTTTCATGCTAAAACATACTCCAGTCACCCATATTATCAAAAGACTCTAATATCCATTAAGAAATTTTATTATTGGTCTTACTTGAAAAGGGAGGTGGTTGATTTCATCTCCAAGTGCATAGAGTTCCAACAAGTAAGGGTTGAGTGAAAGCACCCAGTTGGATTTTGTAGCCTATTCTCATTATGGAATGGAAGTGGGAAGTTATTTTTATGGAATTCACTACAGGGCTTCCAAATACTTCTAAAAAACATGATGCAATCATGGTATTGGTTGAAAATTTTAGCAAAGTGGCTCACTTTATAACTATTAAGTCTACAAATTCAGCTAGTAATGCAGCTCAAATATTCATAAAGGAAATTGTGAGATTGCATGGATTTCCCAAGAAAATAATCTCATATCAAGATACCATATTTACTTCAAAGTTTTGGAAAGAATTATTTGCAGGCTTAGGAACAAAATTGTCCTTTAGTACAACTTATCATCCCCAGACTAATGGAAAATTAGTGAGGATGAAATTTTTCTTCAGGACATGTTGAGAATGTACATAATGCACTAGCCAAGGAACTAGGAAGAATGTCTTCCACTTGTATAATTTTTATATAAAAATGGGTATCAAGAATCACTGAAAATGAGCCCATTTGAAGCACTTTATGGGAGGAGTTGTAATAATCCTACCAGATGGATTAATCCAATGAATAGGGTCCTTATCAGGTCTGATATGTTGAAGGATAAAGATCAAGAAATGAAAACCATCAGAAGGAATTTAAAAGTGGCACAAGAAAGACAAAAGAGTTATGTTGACCAACATAGAGTTCATAGGGTTTTCCAAGTTGGGGAGCATGTTTACCTACGAACTAAACCCAAGAAGAGCTCCTTGAAATTTGGGTCATGTGATAAGCTGGCACTGTGGTTTTGTGGGCCATTTTAAGTGCTTGAAAGAATATGGCTATTAGCATGTAGGTTGGCCTTTCCACCATTAGTGAAATTTCATGATGTGTTTCATGTTCCATTGCTTAAAAGATATGTACATGATGCTAATCATGTGATTGACTAGTGTGTGTTATAGGTAGATCCAAAGGGATAGTTCCAACCAGAACATATTTTCATCATGGATGGAAGAAACTCACATTACGAAATCGATCAATAGAGCAAGTCAAAGTGTAGTGGAGTGTAATGACCAAAAGTTGTATACACAGTGGAAATATTTAATATACTTCAAATATATAAATGTCCATTGTAAGACATGTAACCATATATTTATTATTGTATATTGAATTGATGTAAGATTTGAGATGATTACAAATGAGAATGAGGACCTACTTATATACCCTAGGCAGGTGCCCCTTCTTGAATGGTCATGTCTCTAGGATGTGCCTCTTCATTACTAACTAACTAACCATTAGTTAATTAATTTTTATTTATTATTATTATATTTATATTTATATTTATTATTTTTATATGAATTATATTCATAACATTTCCTCTCTCTTCGAGAAGCATTGTCCTCAAATCTTCCTGAGAATATATTCTCGTCTTTGAACTTTCATCTTTGTTAATACAAGATGATATGATTCTATGAGTGACAGAAAAACATGTCATATTGAGAACGGATTGGACCATCCTAGATTAATCTTTTGTGGAATATCCAGATCTTTGGAAATGTGTGATGAATAGTTATCGTAGGATTGTATTGAGTAAACTTCGGTATTATTGGGAACATAATTTGTCATTTATGTTTTGAGTGATACTAGTACATAGATTGATTGGAAAGTATTCTCTTGTCATTTAGATGTCAATAAAAAGTTCTTTTGGTTGGAATCTCCCTTATCATGTTAGTGGTAGTTTCTTGAATTCCTTCAGGTGTTGTTGTTGTTGAGTTGGTTACTATTATTTGGAATGTCCATCGTTTGAACTCCAAATTTTTAATTTGTTTTTAATTATTTTGGTTTCTAATCCTTTTGTGTTGTGATATTAATTGGATCGGTATTTATTCCTTTATCTTCGACTTCGGCTGAAACAACTAGAGACTTCGATACTACTTCTTGAAGTTGTTCTAACTGGTCATTTAGTAATTTATTGTCACTTTTAAGATTTTTTTTTTGTGTGTAAGGCTTGGTTATGATTCCTTAGAGGTGAAAGTTCTCCATTTTCTGAATCGTTGACTTTTTCCTTAGTATATTTCTCGTTATCTTTTAAATTTTTTATTTGTTCTACTAAATTTTGATTAAGGCTTTTTAGGCATAAATTTTCTTTTTCTTTTTCTGATAGATTCTCCATTAGTTCCTTATCAGAACTTTCCTTTTCTTGTTTTAGTATTTTCTTCTTAACCTTGGAATTTTTTATCTGTGAAATTAATTTCTCATTGTGGTTCCTTAGATGTTAAATTTCTTCATTTCTTTCTGTTGTTTTTCATGAAATTTATATTATATATCTTTATATTTCTTTTCTGATGCTTCATGCATTTTTTTACATTTTGCGATTTATTCTTTTAATCGTTTAATTTGTGCCTAGGTGCTATCTTGATATTCTTTTAAAGTAAACAATCTTCGACATTTGGGACAAGGTATTGTGTGATTTTTAAAAATCGATAAATACTCATCTTTTGTTCCACAAAACGGACATCTCGTGCAAAATGTAGAGTTATGTATGGAATCCGTAGTTTCTTTGTTCATCTTTAAATTAGTCTGCGTTCACTTTTTTTTCCTTCAAAAATTGACTTCTTCTTTAAAATAAGTGCCCCTTTATTTGATAAACTTGAACACCTTTATAAATTCCTCTCTTTTTTTATTACCTTTAATATTTCTTAAAATTCCTTCAAAGCTTAAATATTGAATCCTTAATAATATTTTCTCCTTCTTCAAATTATTTTCTTTTACAATATTTAATTTTCCTCACATATAATAAATATATTTCCACCTTGTATTTTGTTTATATATATATATATATATATATATATATATATATATATATATATATATATATATATATATATATAATTTGGACTCTTTTCTTCTTCAATAATATTTTTTTTCCTCTTATAGTCTCTTTAATTCTTAACAAATGTGAAAATTATAACCTCTCAAGTCACACTTTTTATAGTGATTCACACATATCTATTTAAATATAACAATGATAGTGTTTTTAATTCTTAATGAGATAAATAGCAATCAATAAGTAAATGGAAAAAAAATATTTTATTTTATTTTATTTTAAAACTTCATCGGTATCGATGTACATATTAACCAATGGTGGTAGAGATTGGTCTATCAATTTTCCATGCATCGTGGAAGCATTGTGTTTTTAATTGGTGGCATGATTGTGGTGGGTAGAGGCAGCTTGAGGGATGATTGTGAGAGTTAAAAAGGGATGGTGATAATGAAGACGGTGGTGGCCACGGTCTAAACTATGGTTATAGGGTCTGTAGTGCAGTGGGTTTACACGGTTGGCAAAGCGCATGATGACGCAACTGGTCAAGATGTCAATGATAGAACGAATTGTTCGAGTTCATGGTGGGGAATAGTGGATATAGGGTAATTTAGTGATCAGGGGAGGTGGTCGGAAGTGATGAAGTGAAAGTAGGTGTTTTTCAATTTAATTGTCTTAAATTGCTTACATAAATTATCGACCGGAGTTGGTAAAATTTTGAAGTGAAAGTGCACTATATGTACTAGAAGCCTTTAATTATTCAAATTCAAATTTATATGATTGAATTCATTATTGAGATTAATTATATGAAATATGAACACACTCTTATGAAAATGATATCTAAATAAAAATTAAAAAGAAAACAATTAAAGTATTTGTCTAGAAAATAAACCTCACACTTGCAAATATAAACTTAATTCTTGAAACTTTTCAAACTCTATTGCATTTCTATCATTTTTTTTATAACAAAACTTGAATCTACACAACACACTCTTTCATGAATAAATTAAAGCCTTGCTTGAAATGAATCACACTCTCTTAAATTTATAAATAAACCATGAATGAAAACTTTAAATAAAATTTTTTTTTACAAAACTTAATCCTAATTTATGTACATAATTCTATCAATTATCACTATTGCTAGATTCAATCCTATATTATTTTGAAATGATAATGAATCATCAATCAATTTTTGCTATGTAACCTAGGATCAGTGAAAGGAAAAAAATGTTTTAACAGATGCATCTACTTATCAATAGCAACGAAATGAATTGAGTTATACGAAAATCTAATGAAGAACACAACTAATAAATTGAAAACAAAGCCTTACTACTTGCAAGGGCCCTCCATAAGCAGATGGTTGTGAATAAAGATCAACACTCAACCACACATTTGAATTGAAATGTCTTCCTTTATAACTTAAAAAAAATAGATTTTAGCAATTCATTGTATGCTTCAGAAAATTCAACTCTCCTCTCTATTTCAATGGAGTGTTTATATAGGGGTTACAATGTAACTTCATGCAAATTCATATGGCTAAATATTATAATTTAATGTACACCTAGTTTCCATGAATTTGATGAGGCACAATCCATTCCAACCTCTGTTTGCTTGACTAGGCATTTATTGGCAAATCAGTCCACTATTTGCTCACCCAACCTACAAAATAGGGCTCCAAAGAACCTGAAATATATTTCAAATGGTAAAAAATTCATGAAAAATATTGTTAAAGATCTTAAGTGGGCTCGTTCTAAAAAAAACCATGTTTTTTTCTTTTTCCTAAGATTCACTTTCATTTTCCCAGAAAATGCGTTTGAAGTTGACTAGTTAAAATTGTTGTGTTTTTCCCTTGATTTGATGTTGAAGGTCCACACATGTGATCTGGGTGGAATTTAACCATTAAAAATCCATATTGGAGCTTCTATAAACCAATTCCAAGTGTTGTATTTCCTTCTAGAGTGGTACTACTACCTCAACCATGGATATAGCTACAAAAACTTGACGAAACTGTAGAAACTTGAACTTGCTAAATTGTCATTAATAAAACCATGCAGAATTCTTCTCAACTCATTAAAAATAATGGAAATAATAATAATAAACCATGTAAACATGTATGCGGGAATTTGGTGCTTTTATGAAGAAATATGGTTAAAAATGATGACAATGGGTGAATGGAATAATGCGAAAATCGATGGTCTCATCAAAAAAATTATGAAAAATTGGAGGCCCAACAACAGGGTAGCATGAGTACGTAGGAAAAGGATGACAGTGGTATTTTGAATGGTTCGAGGGTAGGGTGTACATGATGACTAGTTAAGATGGCCTTGCAGTGGTCTAGTGGCTGCTATAGGTATAGTCAATAGTTGAGGTGGTAGATTGGAATCGGCATCAGAAATCGATGGTTCTCATGGCTCATGGCAGCAGGGGTGGTGGATGGGTGTAGAAGTCTTGTCATTGGTGGCTTGGGAAGTTGAAATAATTGGTTTCTATGATTAACGACTCCAATGCAGTGGACGTCGCTTTTTTTAATAATAATTTATTATTTATTTTCTTTTAATAATATTTATTTTCTTTTGTTTTTTAATGGCCAAAGGTCTCAATGACGAATCTAGAAGAATGGAGAAACTCCAAGGTTGTACAACCAAATTATTTGATTATGAATATAACAAGGTTGACGAATAGTCGATAGCCAAAGGTCGGTGACCGAAGAACTTGGCTCTGATAGCAATGAAACAACCAGAAGTCGTATATGCAGCAGAAATATTTAAAATACTTCAGAGACATAAATGTCCATTGTAAGATATGTAATTGTGTATTGATTTGATGTAAGATGTGAGATGATTACAAATGAGAATGAGGGCATACTTATATACCCTAGGTAGGTGCCCTTTCATGAATGGTCATGTCTCTAAGGCATGCCTCTTCATTACTAACTAACTAACCATTAGTTAATTCATTGTTATTTATTATTATTATTTATTATTATTACTAACTAACTAACTAACATGGAGGCACTTTGTGCCTGAGGAGGTCATGTGGGAAATGACTGACTAGATGCAGGAAACATATCCATTTTTGTTTTCCGATTGAGAAAAATGTAAATATATTGTAAATTTTATATAGAGTTATGTACATAAAGGTGAAAATTAAGTGTGCTTGGTTTTAAAGCATGTTTCTATTTTTTTTTTTTTTTGTAGAACACTGAGGAAAATGTTCCTCCAAGGGGGAGGGGATTTTCATAGCCCTAGGATAATCCCCCCTTCATTGTAACTAATTATATATTTTGATTATACTCAAAATTCCTGAGAATTGGGACACATATTCTAGAGTTTGAGAAAGGAGGTTTCTTGGGGTTTGAAGGAAACTTGATTGGTTTCATCACAACCATTGAAGGCTAGATGTGGGTGCACCTTAAATGGAATGTTTTTACAAATTAATGGAGCAGGAAAGAAGGAATGAGGAACCGTGTTTTCCTTGGATAAATATACAAGGCAGAAAGGAAAATATTAAATAGAGAATCAGATACATTGGTAGTTAGGGGAACTAACAATTAAATCAACATTAAGTGGGGAGGAAGGAAGTGCTAACACATAACATTCTCACCACCAGCCAGGATAGAACCATTATAGCTGAGAAGGAAGGGTCAGAGATAAAAATGTGTGCTCATTAAACTAAAAACGATTACAACATAATGAGAGAGACCAGATTATCGTGGGATGAATCTCCATGCACTGCAACTAAGAGATATTTTGAAAAGAGAGCACTCACACACATTGAGGGGAATAATTTTGATATATATGAAACAAAGAATGCAAGAGACCACAACTGAATGAAAATGAGAGAAGAAAAATATTTGTTGTTATTAAAACACATAGGAGTAGAGCCATCCTTTGGTTGAGCATTTGGAGGTCAAAGAATAAATCTCAAGTGAGGAAAATAGTATTTAAATTCCCAGTAAGTCTATAAGGGGGATAAAGTTTTCTGTGTATTCCCTTGACAACTTTGGTGGAGGTATGATCCTTGGATTCCTGGTAGGGGAGTTATTTATCCCCCTCTACTTTTTTTCTTGATTTTATAGTGAGCTCTCGACTCCCTTGTTGATTTGAGGGTGGACGTATAACATCTAGAATCCCTTGTTGATTTGAGGTTGGAGCTATAGTCTCTAGAATCCCTTGTTGATTTGAGAGTGGAAGTATATCCTATGGACTCCCTTGCTGATTTGAGTGTGGAGGTATAGCCTGTGGATTCCCTTGTTGACATGAGGGAATATTTATAGCCTCGGGATTCCATTTTTGACTTGAGGGTGGAGGTATATCCTTTGGATTCCCTTGTTGATTTTAAGGGTAAAGGTGGTGGAACATAGATTCCCTGTGAGATATTAAATATATGAATTAGTTGGTGGGTGGAGATGGATGGTCCTCTAGACTACCTGTTTTAGTTGAAATATTTGGTTTAATCTCTTAAGAACTTATCCTCAAGCTCTGGAATATGGCTCAGGGGTGATTACTACAAAAGAGGCTTGGTTGTACTATGTCTAAGGTTGGGTGGAGAGTTTAAGTCCCAATATTAGTTGCTTGGTTCAATTTATCAAAGATAAATGTCTACTTATGAATCTTATATTATTAATGCTTTATTCTTGTTTAATGTATTTATTTATCACGACTTGTAATGTTTAGGAATGAGGCATTCTTGTATGAATGAACATTGTTGTTTTAAAGGAATGGATATGGAATGGTTTAGATTCCTATGTTAAATTGAGCATGATCCTAGTCTAGATGGTTTGTCTGCAATGAATGTTTGAATATTGTAATTTATTCATTCAGAATTAAGTTCCATGTGCCTAAATATTTAAGAGATGGGTGAATCTATGCAATGATTTTACTTTCTTAAAATAATGGCTAGTAGGTTTTGTTTCTAATCTGTAAGCCTAGGAAGACTAGAGATTTTGCACAAGGTAATCTATTGGTTTAATGCCTATGTTACCATTGAGGAATGTTGAATTCATATTTGGATAAATAATGCTAAATGTCATGTGAATGATGAGGGATTGTTTTTGTCTAAAGGCTAATATATTAAAGCTTGTTCATGCTCTATGTATTATCGTTAATTAATGGCAACATAGTTGATAATTTCCTTAGTTAATATTTAAGAGTGGTTTACTCTTGTTTTCATTGTGAGTCTTTAAATTGGTTTGAATGGTTGAGAATATAGGAGATAGACAAATCTCTAATAATCAAATGAATTCCTACAACAAAATGACTTGGTTAATAGGTCAGTATTTTACTCATAAGCTCGTATGAGGCCTTGCATATACATTTGTATATCTATATACTATGAATCATAGGCCTTAGGAACGGCCCCTTATACCTGTATTAGCAGTTACTAAAGCATGGAAATAAAAACATAGATATTTTCAGAGGAAAAAGGTTAAGACCTAGTTAAACCATGTGAATCAAAGCCATGACCAACAGAATAGGTGGAATAGGTCCTAGCCATCAGATTTCTCAATGTGTTAGAGTCATCCATGTGTCTCAGAGGTTTGGTAGCCCAGATATTTTGATGGGAGGCTCGGTAAGTCCTGTCAGGCTTTAAATTTTGAGACGATGTGGTAGGGTGGATCGAATAGTAACAATTCGGCGCATCAAGGTGGAGAACCCCCAAATAACATCTAATGTGAATGTTATGAATTGCAGGGGTTCAAAAAATTATGTGGGACCCATGCCATGTGAAGGGCATGATGATGGATGATGTTACCCCGATGTTTAATTCTAGTGATGTCACATCAAATTCTCAAACCCCAGATATTCCAAATGTAGGACATGGTATAATGGTCAACATTTGAGTCCGAGGGTGACATGGTGCATGGGGCCCATTGAGTGGGGAAAATTTTTGTGTGGTGTGAATGCATATTTTTATATATCAAGGGGAAGACTAAGCTTTATTTCAAGGTGTAAATTTCCACGTAACCTCAATACTTTCTAAGGAGGAACCCCATAATTTTACAAGAGAGCCTTGGGAATAAATTCCTAAGATTCAGTCACTCGAGTGAGGAGACAGTGGTGGAGCTCGAGCATGATATGAAAACCAATGACATTGGGACACACACAAGAGGGACCACAGGGATCCACATAACCTAGAAGGTAGTCCCTGATAGTTTCAATTGGGAACTATATTGGAACCCGTTAGTGTGATGTGTCCATAGATGGATGACACCGACATTTATTGCATATATCATATATAATTGACATTTTGGTCCATATGGGATATAGAAAATGGAATATGCATGTCATGGTGTGAATAGGTCGACAATTATATAGAACCTCCACATGGGTAGTGACAAGGCCAAAACATAGATAGCCACATGGATACCATGTGAGCGCCACTTGGCAAGTAGATGAAGTGACATTATTTGATAGGATAATATTTGAATGATTATATCATTTAATATGGGAGTCATATTGAAACAAATTTTATATTTTTGGAAAGGACTCAATGAGATGAACACAACGATGTCATTTGTTTTAAGTTTTAAAAAAGTAAAAAAAGGTCAAAAATATTGGACCCCGTTTTCATAACTAGACCTTAGAGGTTGGGTCAACTTGGTAATGGTTTCCTTCTACCCTTATTTAGGGCTAGGACAGTAGGTGGTACGTTACAAAGCCTACTAATATGATTCATGTTGATCTGATGGTATTCATACTTCTAACACCCATGTCAACTAAATAAAATAAAGATACATGTAAACATTTTAGAGTCATGACATCTACAAGTTTAAAATTAGCATATATATATAAATAAATAAAAAATAATTTTTTTTTTAAAATTTCAAGGCCTATATGAGTCTAAGTGTTAAAATTGGCATAAGTACATCAATTGACTATCTTGATCTATCTACATTATGCACGTTGAGGCACTTCACTAAATCATATTTCAAATTAGTCAAAAATAAAATATGTAAGAATACATGTAAGAGTAGTAGTCATATCAACTATAAATCCAAAGAAAGTCTGCAAATGTAATGGATAAAATTTATTATGTATGTGATATCAATGCTATATCTCAGCTTTGATCACTCTATATCAGGGCTCTAAACTTTATTTTTCAAGGTCCATTTTGTCCAAGTGTTAAACTTGTGCTTTGATACCACTTTGTAATGCTCCCTCCCACCACCTTGTTCTATCTTAGGCTATGGAATGTGTTACTTACTAACTTAAGCTAACCTCCAAAGTTTGTGAGGAAGACTGGTTATGAAAAATGTTCCTCCTTTAATAATTTGTGGAATTAAAATATGATATTTCCATCACATCCAGCTCGGTGAGAGCTTTCCGATGATATAAAACTTTCCACAATCCAAGTTTTGATTTTGAGTTATGCTTGTTAGAATTTTTTTCCTATTAAAGAAATCCAAGTCATCACTAGGGTGCCAAATGTCACCCATATGGCCTCATGCCTCTAGGCGGAATTGCCACATTAACCTCATAGCATCCATTAGCGTTGGGCTATGGTGGTTTAGGCTTACTGATATAAAAAATGAGTTCATTATTAATACAACCGAAGGCTGAGAAATTCAAGTGTGGTAGAGCCCCTAGGTCCATGTCACATTGGACTGGGTCTTTATTGGGTCAATTCTGCAAAATTATACATTGTTAACTTAGTGGCGAAAAACCTATGTAAATAGTGGGCCCAACTTGGCACAATTCTCTTTGGATCAAGAGGACCTGCCTCCTATCTATTACAACTATCAAAATTGTCTGATGTTCGATGATTGAGATCCCAATGGGGTCCATACATAGCGACATTGGACCTGTACCACTCGATCGCTCTACCAATCATTTTTTGGAGCTTAGTGGCCCGATGGTTGAGAACCTACTGGACGCACTCCCAATCGACGTCGAGGTCTAGTGGTCTAATATTTTCCTTCCACTACCACATAGTTATTTTGTGGGGTCGATGGCCGAGAAATTATTTGTAAGACCTACTCCAGTAACATAATGTCAAAACGAGGACCATCAAAAATAGTTATGTTCAAATATTTATGAATTCCCCAAATTCCGAGGGTTGGAATTTTGGTGGGGCCTAGTCTGTACACATCATATCTAACTGGGGAATATTTATCTTCCAAACTATATTAAATCAGTTTATTTCATCAATGGAATGAAGGTAAAAAAACCATAGATTTGAGCCTCAATGAACTTATTTTTGAATAGGTCTAGATGTACTTTTGGATACTGAGGAGCATCGCTTGAGGCAGGCTGTTGAAGGAGCTAGTCGGGTTGACTGACTAGTCAAATATGAAAATGTTAGTTGGCCCTGCCAGCTAGCCTTAGTGTAACAGGGGTAATACGACATCTAGATAACTAATGAAAAACTAAGAAAGTGTGATTAGTTCGGTAATTAGACTCTTATAACTTTCTTATAAATATATATATGCCTGTCAGTACAAATGTAAGAGTGATTCCCCATATAATAAAGAATACATATTTGCGACTTGGTTATCTACCATTTATTGTGTCTTGTCTCTTTTACATGCTTTATATATCTTTACTTATGACTATCTACTAGTAAAAATGCATACTTTTCTCTAGATTACAACATTTCTTTTGTTTTTGGTAGAAATAACCCGAGTCCAATATAATATAAAAGCATAAATTTTAACCCTAGATGAGATACAATTATGGTGGGAAGCAAAGATCAATAACTATCTTGAAAATTGCACACAGAGGAATCAATTTTCAATCGTGAAATCCAAAGATAACTTCTTCAAAGAATCACATGAGCGATTTATTGAAGGATCCTCGGTAAGGATTAAAAAAATTCTCGAACAACGTTACTCATGAAAAAACCTGAAAACCAAATTGATGCCTGGTTGCTATTCAAATATCAACCAATGGTCGAACAAATTTACACGAGTGGACCAATTTTATATTGGATGAATATTGTGAAGAACAAACATTATAAGATCGAATGTTTGTCAAACATATAAAAACTAAGTTCTACGATGATCTACATGATGAGTTTTTTTGCATGATACCAACCCTATTACATAAATTTATTTTAAATAATGGCGTAAGCCACATCGTCAAATATCACCCACCGCTAGGGATTCTAGCCAATACTGAATGGAAGGACTAGAAAAAGTGGCTTAAGTTTCTAAATGCTCGGTGTAAAGACACGAAAGAAGCACAGTATTATTTTTTAAGTAAATATGTATGCATGAAAGATACTCCCTCATGAACCGACACTAGTGGGGTCAACATGGGGGGTAGAAAATTGTGAGGAATGAAAAGGAAAATGAGGGAATCAAAAAGATTCCTTGAGGCCCAAAACTTGCCGGAGTCCATTTTCGACAAAATTTATGTTGATTTTACACCTCTCAATGACAGAAATCTGATGGCGATGTCCATTTCAACAACAGAGCTTCCCATTTCTTGTCCATTTTCCAGATTGGAGTGACGGTGTCCGATTCTCAAGTGTGGATAGTCAATTCTATGCCCCTCCACGCCACGAATTTGATGGTGCAGCCAGATTCAGCAGCTGAGCATATGATTCTTTAGATGACTTCAGGGGTTGAGGTATATGTAGTTTGATCATGTGCCTCTTTTTTATGTGAGATGTATTATGATTTCTAGATCCCTGCTTGATGCATGTTGCAGGATATTGTTTTTGCTTCATGTGAGATTATTCATGCTCATAGGAGGTCCATTGTGAGTGAGAGTTCCTGTAGCGAAACGTCTCAGGGAGAGACAAGCAACTCATGTTGAGGGCACATCGTTGTATGAACATCATCGATGTACATCTTCCCATTTCTATCACTATATGAAGCGGCCAACACCATTTTGACACAGGGCTCGGAGACATAGCCCACACTAGGTGAACTTTGTTATCAACGTCTCATGTTTTAATGTTGTTGATGTTTGTCTTGTTCCCTCTTGCTTAAGCATGCATATGTGTTCTTTTATGCTCTTTTAAAATGAAATTCTAACAAAATCACAGAAGTAAAATATCATGGGTAAATCTGGTAGCTAACGGACCTGGGTCATACATGTAGGAACGAGAAAGGGAGACTTGGCTGAAGTGCCAAAACGAGGGAACAAAAAAATTAACATTTTCGCTCTAACCAAGCGATTGTGATGATCATCTCGTTGTTTTTCAATAGTTGGTAGAGAAGTTGATTGACCAGAACGTCAAGCTTAATGCACATGTGTCAGATTTTCAGTCTCGACCTACATTTGTTGTCAATCGTAGATTTACAAAAGCTTTGCATACGGCCCATGATGAATTTTTAGCAGTAAAATAGACATTGGAAGGCACACTGGACAACAAGGATACTATCACCACTACTTTGAATAATTGGCCTTCCTATTTGGTTGTTACTCACTCGAAGATAATGGCTCAAGAAATGATTTTTAGGGACCTCTCGGCCAGATAGACCTCAAATTACAGAGCTTAGAAAATAATAAACACTCAAATGAAACAAGAGAGTGAAAATTATGCACAAATTATGCAAAAATAGTGTCAGTGATTACATGAAGGAAATAAATCCCAACATGAAGCTTAAAATGCCTCTGAGTTCCTACAAAAAATTCTGCAATAGGTGGAGAATATCGAGAAAAATAGACCATTCAATAAAAGGATATAAGACTATGCAGCAGTAGAAGACATTGTGAAATACTTGTCTGACCTATAGAGTAGAGTATAAAAGCTCGAGTCAGAGTCCGAGAATGGTCGATCTTCAACAAACATTTGGATATGTTGGCTCTGATGATCTATCAGAATGCTTTTCCTGATACACCTCCAACGTCGGGAGCACATTCCACCTCTCCAAATATGTAATTCCCTACCCATCAATTCTATGAACCTAATGTTTTCACATTTGTTGTCATCTTAGAATAGCAATATCATGCAGAATATGTTGATAAAAAAATGAACCAGTCGTCCTAGCCAGCCTCAAAGATGTCGACTGTAGCAGCAGAAGTACCAAGCTTCGTTCCACCAATTTCCTAAAATTGATCTTTTCCTTTACTTGTAATTCAAAAATGTTGATGTAAAAAGTATATTTTGTCTTTTTGTCTTGTCTTTTTTATTTTCCAACTCTTCCCCTTCTTCAAAATGGACAAGGTACTGAGGGCGGGGGAGATGTTGAAGTGAGCTAGTCGGGTTGACCATCTCGTACAATATTAAAAGGCTTGACGGTCTCGCCGACTAGCCTCATTATAACAGATTGTAATACGATAGTTGGATAACTAATGATAGACTAAGAAAGTGTGATGAATATGACAGTTAGACTCATGTAACTGTCTTATCAATCTATATATACCTATCAGTATGAATGTAATAGTGATTCCACATATAATAAATAATACACGTATGAGACTTGGTTATCTCCCCATTACTGTCTCTTTTCTCTTTTACATGATTTCTGTATTTAATCGTGACTGTCTACTGGTAAAAATGCATACTTTTTGCTAGATTACAACACAGGGACACAAGTTTGCTTAGTGCATTTTGGACTACATTATGGGAGAATATGGACAGAAAGTGAAAGTGGTTGACAACATTCTATCCATATAGAGATGGGGAAGACAATAGTAGTTAGTAGGACATTGGTGCAACTTTTGAGGAGTTACAATAAGAAACATATGAAAATATGGGATGAAAACATGGTGTATATATAACACTCTTATAGAAAAGTAGTACACACTTTTATTGGTTAAGCCACCAATTGAAACTCGTTTTGGATATTTTCCACCTTCACCTTTGGATATTGCATGAGTAGTAAAGAGGAGTGTGGGAAGATCTTATAGGGGATTCCTTAAGGAAATACTTTTTTTTGAGAAGATCGGGCATATTCATCTAAAGGTACAAGACAATATAGAAGTCAAAGGAAAAACATAAATCCAAACATGAGGACAAAGAAGTGTTTCAATGTGGGAGATAGAGTACGATTACAATTGAATAGGAGTAGCTTAGAGGGTCCTTGTAAGAAATCAAGTCTCTATTATATGGTCCCTCTGAGATACTAAAAAATGTGAGATAATGCCTATAGACTTGATCTACCCCCATATTTTTTTCATTTGCTCAATGGTGTATGTAGAGACTAAAAAAATCTATGAGCCTTCCATGCTAGAATAGGAAGAGGAATATCTCCTACCTTCTATAAAGGATTTCACACTAGATGCTGAGGCATGGTTGAAAAAAGTTATAATTTTGTAAAATAGTTTGGCAAATTAGGGCCTGAAACCTTCTAAGAATAGATAAACCACATTAAATAATCAATTAGAAACATATTTATCAACAATTATATTCTTCAACTAAGCCAATAAAAAAATTCCATTCATGAAATTGCAAAAAGAATCCAATAATACTATGAAATATTTTGGGAATGAAAAATATTTGTAATAATACTTGTTTTGGTGGGTACTACTAATAACGCTAAAACCGATATGAAATCTTGACTGAATCCGTAAGAAGAAGGCAGAGAATATTAATATTGCATTAATTTATAACAGATTACAGAAAGCTACGCCAAAACTTGGTCGTAACCCTAACCCCTTCCGCCCCAGCAACGATTACAGCCGTGGCCATGTCCAGGAAGAGCCTGTGCTCGACCACGCCCTCGAGTCCCGCCATAGCATTGGCCGCGGCCCTCGAATCCTTGATCGGTGTCTCGAAAAACAAATCCACGATGTAGTTGCCATTATCCGTAATGTACGGTCTGTCACCATCACCGTCCATCCGGAGCCTCGCCTCGCAGCCCTCGGCCTGAAAGAGCGACTGCAGCCTCGACGCGTTGTACCTCCAGCAGAAGGGCACCACCTCCATGAAGGCAAGCCATGGGTAGATTCTATTTATGAAGAAGCTAAAATAAAAAATGTGTATCAAGTGTTACATGATGAGTGCGATAATGTGGAGCCAAACACTTTGGGTGATCTCTCAATAGGATAGAGCTAATATACTGAACTATACGAATGGAAAATCGAGAATTATTAATTGAAGTAAAAGGAGTGATGGTCGATACAAGCTATTCCAACATCTATAATTCCACCTTGATATTCCATCAAGGTCATCCCAATCATACGAGAAAAGAACTGCTAAGAAACACCATCCCTACTCCTAATTGATTTAATAACCGACTCTGGTTATCACATCCATTTTGAAGAAAGGGCATCCCCCAGTAACCTTGTAGAATAGGAAACAAAATCAATTGGATAACAAGGACGAATGCAGAGTCTAGTGAAAATTTTTACTGGTCAAGAAAAATTATGGTGGGATACACACTCATCCCTACTTGATACCTCTACGACTGCAACCTATTATTTTATTGAGCAATTTGGAGGAAGAAATTTATCCTCATAAGAAAAAATACCAAATTTCAGTGTTGGTCACGACCCCGTTGAACACATCAAAATGTGTGGATAAGAATGGCGAAGAATCAGATATAAGGATGAACTTGTCTGGCCACACATGTTCCCAAACACACTAGCTGATATTCCAGACAAGTGGTACAAATTAGAAGAATCAAGGGGTCAATCTCTCCAATGGAAGGAATTAAAATAAAACTCCATTAAATATTTCAAGTTTCAACCAGACGAGGCATAACTGAAGGATGCAGTCCAAAAAATCAAGGAATTTTTACTAGAAAATCTAGTTGATCCACAGACTTCAACAAATAATTTGTTAACTTGCAATGATATATACTCTACTATAGAACACAATATGGCCAGCCAGTTAGAAATGGAAGAATCACCCATCGTTGGTCGGATTTTTACCTTGAATAAGCATCACCCAGAAAATTATAAGAAAATACAGACATAATACAAAGTGGAAAAATAGGATGTAGATAAAACAAAAAAGTTATATTTTTTGTCGACATATTAGGGAGTAAAATTTAGGGAACAATGACTCGACTAATCTAAGTCACTTCACTAGATGGACGCAAAAATTAAGATAAGTGAAGTCGATATATCATATGGCGATTGACCAAAAATCACCCGACTCAATGACTATTGGTCAGGGAAACAAATAGTGGAATTTGTCAATTTTATCAAATAATACCAAGATGTATTTGCTCAAGATTACAAATACTTAAAAGGATTAGTTAAAGAATTGGGAGAAAGGAAGATTAATCTAATCCCAGGAGCGAAGCCAATAAACTTAAAGACTATATAAATTACCTCATAAATACAAGCCTATTGTACAAAGAGAAATTTAAGGAATGTTTGTTGCCGATATTATATACCTGATAGAAACATCTGAATGGGCAAGCCCTATGGTCGTTCAATCAAAAAATCATGACACTACAAGGCTTCACATATGTGTTGAATATCGCTGATTAAATAAGGTAACAATTACTGCTCCATTTCCAACTCCTTTTGCTGATGAAATATTTAATGAAGTAGCAGGACATGAATGTTATTCCTTTGCAGACAACTTTTCAGGGTGCAATTAAGTGCGCATAGCAGAATAATACCGAAATAAAACAACTTTTTTTTATAGAATTTGGCTCTTTTTCTTATTGAGTAATTTCGTTTGGATTTAAAAATGCACCACATTTATTCTCGAGAATTGTATCAAATCATTTCAGGAATACATCTATAAGACCATAGTTGTTTACTTTTATGACTGGAAAATTTGCACACTACTAAAGGATTATATTCAATGGTTATGGCTAATTTTTGAAAGGTGTATACAAGTATGGTTATCCCTGAACACAAATAAATGTAATTTTGCAACTCCCATCGAAATATTGTTGGGTCACATTGTTTCCAAAGATGAAAGTAAAGTTTTTATGGATAAAATAAAGGTAGTACTAGATTTGAAACCTCAATTTAACGAGAATCAGATTAAAATATTTCTAGGACATACAGGGTATTACAGAATATTTATTATACATTACTCTGACATAACATTCCCAATTGATGAACTACTGAAAAAGTATATCCCTTTTATATGATCTGAATAATGTGACAAATCACTTCAGTTATTAAAGAAGTAATTGGTCGAGGCTCCAATTCTTAAAATTCCATATTGGTTTAAACAATTTCATGTTCATGTTGATGCATCAAATTTTGCAGTCAGGGTAGTCTCAGCGCAACTCGACGAAGAATTAATAGATCACCCAAGTGCTTATGCCAGTCGTAAGCTTAACTAAGCAAAAGAACTTATTCGATGACAGAGTGTGAAGCCTTAGAAATGATATTTTCTCTACAAAAATTATGGCATTACCTTTTTGGAAATCCTTCATATTGTATATAGATCATCAAGCCTTAAAATACCTCATCAACAAACCTATGCATCAAGGCTGAATTTGATGATGGCTACTATTATTCCAGGAATTTGAATTTGAAGTTATTGTTGGACCTAGGAAACAAAATGTTGGCCCTGATAATATATCTTGACTAGAATCACAAGGTGAACTGACGAAGATTGACGACAATATTCCCGACGCACACTTATTCAAAATTGAAGTAGTACTCACCAACCTTTTCGAAATATCAGAATTTCTCCCCACAGGTAAACCGCGAGAAGGATTAACCGAAAAATAAATAAACAAACAAACAAACAAATATATATATATATATATATATATATATATATATATATATATCTATTCTAGCAATTAAAGCAACACCATACACAATAATAAATGGACAACTCTATAACTAGGAATTGATGAAGTACTCTGGAGGTGTGCCCTTGAACATGAAAGAGAATTTATCATTGATGAAGCCCATAAAGGGGGCTCTAGAGGAAATTACCAATGAGAGACAATTGCTCACAAAAAAATTCAAGACGGGTGATGGTGATTGACCATATTTCACAATTGTCATCAACATGTAAAAAATGTGACATATGCCAGAGAATCAATCGATGACTTCCAAAACATCAAATGTCATTACATTCTATAATTCCATATATAACATTTTAAATATGGCAAATCGAATTTTTTAGTCTCTTTTCTAAAAGAGAAAAGCAAATAGGTGCAAAGAACATCATTGTGGTTGAATATGTAATGAAATAGGTAGAGGCAAAACTAGTAGTATCATGCACTAAAGGAGTTGCAAAAAAATCTATAGCTGAAAACATAGTGACATGTTTTGGTTGCCCTCTAGTCCCCATTAGTGACAGATAAACACACTTTGTTAACAACACAATTGAAGTACTTACGAAAAACTTCATGAGTGAACATAGAAAAACTACCACATAACACCCCTAGCCAAATGGTGCAGTTGAGTCCTTTAATAAAAATATCCATAAATATTTATTGAAAATATGCAACATAGGCAAGGATGACTAGGATGAAAAAATTCTAGTAGTATTATGGGCTTACCAAAAAACTTATAACCAGTTGACAAGGTCAACGATGTTCAAACTTGTTTTTTCCCAGGAAGCAGTCGTACCACTTCATTGTTTAGAAAAGGCACAAACTATGTCGACCATAATTAAATACAATTCGAAATTATAGGCACAATGACTCAAACAACTAAATCAATTGGAAGAAGAATGACTGTATGTATTATAATATAAACAAATTAGTAAGGACGAAAAAAAAGCGTGGCACAATCGAAACCTACAATCTCAAAATTTCCAAATTGGTAATTTAGTACTAATATATGACAATTGAGTGAAAGGTAAACCGATAAAACTTGAAGTTGCATGGCTTAGTCCATTTTCTATTGAAGATATCCAATTGTCAAGAGAAGTTCAATTAAAAAAATTACAGTACCACCTTTTCAAGTTGCTTGTTAACGGTTCCTACCTTAAGAAATACATTACATAAATAATAGCTAGTATAGGTTAGCTAGAAACTATTAATAGATAAAAGACCAAAATTATAAAAAAAAACTATTTAGTAATAAATAAAATCTAGTATTAAATTATTATATTCGTCATTTCTCGATTTTCTTTAACTTTGTCTAAAATATCTAACATTAACATAAAGTAGTTATAAATATAACCAACATAATAGTCGACACATCAATAAAAAACCATCCTAGGCATAATCATATAATCAAATTAAGCAACACCCATGGAGCATGAGGCCAACCTACACAACCTTTCAAGAGAAAAGAAAAGCTCAGATCAACACCAACACCAAGACGATCAAAATGAAAAAAAATAGACAAAAGAGTAACCATGTATCTTGTAGGAATTAATTAACCGACTAGATTGGTAGAGTAAGATTCCATAAATCACTAAGCATAGAAGGAAAATACGACTACTTACTGAAGAATAGTTTGTGAAATCTAGTCCTGTAGAAATACAGTGTGCCTGAAGCCGACTGATAAATTCACAAAAGAAAAAAGGCTTATTTAAAAATCAAGGCAATCAAGTAAATCTATCATCCTCTAACACGCCCCATGCCTCACAAATATCAACATCGTCATATATTCCACTAGGGTCATTTCAAGATTTGTAATGTTTACTACCCACTTCATCAGAAAGGAGGCATGCTGATGCCATGCACACATAAGATAATAATAAAAAAATTACACAAACAATGAAGAGACATCCTGAGGTAAATCAAGAAACTGAAAATGATGGTGCATTTAACTCCAACTCTATAAAAATCAAGGAATTTTTCATATTTCTCAAAATATTTCCAGAAGTTTTGAGCAACTTTTCCTGTTACCCAGAGGATATCCCGAACATTCCAAGTCTTGTAATCTTTGATTTAGAGTTGCTTGATTTTATTCGAACAAAATAATTTCACAAAGACTTCACCATGACGAAATGCAAGATCAGATTAAATGAAGAAGAAGTTGCAATCGAAACCATAACCAAAGCTTGGTTCGATCTTGCTGGTAAAAAATAGCTTCAAGTTCATATGCACAATGTCTGCTAGGTGAAGGTCTAAGAACCCACGTGGGAAAAGAAATTTTATTCTTATCTCAAATGGTCCAAAATTGGAAATCAATGGAATCATCAAACATATTACCTAGAGAAAGTTGTAATACACAAACTTTTGGGGGGGGAATTAGTTGCAAACCTTCAAGGGATGATGGAAGAAGCCACAAAATATCTAGTGAGCAGATAGCACAATGGTAAATTGTGGTTGGACCAACCACATCCCATGTCTGGCACTACCATCCATTTGATCACCGGTCTCCACTAAAAAGGACCTAAGGTATCAACCACAGACGATGTGAGTCATTGGCTTACAAAACTTGCTGGAGGGGCTTCCGGGAAAAATTCAAGAGGTCTGGTGATTAGTCAGGTGTAGGACCCCTTGGAAAAATGGATTTGCATGATTTTTTTTATGAGTCTAACTTCGGCAAGTTGATCTTCGGATGTCAAGCTCATAATTCTCAAAGCCATTGATGAAATAGAAAAATATGGAATTTAATGTAATTTGGCAGATCATGTGGATGACTTAATTAAAGTTAATTGTCAAAACTATCAGAAATCTAGTAAGGATATTCAATTTCCTTCTCTTTTGATATGGATAGCTATGAAGTCGAACCCACCAGTTGTGGAAGCTGACTTTACAAAGAAATATCTATCTAGGATGAATAATTTCAAAATCTTCTCTAGTAGTTGGTTAGAGGAACCTCAGTGGTCGGGGCCTAATGAAATTTTTAGGAATTGGTTGCTAAATATTAAGAATATCTCTGATAAATGGAGATTGAGCCAACATGTTCGTCGTTCCCTACCTCCCTTCTCTCATATTCAATTGCACCTATATTACAGTCAATTCTGGTATAATAATTCACATGAGGTCGCCCAAAAGAAATACCCCTCCAACCCACATTAGAACACATATTTGATGACTTAATTCGTGAGTCTAATACTAAATATGAAACTCCACCTGTCATATTTGAACCTACCCAAGACATCATCACACCCCTTAAAGACGTTCAAGTTGAGGAGGAATTTCAGGCTAGTCTTTACGTGCAACCCTTCAAATTTAATCTATATGTACCTTTTCCTAAAGCCTCACAAAATTATGCTTGTAAAGAGAATGTCAATCCTAATTCCACCCCTTCCAAATTTAAACCATCCCAGTGACATAAAATACTTAAAAGTATTAAACTGAATGATCCATCCAAGCATCAGAAGTTGGACGTAGTTCTTAAATATTTGTATCTTGAACAAACTACTATCAAGAAGCCTCCTAAGCACATAAATTCATCCATAAGAACGAAAATTTTAGATGCTATAGAAAGTGCTAAAGGTTGTCTTGCTGATAATATTGAGAAGAAAATAAATGAATTCCTTCAAAAAGGTAAGCAGGACATTAACTCTTCTTCTCAACCTCATAAGCAAAAAATTCAGTCTGCCTCAGTTACTAAGATTGAATTAACCAAGGATACTTCGATTAATTCTCCAAATTGAGTTGTTGAAGAGTGGAACCACACTATCCAAGAGCATTCTGATGAGGAACATTCAGACGGAGAGTAGTATGAGAAAGAGGATTCAAACATACAAAACCATGATAAAGAAGAATATGTTAAGATAAATATAATGCAGATCAGTTGGGAGAAAATTGGTCCAATAGGGACTAGGCAGAGAATAAAAACATAGAACAAGGTCAATTTGATCACACTCAGATAGACAAGTCCCAATTAAAAGTAAACTAGTCAGAGGAAACTAGTCATATATTCAAAACAACTCGTGTCTTAATTATGAGGATAATTTGTCAAAGTGAACTTAGAATGATGAAATCATCAGAGAACTCAACCAGCAGACAAAAAATGGTTTGACTAAGTTGCAATAGGAAAAACCAACATGAGTACGTATCGTTAATAAAAAAACATGAGACTAATCTAGGTACCACCCCCCACCCCGAATACTCAAGGAAATGCAGATTTGACTAAAATAACCACTTGAGCAACCAAGGACAAGAAGAAACCCGTCGATATCACTATTACATATGTTGATATTAATTTTTCTAGTGACAAACAACTCTTTCAGGTTATGGAATGATTTGTCATAGTTGGTAAGAAAATTCTCCAGAAAATAAAGAAAGATATCAATAAGCTTCAACGCTTACGTTGATCTAGGTAGCTCTAGACACCCTCAAAAGATCAAGAGGGCTCATAAATGGTCAAAATTCAAAGTGGTCGAATTGCTCGTTGCCCTGATTCCAATGGTGTGAACGAATCTCCAATCTAAGCCCGTATGGAGAAGTTAGAGTGAGTCAAATTTTTGGTCAAACTTGGGCTGTGGGCCTTGTTTAAAGTGTCCCACAAATTCACCGTCAATCGACAGGGAACTTACCTCCCAAAAACAGGCGAGATTGTGGCGTCGTTAAATTTCCCTTTGCTATTAAAAAAAAACCATTTTATTCTAAAAAATAAAATAAAAATATTAAAAAATAGGGGTGGCGAGCCATGATCCCTACCGAACCCCACGTAACCCACCATATAAACAAGAGTCGCCCATGCCCCAACCATTATAACAATGGCCACACACACACACACACACACACACACACACACACACACACACACATATATTAAATGGGTCAGGGGGAATAGAACCCTCCTAGCCACGTAGGCCAGCTTGCTCCATGGGCGGGCCAACCAACCAACACCCAAATATATACAACATTCAAACGTTTGCCAACACGTATAAACCACACACCCAGAAAAAATACATATGGTACCAATCGTTCATGCCAAGTTGGGGAGGCAGGGGATTTGAACCCCGATCTCTGCCGACCTAACCTCCTCCACCATCAATAGCCCATAGGCTATTCATTGAAGAATCAGCCCACTCAGCAATATAAAACCCTCATTTCTACAGGGCATCGAACATAGAGAAGGTAGACCAATGCAAATTTCTAGGAATATTTTTTTATTTCCATGTGTGGAACTGTGAGCTAGGCCAAGGCAAAACCATGTGGGGCACGCTTTTCAAGACAAAGAATATTTTGCAGAGAATATTCTTTGATTCCTAAAATATTCCATGGGGAGGTAAATTTTCATGTTGTCAGAATGAAGCTTACAGTCATTTTAACCAGAATTTCGCAGGGAACGTGATGGTAAAGCCAGAATGGCCATCTGAGTAGCATATTTGCAGATTCCCTACAGAACATTATCTTAGGAAATATTGAGGGCATAAAAAATATTCCTTGCACCCCAAAACTTGCCAGAGTCCATTTTCAAAAACATTTATGTCAATTTTACACCTCTCAGCGACAAGAATTTGATGGCGATGTATATTTTAGCAGCAAAGCTTCCCATTTTTTGGACCTTTTCCAGATTGGAGTGACAATGTCTGATTCTCAAGTGTGGATAGTCGATTCTATGCCCCTCGACGCCACGAATTCGATGGTGCAACCAGATTCAACAGCTGAGCATCTGCTTCTTTAGAAAACTTCAAGGGTTGAGGTATATGCAGTTTGATCATGTGACTCTTTTTGATGTGATATGTATTATGATTTCTAGATCCCCACTTGATGCATGTTTCAGGATCTTGTTTTTTCTTCATGTGAGATTATGTCATGCTCATAGGATTTCCATTGTGAGTGAGAGTTCCTGTAGCAGAATACCTCATGGAGGGACAAGCCACTCATGTTGAGGGCACATCTTTGTATGATCATCATCCATGTACATCTTCCCATTTCCAGCACTATATGAAACGACCTACCCCATTTTGACATCGAGCCTAGAGACGTAACCCACACTATGTGAACTTCGATATCAATGTATCATTTTTTTATGTTGCTAATGGTTGTATTTTTTCCTCTTTCTTAAGCATGCATATGTGTTATTCTATGCTCTTTAAAATTCAATTCTAAGAACATCGCAGAAGTAAAATATCATGGGTAAATCCAATAGCTGACGGACCAGGATCAAGTGGTATCAGAGCAATCTTCTTGCTAATGTGAATTGCGAGCGTGAACAATGATTGAACGTGCAGAAATGGAGGATGGCAAAGACATGTGCGAGGCCATGCTCAGGAAATACGAGAGAAAGAAGAAGCAGAAATTGATGCTTCATCCACATATTCTAGTGAATATCATCACCCTCACCGTATTCTCGTCATTCAAATGAGGAAATCAACTATAGCCTTCATGCAGATAACGCTGAATTGAAAGTGCTTATACAAGAGGAGAAAGAGGACAAGAAGAGAGCACAGCTTTAGTTGCAAGCCACAGAGGAAGCCTTGGAAGCACTGAAGTGCAACTACCAGAGCTTTCAAGCAAAGGATGATGAATTAAGGAGGCTTCTACAAGAAGAGAAAGAGGATAAGTAGAAACTACAGCTTCAATTGTGGGCCGTAGAAGAGGCCTTGGAGAAGTTGAAGCACAACAAAGGCTTAAATAGACCATCATCAGCTGTGCTTGAATCGAAAGTTGAGGTAAAAAAATGTTGATTTTTCTTCAGTTTCATCTTCACATGTTATCATTTCTATGGGAAATGTGAAGATACCCATTACAGGAACTTGAATGATACTCCTCACCAAGATGGGATAAAAAGGAGGAGGACTTGGCTTTAATGGCCAAGGTATGATTCATCCATTGGAGGCCATGCAAAGACCTCAATTAGCATGTCTGGGATACACTGAAGGACAATGCTTGAAGGTGCCAAAATCTTCCAATGCATGGTTGGAACCATTGGGGAAAGACATTGATGGGAAAACTTCACCATCATCCAATGACAACACGCATTGCAGTGACAGAGCTGAGGCAAGCTCTCATAGCCATAATTACACCAGAGACCACCCAAAAAGGTATAAAAAGTCTCGGTATTCTAGTGTTCATTTTGATTACAAGCATGTCGCTAATAATGAACATAAATCATGGTGTCGAAAAAAATGTAGTTTTTGTGGATTACATAACCATGTATTTGCTAAGTGTTGGAAAAGAATGGAAACACAAAAGAGGATGAGGCGTGAAAGACCTTCCCCACCGCAGGAAAAGAAGAAGGTAATCAGGTCTAGAGGAAGAAGACTCATTGCAGTCATTGCGACAGAAGTGGCCAACAAAGAGCCATGTGTTGGAGGCTCCATCCAGAGCATCACCTTAAGGACAAAGCATCAGTGTAGGAACTAGTTGAAACAATTGTTCGACAAGCAAATGCGCCACATAGAGATGACCCATTCACTTTGATAAGTGAGAGATGGTTTTTATAGGTTTGGTAGTGTGTTTGGCCTTACATTTTAAATCATGTGTTGGAATTTAAAATTTAAAAGTGATGATGTGTTTTCCATCACTTGTTCAGTGACAATGATATTTTGGCCTTGTATTGATAGTTGGGGTATTGATTCCATTGACCACAGACCACAAAGTATGGTTATAAACTCGTGTCAAGTGGGGAATGATCGGGTCATAGATTGGTCACTTAGTTAAGAATGTAATTTTCAAAATATTTTACTACAGGTTTGCAGAGGATACAGGTGTCGACTCATCGCTTATGGCTCCAAAGGACAAAGGTTAAGGAGAATGAAGGGTGACCTTTTAGGACACTTATGGTGCAAACAAGGTACAAAGAAGCTGCAAATTACGTTCATGCTTTTAGTTGAACAAAAGCTCCTTAGTGGGGAGGATTGATCCAGGTGGCTCCATACACCCTCAAAAGATAAAGAGGGCTCAGAAATGGTCAAAATTCAAAGTGGTCAGATTTATCTTGAACCAGGTTCAGATTGAAGTGCTCATCGCCTTGATTCAAATAGTGTTAACAGATCTCCAATCCAAGCTTGTATGGAGAAGTTAGAGTGAGTCAAATTTTTGGTCAAAGTTAGGCAGTGGGCCAAGTTTAAGTGTCCCACAAATTCACCGTCAACAAGAAGGGAACTTAACTCCTAAAAATGGGTGAAATTATGGCCTCGTTAAATTGACCAATAAATCTTATTTTCGTTAAAATAAAAAACAAATATTTTATTTTTAAAAATAAAAAATAGGGGTGGTGAGCAATGACACCCGCCGAACCCCATGGAACCCACCATATAAACAAGAGCCGCCAACGAGCTTGCATGGCCACTCAAGGGACCCACTACTCGCCCCAACTATTATATATATATATATATATATATATATATATATATATATATATATATATATATATATATATATATATATACAACACCGTGTTAAATGGGTCGGCGGGAATCGAACTCGCCTGACCACGTAGGTCAGGTCACTCCACGGGCGAACCAACCAACCAACACCCAAATCAATGCAACATTCAAACGTGTGCCAACACATATAAATCGTGGGCCCAAAAAACATACATATGGTGCCAACCGTTCATGCCAAGTTGGGGAGCCGAGGGATTGGAACCCTGACCTTCGCCGACCTAACCTCCTTTGCCACCAACAGCCCACAAATTGTTCATTGAAGAATCTGCCCACTCAGCAATATAAAACCCTCATTTCTATAGTGCACTGAAGATAGAGAAGGTAGACTAGCGTAGAGTTCGAGAAATATATTTTTGTTTGCAGGTGTGGAACCACAAGACAGGCCAAGGTAGAACCATGTGTGTGCACACTTTTTGAGACAAAGTATCTTTTGCAGAGAATATTCTTTGATTCTTGAAAGATTCCATGGGGAGGGAAATTTTCATGTTGTCAGAATGATAAGAAGTTTAAAGTCATTTTAACCATAATTTTGCAGGGAACATGGTGGTAAAGCCAAAATGGCCATCTGAGCCGCATATCTACAAATTCCCTGCAAAACAGAATCTTAGGGAATCTTGAGGGAATCAAAAAGATTCCTTGAGGCCCAAAACTTGCCGGAGTCCATTTTCGACAAAATTTATGTTGATTTTACACCTCTCAATGACAGAAATCTGATGGCGATGTCCATTTCAACAACAGAGCTTCCCATTTCTTGTCCATTTTCCAGATTGGAGTGACGGTGTCCGATTCTCAAGTGTGGATAGCCAATTCTATGCCCCTCCACGCCATGAATTTGATGGTGCAGCCAGATTCAGCAGCTGGGCATATGATTCTTTAGATGACTTCAGCAGTTGAGGTATATGTAGTTTGATCATGTGCCTCTTTTTTATGTGAGATGTATTATGATTTCTAGATCCCTGCTTGATGCATGTTGTAGGATATTGTTTTTTCTTCATGTGAGATTATTCATGCTCATAGGAGGTCCATTGTGAGTGAGAGTTCCTGTAGCGAAACGTCTCAGGGAGAGACAAGCAACTCATGTTGAGGGCACATCGTTGTATGAACATCATCCATGTACATCTTCCCATTTCTATCACTATATGAAGCGGCGAACACCATTTGGACACAGGGCTCGGAGACGTAGCCCACACTAGGTGAACTTTGTTATGAACGTCTCATGTTTTTATGTTGTTGATGTTTGTCTTGTTCCCTCTTGCTTAAGCATGCATATGTGTTCTTTTATTCTCTTTTAAAATGAAATTCTAACAAAATCATAGAAGTAAAATATCATGGGTAAATCTGGTAGCTAACGGACCTGGGTCATACATGCAGGAACGAGAAAGGGAGACTTGGCTGAAGTGCCAAAACGAGGCAACAAAAAAATTAACATTTTCGCTCTAACCAAGCGATTGTGATGATCATCTCGTTGTTTTTCAATAGTTGGTAGAGAAGTTGATTGACCAGAATGTCAAGCTTAATGCACATGTGTCAGATTTGCAGTCTCGACCTACATTTGTTGTCAATCCTAGATTTACAAAAGCTTTGCATATGGCCCATGATGAATTTTTAGCAGTAAAATAGACATTGGAAGGCACACTGGACAACAAGGATACTATCACCACTACTTTGAATAATTGGCCTTCCTATTTGGTTGTTATTCACTCGAAGATAATGGCTCAAGAAATGATTTTTAGGGACCTCTCGGCCAGATAGACCTCAAATTACAGAGCTTAGAAAATAATAAACACTCAAATGAAACAAGAGAGTGAAAATTATGCACAAATTATGCAAAAATAGTGTCAGTGATTACATGAAGGAAATAAATCCCAACATGAAGCTTCAAATGCCTCTGAGTTCCTACAAAAAATTCTGCAATAGGTGGAGAATATCGAGAAAAATAGACCATTCAATAAAAGGATATAAGACTATGCAGCAGTAGAAGACATTGTGAAATACTTGTCTGACCTATAGAGTAGAGTATAAAAGCTCGAGTCAGAGTCCGAGAATGGTCGATCTTCAACAAACATTTGGATATGTTGGCTCTGATGATCTATCAGAATGCTTTTCCTGATACACCTCCAACGTCGGGAGCACATTCCACCTCTCCAAATATGTAATTCCCTACCCATCAATTCTATGAACCTAATGTTTTCACATTTGTTGTCATCTTAGAATAGCAATATCATGCAGAATATGTTGATAAAAAAATGAACCAGTCGTCCTAGCCAGCCTCAAAGATGTCGACTGTAGCAGCAGAAGTACCAAGCTTCGTTCCACCAATTTCCTAAAATTGATCTTTTCCTTTACTTGTAATTCAAAAATGTTGATGTAAAAAGTATATTTTGTCTTTTTGTCTTGTCTTTTTTATTTTCCAACTCTTCCCCTTCTTCAAAATGGACAAGGTACTGAGGGCGGGGGAGATGTTGAAGTGAGCTAGTCGGGTTGACCATCTCGTACAATATTAAAAGGCTTGACGGTCTCGCCGACTAGCCTCATTATAACAGATTGTAATACGATAGTTGGATAACTAATGATAGACTAAGAAAGTGTGATGAATATGACAGTTAGACTCATGTAACTGTCTTATCAATCTATATATACCTATCAGTATGAATGTAATAGTGATTCCACATATAATAAATAATACACGTATGAGACTTGGTTATCTCCCCATTACTGTCTCTTTTCTCTTTTACATGATTTCTGTATTTAATCGTGACTGTCTACTGGTAAAAATGCATACTTTTTGCTAGATTACAACACAGGGACACAAGTTTGCTTAGTGCATTTTGGACTACATTATGGGAGAATATGGACAGAAAGTGAAAGTGGTTGACAACATTCTATCCATATAGAGATGGGGAAGACAATAGTAGTTAGTAGGACATTGGTGCAACTTTTGAGGAGTTACAATAAGAAACATATGAAAATATGGGATGAAAACATGGTGTATATATAACACTCTTATAGAAAAGTAGTACACACTTTTATTGGTTAAGCCACCAATTGAAACTCGTTTTGGATATTTTCCACCTTCACCTTTGGATATTGCATGAGTAGTAAAGAGGAGTGTGGGAAGATCTTATAGGGGATTCCTTAAGGAAATACTTTTTTTTGAGAAGATCGGGCATATTCATCTAAAGGTACAAGACAATATAGAAGTCAAAGGAAAAACATAAATCCAAACATGAGGACAAAGAAGTGTTTCAATGTGGGAGATAGAGTACGATTACAATTGAATAGGAGTAGCTTAGAGGGTCCTTGTAAGAAATCAAGTCTCTATTATATGGTCCCTCTGAGATACTAAAAAATGTGAGATAATGCCTATAGACTTGATCTACCCCCATATTTTTTTCATTTGCTCAATGGTGTATGTAGAGACTAAAAAAATCTATGAGCCTTCCATGCTAGAATAGGAAGAGGAATATCTCCTACCTTCTATAAAGGATTTCACACTAGATGCTGAGGCATGGTTGAAAAAAGTTATAATTTTGTAAAATAGTTTGGCAAATTAGGGCCTGAAACCTTCTAAGAATAGATAAACCACATTAAATAATCAATTAGAAACATATTTATCAACAATTATATTCTTCAACTAAGCCAATAAAAAAATTCCATTCATGAAATTGCAAAAAGAATCCAATAATACTATGAAATATTTTGGGAATGAAAAATATTTGTAATAATACTTGTTTTGGTGGGTACTACTAATAACGCTAAAACCGATATGAAATCTTGACTGAATCCGTAAGAAGAAGGCAGAGAATATTAATATTGCATTAATTTATAACAGATTACAGAAAGCTACGCCAAAACTTGGTCGTAACCCTAACCCCTTCCGCCCCAGCAACGATTACAGCCGTGGCCATGTCCAGGAAGAGCCTGTGCTCGACCACGCCCTCGAGTCCCGCCATAGCATTGGCCGCGGCCCTCGAATCCTTGATCGGTGTCTCGAAAAACAAATCCACGATGTAGTTGCCATTATCCGTAATGTACGGTCTGTCACCATCACCGTCCATCCGGAGCCTCGCCTCGCAGCCCTCGGCCTGAAAGAGCGACTGCAGCCTCGACGCGTTGTACCTCCAGCAGAAGGGCACCACCTCCATGAAGGCAAGCCATGGGTAGATTCTATTTATGAAGAAGCTAAAATAAAAAATGTGTATCAAGTGTTACATGATGAGTGCGATAATGTGGAGCCAAACACTTTGGGTGATCTCTCAATAGGATAGAGCTAATATACTGAACTATACGAATGGAAAATCGAGAATTATTAATTGAAGTAAAAGGAGTGATGGTCGATACAAGCTATTCCAACATCTATAATTCCACCTTGATATTCCATCAAGGTCATCCCAATCATACGAGAAAAGAACTGCTAAGAAACACCATCCCTACTCCTAATTGATTTAATAACCGACTCTGGTTATCACATCCATTTTGAAGAAAGGGCATCCCCCAGTAACCTTGTAGAATAGGAAACAAAATCAATTGGATAACAAGGACGAATGCAGAGTCTAGTGAAAATTTTTACTGGTCAAGAAAAATTATGGTGGGATACACACTCATCCCTACTTGATACCTCTACGACTGCAACCTATTATTTTATTGAGCAATTTGGAGGAAGAAATTTATCCTCATAAGAAAAAATACCAAATTTCAGTGTTGGTCACGACCCCGTTGAACACATCAAAATGTGTGGATAAGAATGGCGAAGAATCAGATATAAGGATGAACTTGTCTGGCCACACATGTTCCCAAACACACTAGCTGATATTCCAGACAAGTGGTACAAATTAGAAGAATCAAGGGGTCAATCTCTCCAATGGAAGGAATTAAAATAAAACTCCATTAAATATTTCAAGTTTCAACCAGACGAGGCATAACTGAAGGATGCAGTCCAAAAAATCAAGGAATTTTTACTAGAAAATCTAGTTGATCCACAGACTTCAACAAATAATTTGTTAACTTGCAATGATATATACTCTACTATAGAACACAATATGGCCAGCCAGTTAGAAATGGAAGAATCACCCATCGTTGGTCGGATTTTTACCTTGAATAAGCATCACCCAGAAAATTATAAGAAAATACAGACATAATACAAAGTGGAAAAATAGGATGTAGATAAAACAAAAAAGTTATATTTTTTGTCGACATATTAGGGAGTAAAATTTAGGGAACAATGACTCGACTAATCTAAGTCACTTCACTAGATGGACGCAAAAATTAAGATAAGTGAAGTCGATATATCATATGGCGATTGACCAAAAATCACCCGACTCAATGACTATTGGTCAGGGAAACAAATAGTGGAATTTGTCAATTTTATCAAATAATACCAAGATGTATTTGCTCAAGATTACAAATACTTAAAAGGATTAGTTAAAGAATTGGGAGAAAGGAAGATTAATCTAATCCCAGGAGCGAAGCCAATAAACTTAAAGACTATATAAATTACCTCATAAATACAAGCCTATTGTACAAAGAGAAATTTAAGGAATGTTTGTTGCCGATATTATATACCTGATAGAAACATCTGAATGGGCAAGCCCTATGGTCGTTCAATCAAAAAATCATGACACTACAAGGCTTCACATATGTGTTGAATATCGCTGATTAAATAAGGTAACAATTACTGCTCCATTTCCAACTCCTTTTGCTGATGAAATATTTAATGAAGTAGCAGGACATGAATGTTATTCCTTTGCAGACAACTTTTCAGGGTGCAATTAAGTGCGCATAGCAGAATAATACCGAAATAAAACAACTTTTTTTTATAGAATTTGGCTCTTTTTCTTATTGAGTAATTTCGTTTGGATTTAAAAATGCACCACATTTATTCTCGAGAATTGTATCAAATCATTTCAGGAATACATCTATAAGACCATAGTTGTTTACTTTTATGACTGGAAAATTTGCACACTACTAAAGGATTATATTCAATGGTTATGGCTAATTTTTGAAAGGTGTATACAAGTATGGTTATCCCTGAACACAAATAAATGTAATTTTGCAACTCCCATCGAAATATTGTTGGGTCACATTGTTTCCAAAGATGAAAGTAAAGTTTTTATGGATAAAATAAAGGTAGTACTAGATTTGAAACCTCAATTTAACGAGAATCAGATTAAAATATTTCTAGGACATACAGGGTATTACAGAATATTTATTATACATTACTCTGACATAACATTCCCAATTGATGAACTACTGAAAAAGTATATCCCTTTTATATGATCTGAATAATGTGACAAATCACTTCAGTTATTAAAGAAGTAATTGGTCGAGGCTCCAATTCTTAAAATTCCATATTGGTTTAAACAATTTCATGTTCATGTTGATGCATCAAATTTTGCAGTCAGGGTAGTCTCAGCGCAACTCGACGAAGAATTAATAGATCACCCAAGTGCTTATGCCAGTCGTAAGCTTAACTAAGCAAAAGAACTTATTCGATGACAGAGTGTGAAGCCTTAGAAATGATATTTTCTCTACAAAAATTATGGCATTACCTTTTTGGAAATCCTTCATATTGTATATAGATCATCAAGCCTTAAAATACCTCATCAACAAACCTATGCATCAAGGCTGAATTTGATGATGGCTACTATTATTCCAGGAATTTGAATTTGAAGTTATTGTTGGACCTAGGAAACAAAATGTTGGCCCTGATAATATATCTTGACTAGAATCACAAGGTGAACTGACGAAGATTGACGACAATATTCCCGACGCACACTTATTCAAAATTGAAGTAGTACTCACCAACCTTTTCGAAATATCAGAATTTCTCCCCACAGGTAAACCGCGAGAAGGATTAACCGAAAAATAAATAAACAAACAAACAAACAAATATATATATATATATATATATATATATATATATATATATATCTATTCTAGCAATTAAAGCAACACCATACACAATAATAAATGGACAACTCTATAACTAGGAATTGATGAAGTACTCTGGAGGTGTGCCCTTGAACATGAAAGAGAATTTATCATTGATGAAGCCCATAAAGGGGGCTCTAGAGGAAATTACCAATGAGAGACAATTGCTCACAAAAAAATTCAAGACGGGTGATGGTGATTGACCATATTTCACAATTGTCATCAACATGTAAAAAATGTGACATATGCCAGAGAATCAATCGATGACTTCCAAAACATCAAATGTCATTACATTCTATAATTCCATATATAACATTTTAAATATGGCAAATCGAATTTTTTAGTCTCTTTTCTAAAAGAGAAAAGCAAATAGGTGCAAAGAACATCATTGTGGTTGAATATGTAATGAAATAGGTAGAGGCAAAACTAGTAGTATCATGCACTAAAGGAGTTGCAAAAAAATCTATAGCTGAAAACATAGTGACATGTTTTGGTTGCCCTCTAGTCCCCATTAGTGACAGATAAACACACTTTGTTAACAACACAATTGAAGTACTTACGAAAAACTTCATGAGTGAACATAGAAAAACTACCACATAACACCCCTAGCCAAATGGTGCAGTTGAGTCCTTTAATAAAAATATCCATAAATATTTATTGAAAATATGCAACATAGGCAAGGATGACTAGGATGAAAAAATTCTAGTAGTATTATGGGCTTACCAAAAAACTTATAACCAGTTGACAAGGTCAACGATGTTCAAACTTGTTTTTTCCCAGGAAGCAGTCATACCACTTCATTGTTTAGAAAAGGCACAAACTATGTCGACCATAATTAAATACAATTCGAAATTATAGGCACAACGACTCAAACAACTAAATCAATTGGAAGAAGAATGACTGTATGTATTATAATATAAACAAATTAGTAAGGATGAAAAAAAAGCGTGGCACAATCGAAACCTACAATCTCAAAATTTCCAAATTGGTAATTTAGTACTACTATATGACAATTGAGTGAAAGGTAAACCGATAAAACTTGAAGTTGCATGGCTTAGTCCATTTTCTATTGAAGATATCCAATTGTCAAGAGCAGTTCAATTAAAAAAATTACAGTACCACCTTTTCAAGTTGCTTGTTAACGGTTCCTACCTTAAGAAATACATTACATAAATAGTAGCTAGTATAGGTTAGCTAGAAACTATTAATAGATAAAAGACCAAAATTATAAAAAAAAACTATTTAGTAATAAATAAAATCTATTATTAAATTATTATATTCGTCATTTCTCGATTTTATTTAACTTTGTCTAAAATATCTAACATTAACATAAAGTAGTTATAAATATAACCAACATAATAGTTGACACATCAATAAAAAACCATCCTAGGCATAATCATATAATCAAATTAAGCAACACCCATGGAGCATGAGGCCGACCTACACAACCTTTCAAGAGCAAAGAAAAGCTCAGATCAACACCAACACCAAGACGATCAAAATGAAAAAAAATAGAAAAAAGAGTAACCATGTATCTTGTAGGAATTAATTAACCGACTAGATTGGTAGAGTAAGATTCCATAAATCACTAAGCATAGAAGGAAAATACGACTACTTACTGAAGAATAGTTTGCGAAATCTAGTCCTGTAGAAATATAGTGTGCCTGAAGCCGACTGAGAAATTCACAAAAGAAAAAAGGCTTATTTAAAAATCAAGGCAATCAAGTAAATCTATCATCCTCTAACACGCCCCATGCCTCACAAATATCAACATCGTCATATATTCCACTAGGGTCATTTCAAGATTTGTAACATTTACTACCCACTTCATCAGAAAGGAGGCATGTTGATGCCATGCACACACAAGATAATAATAAAAAAATTACACAAACAATGAAGAGACATCCTGAGGTAAATCAAGAAAATGAAAATGATGGTGCATTTAACTCCAACTCTATAAAAATCAAGGAATTTTTCATATTTCTCAAAATATTTCCAGAAGTTTTGAGCGACTTTTCCTGTTACCCAGAGGATATCCCGAACATTCCAAGTCTTGTAATCTTTGATTCAGAGTTGCTTGATTTTATTCGAACAAAATAATTTCACAAAGACTTCACCATGACGAAATGCAAGATCAGATTAAATGAAGAAGAAGTTGCAATCGAAACCATAACCAAAGCTTGGTTCGATCTTGCTGGTAAAAAATAGCTTCAAGTTCATATGCACAATGTCTGCTAGGTGAAGGTCTAAGAACCCACGTGGGAAAATAACTTTTATTCTTATCTCAAATGGTCCAAAATTGGAAATCAATGGAATCATCAAACATATTACCTAGAGAAAGCTGTAATACACAAACTTTTGGTGGGGAAATTAGTTGCAAACCTTCAAGGGATGATGGAAGAAGCCACAAAATATCTAGTGAGCAGATAGCACAATGGTAAATTGTGCTTGGACCAACCACATTCCATGTCTGGCACTACCATCCATTTGATCACCGGTCTCCACTACAAAGGAGCTAAGGTATCAACCACAGACGATGTGAGTCATTGGCTTACAAAACTTGCTGGAGGGGCTTCCGGGAAAAATTCAAGAGGTATGGTGATTAGTCAGGTGTAGGACCCCTTGGAAAAATGGATTTGCATGATTTTTTTTATGAGTCTAACTTCGGCAAGTTGATCTTCGGATGTCAAGCTCATAATTCTCAAAGCCATTGATGAAATAGAAAAATATGGAATTTAATGTAATTTGGCAGATCATGTGGATGACTTAATTAAAGTTAATTGTCAAAACTACCAGAAATCTAGTAAGGATATTCAATTTCCTTCTCTTTTGATATGGATAGCTATGAAGTCGAACCCACCAGTTGTGGAAGCTGACTTTACAAAGAAATATCTATCTAGGATGAATAATTTCAAAATCTTCTCTAGTAGTTGGTTAGAGGAACCTTAGTGGTTGGGGCCTAATGAAATTTTTAGGAATTGGTTGCTAAATATTAAGAATATCTCTGATAAATGGAGATTGAGCCAACATGTTCGTCGCTCCCTACCTCCCTTCTCTCATATTCAATTGCACCTATATTACAGTCAATTATGGTATAATAATTCACATGAGGTCGCCCAAAAGAAATACCCCTCCAACCCACATTAGAACACATATTTGATGAGTTAATTCGTGAGTCTAATAATAAATATGAAACTCCACCCGTCATATTTGAACATACCCAAGACATCATCACACCCCTTAAAGACGTTCAAGTTGAGGAGGAATTTCAGGCTAGTCTTTACGTGCAACCCTTCAAATTTAATCTATATGTACCTTTTCCTAAAGCCTCACAAAATTATGCTTGTAAAGAGAATGTCAATCCTAATTCCACCCCCTTCCAAATTTAAACCATCCCAGTGACATAAAATACTTAAAAGTATTAAACTGAATGATCCATCCAAGCATCAGAAGTTGGACGTAGTTCTTAAATATTTGTATCTTGAACAAACTACTATCAAGAAGCCTCCTAAGCACAGAAATTCATCCATAAGAACGAAAATTTTAGATGCTATAGAAAGTGCTAAAGGTTGGCTTGCTGATAATATTGAGAAGAAAATAAATGAATTCCTTCAAAAAGGTAAGCATGATATTAACTCTTCTTCTCAACCTCATAAGAAAAAAATTCAGTCTGCCTCAGTTACTAAGATTGAATTAACCAAGGATACTTCGATTAATTCTCCAAATTGAGTTGTTGAAGAGTGGAACCACACTATCCAAGAGCATTCTGATGAGGAACATTCAGACGGAGAGTAGTATGAGAAAGAGGATTCAAACATACAAAACTATGATGAAGAAGAATATGTTAAGATAAATATAAAGCAGATCAGTTGGGAGAAAATCGGTCCAATAGAGACTAGGCAGAGAAGAAAAACATAGAACAAGGTCAATCTGATCACACTCAGATAGACAAGTCCCAATTAAAAGTAAACTAGTCAGAGGAAACTAGTCATATATTCAAAACAACTCGTGTCTTAATTATGAGGATAATTTGTCAAAGTGAACTTAGAATGATGAAATCATCAGAGAACTCAACCAGCAGACAAAACATGGTTTTACTAAGTTGCAATAGGAAAAACCAACATGAGTACGTATCGTTAATAAAAAACATGAGACTAATCTAGGTACCACCCCCCACCCCGAATACTCAAGGAAATGCAGATTTGACTAAAATAACCACTTGAGCAACCAAGGACAAGAAGAAACCCGTCGATATCACTATTAAATATGTTGATATTAAGTTTTCTAGTGACAGACAACTCTTTCAGGTTATGGAATGATTTGTCATAGTTGGTAAGAAAATTCTCCAGAAAATAAAGAAAGATATCAATAAGCTTCAACGCTTACATTGATCTAGGTAGCTCCAGACACCCTCAGAAGATCAAGAGGGCTCATAAATGGTCAAAATTCAAAGTGGTCGAATTGCTCGTTGCCCTGATTCCAATGGTGTGAACGAATCTCCAATCTAAGCCCGTATGGAGAAGTTAGAGTGAGTCAAATTTTTGGTCAAACTTGGGCTATGGGCCATGTTTAAAGTGTCCCACAAATTCACCGTCAATCGACAGGGAACTTACCTCCCAAAAACAGGTGAGATTGTGGCGTCGTTAAATTTCCCTTTGTTATTAAAAAAAAACCATTTTATTCTAAAAAATAAAATAAAAATATTAAAAAATAGGGGTGGCAATCCATGATCCCTACCGAACCCCACGTAACCCACCATATAAACAAGAGTCGCCCATGCCCCAACCATTATAACAATGGCCACACACATATATATATTAAATGGGTCAGGGGGAATAGAACCCTCCTAGCCACGTATGCCAGCTTGCTCCATGGGCGGGCCAACCGACCAACACCCAAATATATACAACATTCAAACGTTTGCCAACACGTATAAGCCACGCACCCAGAAAAAATACATATGGTACCAATCGTTCATGCCAAGTTGGGGAGGCAGGGGATTCGAACCCCGATCTCTGCCGACCTAACCTCCTCCACCATCAATAGCCCATAGGCTATTCATTGAAGAATCAGCCCACTTAGCAATATAAAACCCTCATTTCTACAGGGCGTCGAACATAGAGAAGGTAGACCAATGCAAATTTCTAGGAATATTTTTTTATTTCCATGTGTGGAACTGTGAGCTAGGCCAAGGCAAAACCATGTGGGGCATGCTTTTCAAGACAAAGAATATTTTGAAGAGAATATTCTTTTATTCCTGAAATATTCCATGGGGAGGTAAATTTTCATGTTGTCAGAATGAAGCTTACAGTCATTTTAACCAGAATTTCGCAGGGAACGCGATGGTAAAGCCAGAATGGCCATCTGAGTAGCATATTTGCAGATTCCCTACAGAACATTATCTTAGGAAATCTTGAGGGCATAAAAAATATTCCTTGCACCCCAAAACTTGCCAGAGTCCATTTTCAAAAACATTTATGTCAATTTTACACCTCTCAGCGACAAGAATTTGATGGTGATGTATATTTTAGCAGCAAAGCTTCCCATTTTTTGGCCCTTTTCCAGATTGGAGTGACAATGTCTGATTCTCAAGTGTGGATAGTCGATTCTATGCCCCTCGACGCCACGAATTCGATGGTGCAACCAGATTCAACAGCTGAGCATATGCTTCTTCAGAAAACTTCAAGGGTTGAGGTATATGCAGTTTGATCATGTGACTCTTTTTGATGTGATATGTATTATGATTTCTAGATCCCCACTTGATGCATGTTTCAGGATCTTGTTTTTTCTTCATGTGAGATTATGTCATGCTCATAGGATTTCCATTGTGAGTGAGAGTTCCTGTAGCAGAATGCCTCATGGAGGGACAAGCCACTCATGTTGAGGGCACATCTTTGTATGATCATCATCCATGTACATCTTCCCATTTCCAGCACTATATGAAACGACTTACCCCATTTTGACACCGAGCCTAGAGACGTAACCCACACTATGTGAACTTCGTTATCAATGTCTCATGTTTTTATGTTGCTAATGGTTGTATTTTTTCCTCTTTCTTAAGCATGCATATGTGTTATTCTATGCTCTTTAAAATTCAATTCTAAGAACATCGGAGAAGTAAAATATCATGGGTAAATCCAATAGCTGACGGACCAGGATCAAGTGCTATCAGAGCAATCTTCTTGCTGATGTGAATTACGAGCGTGAACAATGATTGAACGTGCAGAAATGGAGGATGGCAAAGACATGTGTGAGGCCATGCTCAGGAAATACGAGAGAAAGAAGAAGCAGAAATTGATGCTTCATCCACATATTCTAGTGAATATCATCACCCTCACCGTATTCTCGTCATTCAAATGAGGAAATCAACTATAGCCTTCATGCAGATAACACTGAATTGAAAGTGCTTATACAAGAGGAGAAAGAGGACAAGAAGAGAGCACAGCTTTAGTTGCAAGCCACAGAGGAAGCCTTGGAAGCACTGAAGTGCAACTACCAGAGCCTTCAAGCAAAGGATGATGAATTAAGGAGGCTTCTACAAGAAGAGAAAGAGGATAAGTAGAAACTGCAACTTCAATTGTGGGCCGTAGAAGAGGCCTTGGAGAAGTTGAAGCACAACAAAGGCTAAAATAGGCCATCATCATCTGTGCTTGAATCGACAGTTGAAGTAAAAAAATGTTGATTTTTCTTCAGTTTCATCTTCACATGTAATCATTTCTATGGGAAATGTGAAGATACCCATTACAGGAACTTGAATGATACTCCTCACCAAGATGGGATAAAAAGGAGGAGGACTTGGCTTTAATGGCCAAGGTATGATTCATCCATTGGAGGCCATGCAAAGACCTCAATTAGCATGTCTGGGATACACTGAAGGACAATGCTTGAAGGTGCCAAAATCTTCCAATGCATGGTTGGAACCATTGGGGAAAGACATTGATGGGAAAAATTCACCATCATCCAATGACAACACGCATTGCAGTGACAGAGCTGAGGCAAGCTCTCATAGCCATAATTACACCAGAGACCACCCAAAAAGGTATAAAAAGTCTCGGTATTCTAGTGTTCATTTTGATTACAAGCATGTCGCTAATAATGAACATAAATCATGGTGTCGAAAAAAATGTAGTTTTTTTGGATTACATAACCATGTATTTGCTAAGTGTTGGAAAAGAATGGAAACACAAAAGAGGATGAGGCGTTGTACTTCCAGCAAAAGGGCACCACCTCCACGGGCACCGCCAGCCCGCTGCCGCCCAGGTCACTGACGACCTTTGATTTTTCAACGATGACCATGAATTTGGCGGCGGCGGACTCAACCATCTTCTCTCGAAGCAACGCACCGCCGCGGCCCTTCACGAGGTTGAGCTCCGGGTCGACCTCGTCGGCGCCATCGATGGCGAGGTCGATTTTGGGGTGTTCGTCGAGAACCGAGAGAGGGATGCCGAGAGACGCAGCTTGCTCGGCGGTGCGCTTGGAGGTTGGGATGGCCATGATGTTTTTCAGGTCGCTGGCCTTCATAAGCTCCCCGATTCTGGCCACGGCAAAGGCAGCGGTGGAGCCGGTGCCCAATCCCAACACCATGCTGCTCTCCACATACTGTACGGCTTTTTCTGCAGCCAATTTCTTCATATCGTCCTGCGTCGGGCCGCTGGTCGATGAGGACATTGCTCTCAGTGATAATCTGGCGGTGTTTGGGCACTTATTTGTTGGATGATGTATTAGAAAAAAAATTCTCTTGATTAACACATATATGCAAAAATCAAAATTTTTATAATCCAATTTCAATATAGTCCATGCACCTACAGTACGGATATATATATATACAACAATGCACGAATTATATATATTTATAATTTAGTTATTATTTGTGGTAGAGATTTAAGTTGTATAAAATGTTTTTTTAAGATTTTAAATAGTATACACAAATCAATGATTGTAGTTATTTTATTGTACTTAATTAAATTGATTAATTAAAAATATCTTAAATAAAAAAGTGTTATATAAGTTATGATTTTTTTGATATGTGGTATTGATAGGCCATGGTATTGGCCCATGTTATTGTAACAAGAGTTTTGGACATGTAGTATTGATAAGCCATAGTATTGGCCCATGTTATTGTAACAAGGACTATTTATACATTAAGGATCTCCATGATAAAGTGGAAATAAATGCTAAACTCACACTAAATTAATAAGAAGAATTTAGAATATCTAATAAGATACTCATATTATTCATAAGATGTACGTATTAATACAGTTATTTTGACCCTCAGTTTCATATTTCAAAAGTTTTCTTTGAATTCTATATCAGTTCACATTCTTCAACACCAATCTTTAATAAATTAAGTATACAATTTTCCCCTTAATATTAATAATTAATTAAATATATAATAATACACAAACTATATATTAATAATAATTATGTAAATAAATATGTTTATTATGTCATTACATCACATTTAAGATTGATGACAAATTCCGCCACCATCACTAGCTACATTGCCCAATGGTCTTGGTCACATTGGTCCTTAGTGTAGACAACAGACGTCGATGGTAATTGCAAGGGGAAAGAAAAAAACAAAAAGACAATAATGAAATATTTTATTAAACATATTACCATCACAACTATTACATAATCTTTTATTGGAAAAAACATGGAAAATTGACCCACCTATGAATATTAGCCCCTAAATTTTTCCTTGGTGGCTAGTTATGTGTGAGGAGAGAGACTATATAGTGTTAAAGGTACTGACATATTCCATACAACTACACTCAAATATATGTATTCAAGATTCTAAGAGGCACTATATCTAAAGCATCGTAGTGGCCTACAAAGGTAAATCCAAACAAAGATGGATTTTTTGGACAACTCCTCACTAGGAGTCACTTATAATTATGTCACCAAAATTTGAGAAAAATATCAAATAGAGGAATGAGTGAGAGTTAAAGTCTGCAAACATGCCATAATAGAAGCATGGCAAATGAAACCCTGACTTGAATAATAAAGGATATATAAAGGAGAGCCAACAAAAATAAAACTAGCCTGAGCCATTGATATAGAAGGGTGGTGGGAAGAAAAAGAAGAACACCATAAAGTGATGTAAGTTACCTAAAATACCTTGGAAAAAAATTGAATAATGTCAATAAAAAAAATCATCATTAATAAAGCTGGAAGAGAAAGAATTAGAGCCTAGCTCATACTCTAACTCGAAACACAATAAAGGGAAATGAATAATTATTGGAAAACCCACCACTTCCTTAATGACCATAATGATCTAGCCAAAAGAGATAGAGGACCGTAAGAGGGAGAGTTTCTCTTCCACTTACATATGTGGGTGAAGGTGAACCCATGAATTTCCTTGTTGACAATAGGAGTTAGAAGAACTTTATCTTACTTGAGGTCTTCAAAAGAATGAAGTTTTCCACAATGCCACACTGCAAACTATAAACCATGAAATGGTTGAACCTAGGATGATATGTCCATGTCATCTAGTAATATCTCTTGTCCTATGACATTATGACTTTCAAAGATGAGGTACTATGTGATATTGCCCCACTTGAAGTCTATGATCTTCTTTTGGTACAACCTAATATGTTGAAACATCATGCTATTTATGAGTCACATCCTTGTAGTTTCATTACTACTATAGAAGGTCACCTATACTAGATATCAAAGGTAGTTTTGACTATTGAAATTTCATTAATTGAAACAAAATGATTTCACAAGGTAATTTATAATACTATCAAATTGTCATCTTCATGGATCAGTCAAAAGGTGAATAGAAGGTCGCCACAACCACCAAAAATTCAACATAAGGTCTCTCTACACACTGAAATTAGTTGGACAAGATTGTAGAATAGTACAAATATACATTTGATTCACCTACATGGGTGCCTCTACACTACTAGCTTAAACACTCATGTATATGGGATGAGATCCGTCCATATTTCAACAAAAATATAACAAATATCTCCACAAATCCATTGGCCCCAACCCATTTTTGATGTGCCTAGGGTTCCAAAAATTGCCTCACATTGGTGTAGATATTCCCATTGGATCTTCAAAAAAAATTGCTTCTGACACTCAAATTGAGACAACTTGAGTAGACAATTTTTTTGCACCTAACCAACACCTTAACAATAGATTCATTATATCTTGTGGAAGTCCAATGATAAGTATAAGTAACAACATGACCAACATAGTATTTCCATATGAGTTTCAAGTTACTGATAAGGTGTGGTTTCATTTATAGAAAGAGCACCTGAGAGGCCCCACCAAGAAGATCAAACCACTCCAATATGAGTGGTATACAATCACAAAGGTTGTTGGTGAAAATGTGTTTGGGTCGAGTGTTCCTCCTTTCCTTGGTTTACATCTATTATTTAAATTGGAGTTGTTGCAGCCGTATTTCACACCTCTATTGGACATCGGTGGCTAACCCTTGGCTCCTACAAAACTTCTTTCTAATTGCATTGAAAAAAATGGAAGGAATTGAGTCATGGAGACCAAGATGAAGGCCCCTCACAAAAAAAATGTACCCCTCTATCAAGTTTTCAATGAAGGACAACTTATTCAACAAGATAATTTGTTCTCTAGGATCAAATCAAGCAATTTTTTTTCCCATCTTGTGCATGGACTTGATATAATGTGGAAAATTTCTTCCTAATGGGGCAATAAATATCTAGATGTATATTGGTGAATCACCACAATAAATAATTCTTTCTACCATTGTGGTTTACAAAAACATGGATTTGGTAAACCATGGTATCCACACATTGTATTTCCAATGTGGAAGAAAACAAAAATAAAAGAATAAGTGCATGCATTATGAGCCATATATAACAAAAGAATAATTATTAATTAGTTTTTACAAATAAAATTTGTTCAGCCCATGGATTTTTGTAACCCATGATATTAAAAAATAAAATAAACAACAATAATATAGTTGAATGACATTACTCCCACGTGAAATGGAACACACAACTATTATCTATGGACAATATTTCTCATTTAAAGGAGGTATCATTCTATGCATAGTATTGTCCTACTTAGTAAAAAAATTAGCTCTTATCATATTGTTATCGTATCTATGTAATTTTTCATATTTTTTTATATCTTTAATTTATTTTGCATGTAGTATAGATCAAATAATGTACTTTCAATATTGTATTTTATAGCATAATTCCAATATTGTGGATTCTTGGTGAAGGGATTTAGTTCGGGTCATTGTTGGAGGATGGACATGGGAGTGACTAGTTATGAGGGGAGTGATCCATTTTTCTAGGTTGGAATAAATCCTAGGCAAAAGGAAATCTAGAAGTATTATATATATGTGATTTATAATTGTAAAGGAGGTATGCTTCCATGAATGGTATAGCCATAAAGTATTCCTCTAATTAGTAAGGAAGTTATCACTTATCATTATTTTTATACTCTCTATTTTATTTTTTACATATCAACGCATATCTTTCAGTTTGTTTCTCATGAAATCTAGACCAATTAACTTTAAATATTGTATTTTGTGTCCTAATTTCAATATTTCAAGTTCTTTTTTTTTGTGGGGGGTGGGGGGGTTGAGTCTTGGTCATTCTTGGAGGTTGTGCACGGGAATGATTAGCTACAAAGGGAGTGTTTCATTCATGTAGGTTCTCCTTCAAAAAAGAAGTTAGAAGGAAGGAAAAAACTTTCTTTTATTTATCCATATGAATGAGAAGAGGAGAGATCATAGGGGCTGATTAATTCCTAGACTCACATAGTTATATGTAGATGTAATGATTCATTCCTACATTCATTGACAAAATTTCATGAAAAGAGTGTTAGATTATTTAGAAAATTAGGAGATAGTTAATTTCAACTTGGGCTAATGTGTATATTAGGTTGTTACATAGTGATCCAAATATGGGAAACCTATTTTTGTTGTGCTAGCTCCCTCATAAGTATTAAAAATGCATGTTTAGGATCATCTCAAGTTAACCAATTTTGAAGGGGTTTATGTGTCAAATTTTATGTGTCTTTGATGATCAAATTATGAGTTAATTAGCTGTTAAAAACTCATGTAAAACAAATGAAATTCAGATAAATAGCACACAACATACACATAATACAATAGCTAATAACGGAGGTCACCTCTCCTGGGCTACATCTCCATGGACCTACTTCAACTAGGTAGGCCCTCTTGAGATTAATGGTAAAATGTCTGGTTACATGAACCTAAAGTGATAAAATGGCTTTGAAACCTACTCCATTGGCTTCAGAAGACCCAAAAACCCCAAAAATGACTATTCAATCTCTAAAAATGGTTTCCAGCTGATCTAGGGTTGACCTCCCATCCTAGTGGCCTTCGGCTTCTCTTTTCTTCAAAGTGACAAAAACACCTTTAGAATTGATCCGTTGCCTCTGAAACCTGTACCAATGGATTTAGAGCATGCTAATATGTTGGGAATGACTCTTCCTGAGCCAAAATTGGTCGGAAATTTCTCTAGATAGGCATCATTCAATTTTGCCTAGTAATCTGCCTCTAAAACTAGAGAGGACTCCAGTTATGATTCGGATTTATGCAGGAACACAACATAATATAGAAATAACCATAAACATAGAAATAAAGTGGAAATAAGGCTTCATTTCATTAATATCAAATCACAGAAATATGCTTACAAACATGATGGAAATAAAATAGCTAGGGTGCTGGTAGCGGATCTCTAAGAAGAGATGTGGTGACTACAGACCTCTGAATTGTATTACAATGAGGCTAAGGGCCTATTTATTATGGAGAAACAATGGAGAATTCTAAACGTCCAAAAACCTAACCCTAGGAGATGAAGTGCCAAAATTATGGGCCCCATTTGGGTAAATTGGTGTTTCAACTTCCCAGGGATGTAACTTCAGCATATTATCTCCATTTGGGGCTTCAAAAAAGCTCTGGAAGTTCAGGACCTGAAAAACTGCTAAAAATAGTAAGTTGTGAAAAAAACTGAAAGAGACAATGGTGGGGCCCCAAGTGGAATAGGCGGGTGGCCACCAATATCTTCCTGGATCATTCCTCCCCCCTCAGGAAGCAATGGTCCCCATTGCGTTGAGTTCCTCCATGAGATGAGGAAAATTTTGTTGAAATTGGTCCCTGGTGAACCACTTGCCTTGGTGCAGGAGTTGGCCAGCTTTGAAAACCTGATAAAGTTGGAACTTCTGTCGGCGAGTGTTCTTGATTTGCATGTCCATGATACAGTCTGCGGTGGCCTGTTCCATGCAGTTTGGGTTTAACTCTTTTGGTTTGAGTTCTTCTGCAATGTCAGAGGTGTCCGATAGAGGTGGGAAGTAGGGATGAAGGCGGTCTACATTGAATACTGGGTGCAAACCAGGGAATGGTGGAATATTGAACTTGAAGGCATTGTTCACTACAGCCTTGGTGATGGTGTACGACCCATATCGGAGCGGTCAAATCTTGCAGTGGGGTCCAGTGAGGCACTCCTTCTGCAAATGTAGCCACACTTTTTTGCCCACCTAGAAGTTGTGTGGCACCCGATGTTGATCATGTCGTTGCTTTTACTTAGCATTGGCTCTGTCCAATATTTCATGAACCTGTTGGCGGATGCGCTGAATGTGCTTGATGAATTTATTTGCTTTCTCAGCTTCAGACTGGACATGAGCCGAATCAGCCTGAGTAGCTGTAAATGGCATGGCTACGTAAATGGGATATAGTGGTGGAATCCTAAGCCCACCTGAAAGGGGCTGTGGCCAGTTGAGCTGCGGTTATAACTATGTTGTACATAGGGAAGGCTCTCATTCCATGTGCATGGATGATTTCAATTGTACATGCGTAGAATGTGTATAATCATCTTGTTGATGACCTTTGTCTGGCCATTAGTTTGGGGATGGAAAGCTGTGGACTTGGTGAGCTTGGTGTCCAACATTGACCAGAGGCTGGACCAAAATGTGCCGAGGAACCTGCTGTCGTGATCTGATATGATAGACTGTGGGATCCCAAAGTGCACCCACACTCGTTCAAAGAAGAGTTTAGTAGTGGCTTCTACTGTGATATTCTTCTTGCAGGCCGCCATAATAGCCATCTTTGAGAATCTTTCGACGACCACGGAAACAAAGTCGTTTCCATGATTAGTAGAAGGAAGGCCTGACATGTAATCCATGGAGATGGATTTTCAAGGTCGACTAGGGGTAGGTAGCGGAGTATAGAGCCCTTGATTCTTGATGGTCGGTTTGGAAATGGCGCAAGCAGTGCAGGATCTGATGTACTTCTCGACATCCCGTTGAAGGTTCGACCAATAGAAATACTTCTGCAGTACTGCCACTGTTTTCTCGACCCCAAAATGCCCAGCGACTCAACTATAGTGTGCTTCCCATATCATCTTGGCAAACTCGCTTGAAGGAACACAAAGGTGTCCTAGGTGACATAATAGTGCATCTTGGAGGTGAAAATTTGGAACTTGCATACCCCCCAAGAGTGCCTTGTATGTGTAGTTGAATTCTGGATCGCTCTTGTAGAGAAGCAACCAATCAGAAGTCTCATTCCCACAAGAGTTGAGAACGGTGGTTATGGCCATGATCGGTGGTCGGCTGAGGAAATTTGCAACATTATTGGTGCTACCCTTTTTGTACTTGATGTTCAAATGAAATTGTTGCAGATATGTGGACTACTTCTGATGGTGATCGTTCTGCAACTTCCCTTGTGTCTTTATGAATTGTAGGGGTCGGTGGTCTGTGTGGATGATTATCTCCTTCCCCAAAATGTAATGCTTCCATTGTTGACAAGCCTGCACAATGGAATACATTTCTTTGTCATAAGTGGGATACTTTCGAACTGTGTCAGACAATGTCTCACTATGATATGCCACTGGATGTCCCTGCTGAGTAAGAAATTCCCCAATAGCATAGTCAGAGGCATCTGTCTCGATCTCAAATGGTTGTTGCAAGTCTGGTAATGTGAGCATTGGGGTAGAACAGAGGCGATGTTTCAATTCTACGAACGCCTTCTGTTGAGATTTCGACCAACATAATTTTTCTTTCTCTCCTCCCTTGGTGACTTGACTCAAGGGCCAAGTGATATGAGAGAATCCCAACACGAACCTGCGGTAGAAATTAGCAAGACCCAGAAAGCTGCGAAGCTCTATTAGGGTGGTTGGGGCTGGCCAATCCCGAATGACTTGGATCTTGGCTAGATCCACATGCACCCCCCTTTCATCAATAATGTATCCCAGATATTGAACTCGGGTCATGCCAAAAGTGCACTTCTCCAAATTGGCACACAACTTGTGTTGCTGCAGTGTTTGGAGGACTTCTCAGATGTGGTGGAGGTGCTCTTCCCCAGTTTGGCTGAAGATAAGAATGTCATCCAAGCATACCACTACAAATGAGTTTGTGAATGGACACAAGATGACGTCCATCAACCTCATGAAGGTTGCGGGAGAATTTGTCAATCCGAAAGGCATGACGAGCCATTCGAAAAGACCCTCCTTGGCTTTGAAGGTAGTCTTCCACATATCAGAGGGTTCGATTGGTACCTGGTGATATCCAGACTTCAAGTCGATCTTGCTGAAATATTTTTCCCCTTTGATTTTCTCCAAAAATTCATCAATTCGTGGAATCGGGTACCTATTCTTGACAGTGATCTTGTTCAGTGCCCAATAATCAATACAGAGTCTCCAAGTCCCATCCTTCTTTTGTACCAACAAAATCAGTCTCCCACAGGGTGATGAACTTGGCCAGATGTGACCTTTCTGCAGCAGCTTCTGAATGTGCCTCTTGATTTCATCATTCTCCAAAGCAGAGCGCCTAAAGATCGGTCCATTGGGTAGCGGCGCACCTGGGGTCAGGTCAATGGGGTGCTTGACCTGACAGTGTAGAGGCACCCCTGTGGGTGAGGTGAAGATGTACCTGTAATCCTCCACAACCTTGTCCATTTGTTGTTGTCATGCAGAGGAGCCATGTCTGGAGGTCGTGGCCACATTCTTCTTCTTGTCCTAGGGGCAGATCATCAAGAAAAAAAATTTCCTGGTTTGGAAAATGAGCTTACTGCATTGCTTTGCAGTAACCAAAGAGATAGTGGAAGGCGGTGGTACCTCTGGTATCCTGTACAATTTATTTCCCAAAGTAAAAATAAAAATGCGAGGCCGGGACTCATACACAGCATGTCGCTTCCACAAGTATGGTTGGCCTAATAATACATCAGAAACATCAATAGGAGCAATGTCACACAATACCTCATCCGTGAAGGGCTTGATGCTATACGAAAGGCGGCACTGTTGGTTGACGCGGAGATCCCGTCCTTGGTGAAGCCACCCGATGGTGTATGGTTGTGGGTGCACTGTGGTCGGCAAGCCCAACTGCTTCACGATATCTGCTGAAATGAGGTTCTTTTGGCTCCCATTGTCGACAATGAACTGTAGCGAGGAACCCTTTACCCACATCTGGGAGTGGAAGAGACACTCTGCCTCCTCTGGATCTTCCGGTTCCTCCTTCTGGATCTTCGTAGTGGAAACAGTGGCGTTAGGCTCCACATCAATAATTTGCTTCCCTTTTTCATTCACCTTGTCAGGTTCTGATTCAGAGTCAGAGCATGCATCTGATTCACAAGCCCTCATCTCAGCCACCAGCGACTCCTTGGTCTGACACTCGCTTGTGTTGTGAGTGGAGCTCTTATGGAACTCACACCACTTTCCCGTGTCCTTCTTTGGCTTCACGGTGTTGTTCTTTGCTTGTGTCTTTGGCAGGTTGTCATGGGCCACCATGCCTTGGCTTTTTCCTTTGTTCTACGGTTTGGGGGCACCTTTCCCTTGCTTTTGATTCGCCGATCCAAATTCCCGCTTCTTCTGTTTGAATTTCTGCTTAATCTTCGCAGCATACTGGTATGCTGTACCAAGCGAGGAGATGTCAAGGAACTCCATTTCTCTTGAATGTATCTGTGCAGACAACCGCGATACTTTAGCACCAAATATTTCTCTGAATCTTTGATACCCAACTTTGTGCACATGGTACGGAATAGATTTGTTAGCTCATCCACATCTTGATCCCTTTGTTGCCGCAATGTGGTCCATTGTATGTACTTGTCCTCATAGCTCCCCATGGGATAGTATTTTTCCTTGATGGCATCTCGGAAATAATTCCAAGTGGGTACGGCTGAGAACAGAGAGGGTTCTGTCTCATCCATTTTCTCACAGTAGGTTTCCCACCAGTCTTTGACATGGGGGGTAGCTTTGAGGAGTGCAAAAATAATCGTCTCCCTGTTGAAAAAATTATGAACTGAGAAATATCATTCTAATATATTCAACCATATATCTACGACATCTGCATCTATTTGACCCTCAAATATGGTAATGTCAAAGTTTACTTGTACCTTAAAGGGTGTCGTGCATCTAGAGTGGCTGCTGGATGCACATGCGCCACTGGTGGGTAGTTGTTGAAGGATTTGGGAAAATTTATCCATCATCGCGTTCCTTTGTTTTTCGAGGGCCTCCTCGAGCAATATTTTGATAGGATATCCTGCTCCCTCATCTTTTTTTTCATCCCCCATGGGTATCCATCAGGGTTTTCAAGGCTGATCTTGCAAAGGTTCCACTCGATCGAGCCCTAACTCCTTATACTCCGACCTCGTTGGGGACATGCAAAGAAGGATCAAGAAAAAACAGACCGCTCTAATACCACTGATCTGGATTTATGCAGGAACACAACATAATACAGAAATAACCATAAACATAGAAATACAACGGAAATAAGGCTTCATTTAATTAATATCAAATCACAGAAATATGCTTACAAACATGATGGAAATAAAATAGCTAGGGTGCTGGTAGCGGATCTCTGAGAAGAGATGTGGTGACTACAGACCTCTGAACTGTATTACAATGAGGCTCGAGGGCCTATTTATTATGGAGAATTCTAAACATCCAAAAACCTAACTGTAGGAGATGAAGCGCCAAAACTATGGGCCCCGTTTGGGTAAATTGGTGTTTCAACTTCCCAGGGACATAAATTCAGCATACTATCTCCATTTGGGGCTTCAAAACGCCTCCAGAAGTTCAGGACTAGAAAAATTGCTAAAAATAGTAAGTTGTGAAAAAAATTGAAAGAGACAATGGTGGGGCCCCAAGTGGAATAGGCAGGTGGCCACCAATATCCACCTAGATCAAGTTAAGTCCGCCAAAGCTGGATAACCCATCGAATTCGGTGGTTCCTCTAAAACTCCACCAGTTAAAACAATGAGTTTAATTACTGCTAATCTGTAATTAAGGTCATATTAAATGGGATAAGGTGGATTAATGCGCGTAAGCACATTTTTAATGAGATAAAAACAATGAAAATTAAGCCCAAAACTTCTAAAAACAAAACACCTTAAAAAAACAATGAAAATTAAGCCCAAAACCTCTAAAAACAAAATAACTTCAAAAAATATGAAGCCCAAAAAACATTCAAAAAATGTATCACATACCTCCAAGAAATGTCCTTCTCCAAGAAATTTCCTTTGAATGTTATGCCAAAAAGAGTCCTTAAATCCAAAAAAATCCTTTGCAAAATCAGACCTTTGCAAAATAAAAATAAAAATAGCTTCAAAAAAATGAAGCCCAAAAAACATCCAAAAAATGTATCACATACCTCCAAGAAATTTCCTTCTCCAAGAAATGTCCTTTGAATGTTATGCCAAAAAGAGTTCTTAAATCCAAAAAAATCCTTTGCAAAATTAGACCTTTGCAAAATCATATGAAATGAAGAAATGTGAGAAATTATGCGAAAATAATAAATCCAATTACGTCAATTTATATTGCCACAAAATGTTTTTTTGGAGGGGCTTCGTTGAATTTTCCATCTAACGTAAAGTCAGTTAAAATTTCGGTAGAACATTTGTAAAAAATTTGGCCGAACTTTTGTGTCATTAGACTTGATGGGCCGTCGGGGCAAAGAACAATTCGGTCGAACTTTTTTAAAAAGTTCGGCCGTACTAACACATCTGCAAATATGCAGAGCCGAGCTCTGAACACATTTCTTCAATTTTGGACTGATTAAACTCCATGAAACTTTGTGAATTAACTTTCGGAACCAAGACAAGCATTTTTAGAATTCAATATACTTTCATGAAATATAACTTTTATGGAATTTCATAAATATTTACTAATTTTAATTAATTTTGTAATAAAACGGGTGCAAACAATTTCTAAAGGTCATTATGATTCAGTGAAATCAATATTCTGTATCTTCCAAAGTACACTCTAAAAAAAATGAAAAAATTATGGTGCATTACATTGGTCCGTCATCGCTCTCGGATGCGGGTGAGGAGGATAGAGTATAAGTTGATGGGACTAGGGTGCGGCATGGCATGGAGACACCTGCCCACCCAAAATGCATTTGGCATTCGGCATTTAACTCTGGCTGCAAACTGCTCAACTGAATTTACTCCTGGCGTTGTTTTCAATCCCAACTCCACTCCTCGGTGCGATCTCGCGTGTGACGAAATGAATCGGCCTTCAGCTCTTATTAACGGGGGTTTATTGTAGGGTGTTTCTCGATGCAAGGTCATCTGGATTGAAATTATGGTGAGCTGCTCTGGTTCTGTTAGCGCTCCCATGCCGATAAATTAATGGTGCACCCCGGATGCAGGGCTCCCAAATGTGTGCATGGCTACTGGCAAGCGTAGCAGGCTGAGCTGTTGTCTGGAATTTGGAGATAATCTCCACTTCTCTCATTCTGGGCTCTGTATGTTAGCTTCAATCTCTCTGAACTTTCATTCACCTCAGGCCTCTGTCAGTCCTGCTCTTCCTTTTCTTCTTGAGCCCTATGTCGTGACTGAGCCTATGCCTCACCTACGTCAAAGGATGAGGTGCCGGAGAGGCAGCACCAGACACAAACCTCAGTGCTCTCCCTCCACCTCCATCATCTCCTCAGATTCATCTTCACATTTGGGTAGCTATATCAGAAATCAGAGAGGTCGCATGCTTCGCTCTGGCCAACACCTGGGCTCCCCGGAGCCTCCAAATCTCTCTGCATAGCCTCAAACAACACACTTTTCTTTCAATTTCTCACTCAATCACCCTCGGGTCACAGCCTCAATTTCAGTTGTCTTCCGCGAAGAGCATCAGGAGGACGCTCCTAGTTTGAGCCCGACGGGTCTGTGCAAAGCTGATGCCCAGACCTCGGGCCTGCATGCAGGGTTGGTGCACTTGTCAAGCAAGGATATGCAAGGTCAAGCAAGTGGGAATCAGGATGTGGAAATGGCGCAAGGTGACCCTGGGCAAGTGAGCGAGACACAAGTTGTTCCACCACCCTCCAAGCGAGTGATCACTTCCATCGCGGACCTGTACAAGAATGACGGTGACCCGGATGCTCTCTGGTGTAGAGTTGTGGAAGAGCCACCTGATGAGTAGTCGCTCCTTCTTAGTTTGTTTTTCCTGTTTAGTTTCGGCCCATACTCTCGAGCTTGTTTTTGATTTTTTTGTAGTATCAGCTCATATCTCAGTTTTTGATAGCTGTAATCTCCAGAAACATCACTCTATGGCACCCCTGCGTGGGAAACATTTAGAAAAATACTCAAGGCTGGTTTCCCTCTATAAGGGCAGTCTTTATCTCTGGTTTTTGTCAAGATTACCGCAATACTGGGCAAAGATTAGGCTTCGGCCCGCTATACATTATTACCTTTGTTAATAGATTACCTTAACTTAGAAAAAAAAAAAAACATTGGTCCGTCGTCTGTAATGGGTAGTTTTTAGATTTTTAGTTTATAACTTATATGTTGAGAAATTTCATGTGTCCCAAAACATATTCAAAATATGAAGTTTTTTCATATTGGACCAGTTAAAAAAATTCTAGTAATTATGATATACATCAGTTGGTTTCGTAAATATAACAAAGCCAAAGTAGACTCTGTCTAGATTTTTGTAATACATTTTGTTTCTCAAAAACACAAAGTTTTCAAAGAATACATCAGTGTGTATTAACATGACTTGTTATGAATCCTTTGATTGTTAAAAAATACACACTCAAAGAAATGCTAAGTTGACATATCAAATGTGTATAAAAAAATTCCAAAAAATAAGTAATAGAAAGCTAATAAAATTTCTGACAACTTTTATTTTTATTGCAAAATGAAATTCTAAACAGAAAAATTGTTTTGGCTTCCAGAAATTTGAAGAACAGAAAAAGATGAAATTTTTTTCTCAAAAAGGGCAAAAAGTGTAACCCAACTTCACATTTTCACCATGTGGGCTTAATTTTCAAAGGATATTTTTTTGGATGTATTTTGTTTTTAGAGGTTTTTGGGCTTAATTTCCAAAAGAAATTTTTTGGACTTAATTTTGAAAAGACTCTTTTTAGGCTTAGTATGCAAAGGACATTTTTTGGAGGTATTTTTTAAAGTGTGATTTTTTTAGAGGCTTTTTGAAGGTATTTTTTAAAGTGGCATTTTTTAAGAAATTGGACTTAATTTTCAATGGACATTTTTTTGGAGGTATTTTTTGGAATGACATTTTTTTAGAGTATGTGTTTTGGGTTGAAGTAAATCTTTTATAATGATTTTTTAAAATGAATTTTTGTCTAACTTTTAAATGAAATTTTTTTGCAGGACTTGGAAGGAAATATGTTGAGCTTCATTTAATTTTTGTAAGGCACTTTTTTCTCGGATTTTTTAAAGTAAGTGTTTTGGATTGAAGTATGTATTTTTTGCAAAAATTTTAAAAGGAGGGTTTTTTTTTTAAATTAAAGCTTTTGTGATTTTTTTTTTAATTGAGTTTTTGTCTAAATTTTTAGGAAATTTTTTGAACTTCATACTCAATTATCATGGAAAATCGAAGGAATTGCACGAGAAAATATGATCGAACGAGAGACCCTGAGGAACGTAGAGAACATGGGAGAGAATATTGCAAAAGAAAGAGAGAAGCACTCTCAAATATTGAAAGGGAAAATCAACCTCAACTACAAGTTGAAACAAGTATGTAAATTTAAATATTATGAATTTGATATTTAAAATTTTCCTAGTGTAAAATGCGAATCTTAATTTTTATTTGATGAAATAATTTGAAATTTTTGCAATGTAAATAGAGAGAGATATTCCTCAAAACATTGATGATGAGATACAAAATTTTGAAAGAGAAAGTGAAAGAGATATTGAACCAATTATTGAAGATGGTGAAAATGTTGAAAGAAATTCAAGTGAAGAAATTGAATCAGGAGGTATATATATATATATATATATATATATATATATATATATGCATGCATTATTGAAATTATACATATTTATTAATTTATCTATTTAATGAATATGTAAACTTATTATGTACAATTAATTCAAATATGTATAGATGAAATCAATGTTGATGATGAGATGTTAGAAAATGTTGAAACTTAGTAATATGGAGATAAAAGAGTTGACCATGTTATACGATATCGTGTTAATTGCATTTTTGATACATACTTCATAATGGAAAATGTTGCAGTTCAAGCCCAATTGTTGAGAAGTCTCCTATCATTAAGGAAATTAAAAGAAGCTACGACTTTATTGGGTATTCGAAAATTAACAAAAGATAAAAAAAATGAAGGAAAATGTGATACAAAATATAAATAGTGCTATAAATTCCATTAGAAGATCTAGGCAGAAAAATGTTTCAGTTGCATGTAGAGCAATACATATGGTAGTGGTTTCATCAATTACTAAAGAGAATCGCTTGGTAAAATCTATGGCACGAGCATTAGGAATCTCACCAAAAACTTTGCACAAATATTAGAAATTTCGGTTGCAAATAGATGTAAATGATGAACTCGCTTGTTGGAGAGCTATTTGTAGGCAACCATACGAATATAGACTTGGAGAAAATGTTAAAAAAACAATATATGAATATTGGAAGAAAAATTCACGTGTTTTACCAAATGCAAGGGATGTGATGCGAAGAAGAACAACACGAAATCAGAACGAAACACATGTAAAACATTTCTTGGACATCACTTAGATAGATTTGTTCAACAAGTTCAAAGAAGAGAATCATGAAATTGATGTCTCAATCAGTGCTTTTGTGTAACAAAAACCATGGTATGTAAAACCTATCACCGTACACAACACTTCTTGTTGTCGTTATCATGTGGAATTTTAGTTATATTATGAAACATTCCTTAATTTTGGTAGAAAATTTTGGAAAGATTCACCTCCTCCTTCCACTATCCGTGATTTCATATCTCAAATTCTATGTGGAAGAGAAAGCGATGAATTATTTTACGAAAAGAAATGTGTTGGTGGTAAAAAATGCGATGATTGTGGAAATTTGACTAAATTTCAAAACAAATATCGTATTGATATAAATGATCAATCGTTGTCCAACATGAAAGTGAAATGGAAGAAATATGAATATATCCATACATCGATTCAAGGTTCAAATATTGTTAAAAGAATTGAATTACAAGAAGAAGAATTTTTTGTGATAGACTTTTTGAGAAAGTTTGAGGCAGAAATTCATAAATACACCAAGCATTCCCATAGAGCTTAATGGTAGGATTTGAAATTCAAAAAATCCCGTGAAGTTTTTCCACCAGGGACCATTTTGTCAGTAATTGATTTTGCAGAGAACTACACATTTGTTCCACAAAAAGAAATGTAGAGTGAATACTATCATTCTGACCAAGTCTCCATGCTCGTCCATATTCTATATAGACATGTTGTAGAAAATGTTGATCATATAGAAAGCACCAGTGAAAATCGGCATGTTATTAAAGAATATCACTTTTATATCAATAACGATTGTACACATGATACATATTTTGTACAACACTGTTTTGGAAAGATTTATGACTCCTTGAAAAGTCATGGAATAAAATTCAATGAACATTGGATATGGTCATATGGATAAGCTGGTCAATTCAAGTCTTCACGATCATTCTTTTGGTTGTGTTGTCTTCATATGAAAACCTACATTAAACATTGTTGGAATTTCTTTGAGACTGGTCATGGAAAAGGAGAACATGACGATGCAAGGGAATGCATAAAATGAGCACTTCGAAGATATAAAATGGACTCCTCTTCAAACCGACTTTTGGACGTTAAAGAAGTTGTTTAATGGTGCATCGTTGCACTAAGCCATGAGACTAACCAATGAAGGGAAGTGTGAAGGTACATTCATTTTAAATTTTATTCGATATCCAATTTTAAACAATGTACATTTATCACAATGATTATCTTTGATGGTATTTTGATATCATATTTACATTCTTCTTTGAATTTTCCATATAGGTTTTTTTGGCATATTTGGGTTGAAGATGTAGATAGATCGATTGGAAATAACGATGAAACAATAAAAGGGACTTGAAAATTTCATTCAATTAAAACAAAGTTGTCTACAAATGTGTTTGCATTGGATAAAAGAAAATATTCTTGTTTTTTTCATGTTTGCATAGACAACACAGAATCCAATGATGTTTGTGAAAAAAAAATGTATGTAAAAGATTAGAAACATACAGAGCTAAATACAAAGGGGAAAATGTCCGTTGCAATGTTTGAAGAAATGAAATCAGAGGAGACTACAATATCATCTGATGGTGATCGAGTTTCTGATCTTGTTAGAGAGGGTAACATTTGAATTGCTTTCAAATGATAGAGATCTAGAAATAGATGTACTAAAATTATTTTAAAGTTAATTTTTCATGTTAATTATGATCTAAATTTAAATACATAAGTTTCTTTTATTGTGCAGGAGATGTTTTTGTCGTAACTGCACCTACTATCAATGATGAAAATGTGAAGTATTATTTTATGCATTGTACTGAATGAAAGATGAAATTATTAGAAAACTATAATGATCACGGTTTCCATATGACAGAAGGTCTATTATACTGAAAGGTTATTTTTTTAGACAAACTAATCAAAGTGGGGATTTTGTTTACTTTGAAGACTATGAACCTGATGTCATAAGTTGTCATATAGTCACTTGGTGTGTGCAACATGCATAAATTCGATAGAGGTTCAATCAAAGAAAAAAACGAAAAATAAGAAATGGAAAATGTCAAAATCTGATCATGAATGGATCATTGAAGATGGAATTCCATTGGAAATTTTTTGATTGAATTGCCAAACAATTTCTTCTCTTTGGATTCATGTTTTAGAACTTCCAAAACTCAATTAAAAATTGAACTGCCTTGTTATGTTATCTGTGCAAGTGTTTGCACATGTACATTGTTTTGGTACATGCACACTAGTATCAACTGAAAGTAGCTTTTCTATGTGCATTGATGAAAAATGTTGCACGTACTGGATATATATGTTCTAGAATGCAATTAAGCGAAAGTAGTTTTTCTAGTGCATTGATGAAAAATGTTATAACGTCTGGATATATATTTTCACCAAATGCAACTAAATAGAAAGTAGATTTTCTATGTGCATTGTAGGTGCAAGTTGCACATCTTAAGATATAATGTTTAAATGCAATTAATGAAAGTAGCTTTTATATGTGCATTGATGAAAAATTTCTGCCAATCTTGAATATATATGTTCTAGAATGAAATTAGCGAAAGTAGCTTTTCTATGTGCATTGATGAAAAATGTTGCAATCTTTTGGATATATATATGTTAGGGTAGAAATTAAAGTAGCTTTTCTATGTGCATTGATGAAAAATGTTGCATGTACTGGATATATATGTTCTAGAATGAAATTAACTAAAAGTAGCTTTTCTATGTGCATTGATGAAAAATGTTGCACGTATTGGATATATATGTTCTAGAATGCAATTAACTAAAAGTAGCTTTTCTATGTGCATTGATGAAAAATGTTGCATGTACTGGATATATATGTTCTAAAATGCAACTAAATGAAAGTAGCTTTTCTATGTGCATTGATGAAAAATGTCTCACGTAATGGATATATATGTTCTAGAATGCAATTAACTGAAAGTATCTTTTCTATTTACATTGATGAAAAATGTTTCAAGTACTAGATATATATGTTCTAGAATGCAATTAACTGAAAATAACTTTTCTATGTGCATTGATGAAAAATGTTGCACGTACTAGATATATATACATTATCAAATGCAATTTTAAAATTTTATGATTGTTTGACATATCTAACAAGATCTAGAATCTTATGATTGTTTATATATATATATACTTCAGTCGTTTTAACATATATATTCAAGCATGTACTTAAGTCATTTCTATGTACATATATTCATGTGAATTTTTTTTGTTTGGAAATGAAAACTTGAATTTTAAAAACAAAACATTATATCATAATCACATGCCAAATGTACTTCAACCATCCAAAACTTTAGTTTTCAAAAGAAAAAATTATATCACAACATTACTTCACATGCCAAATGTAGTTCAACTATCCAATAAAAACAAAACATGATATCATGAAATAACATGCCAAATGTAGTTCAACGATACAAAACTTGAGTTTTAAAAACAAAACAAATTATAACACAACATTACTTCACATGCCAAATGTAGTTCAACCATCCAAAACTTGAGTTTAAAAAAAAAAACAAATTATATCACAACATTACTTCACATGCCAAATGTAGTTTAATTATCCTATAAAAAAAATATTATATCGTGAAATCACATGTCAAATGTAGTTCAACAATCCAAAACTTGAGTTTTAAAAACAAAACATTATAGATCACAACATTACTTCACATTACTTCACATGCCAAATTTAGTTCAACTATCCAATAAAAACAAAATATTATATCATGAAATCACATGCCAAATGTAGTTCAACCATCCAAAACTTGAGTTTAAAAAAAAAAAACAAATTATAACACAACATTACTTCACATGCCAAATATAGTTCAACCATCCAAAACTTGAGTTTTAAAAACAAAACAAATTATATCACAATGTTAATTCACATGCCAAATGTAGTTTAACTATACAATAAAAAAAAAACATTATATCATGAAATCACATGCCAAATGTAGTTCAACCATCCAAAACTTGAGTTTTAAAAACAAAACAAATTATAACACAACATTACTTCACATGCCAAATGTAGTTCAACCATCCAAAACTTGAGTTTTAAAAACAAAACAAATTATAACACAACATTACTTCACATGCCAAATGTAGTTCAAACATCCAAAACTTGATTTTTAAAAAGAAAACATTATAGATCACAACATTACTTCACATTACTTCACATGCAAAATGTAGTTCAACTATCCAATAAAAACAAAACATTATATCACAATCACATGTACCAAATGTAGTTAACATAAAATATGTCCAAAAGTATGTCACAAGTATCAAGTATCAAGTATCAAGTTATATATGACTGCATCTAGATAAGACTATATATATAAAAAAATAAATTTAAGACTAAATCTATTGAAAATATAATGTTGCATGTGCATGTGCATTATCCATCAAATACATATGGATGTAGTGTGTCTCCCAACAAAGTCACGATCCTCGAGCTATTCTGCGAAACATGGGGAACCTGTACACAATGTGGACAAACAGTAAAATTTAATGTTTTAAATTTGAATAAGAATATATAGAACTTCATGTAAAAAAACATCATGAAATACCTCATGAGGTTCCCTCTCCATTTGTTGCTCGTCTACTAAAACTCCCTCCATTGGAACATCTGACTTGATGGTATGCAATATGCACATATACAGTATATATATATATATATATATATATATATATATATATATATATATATATATATATATATATATATATATTACAAATTTTCAAATGAAAATGCATATATAAAATTATTTTCAATAATATTTAAATAAAAGTTAGACAACTTGTTGAAATGGTTGAAATGGTGTGGATGTTCCTATCTCCACCATACACTCCATCGCTAGAGTCCATGGAGAAAATAAATTCTGTCTAGGAACCTAAAATTCAAAAAATTTAAAAGTATAAAATAACTCAAGATCTAGATCTCAATTTATAATAGAACTTTTGAACTTCAATTTATAACTTATAACTTAAAAACATATATTTAAGTAAAAAATTAAATACTTGTGCTACTAGATTTGGCACATTTCCTACAAGAGGCTTCAAAATAAAATCTCAAAAAACCTAAGATTCAAAAAATTTAAAATAACTTAAGATCTGGATCTCAATTTATAATGAAACTTTTGAATTTCAATTTATAACTTATAACTTAAAAACATATTTATTTAAGTGAAAAATTGAATACTTGTGCTGGTGGATTTGGCACATCTCCTAAGAGTGGCTCGGAAAGAAAATCTCAAAAAACCTAAAATTCAAAAAATTTAAAATAACTCAAGATCTAGATATCTCATTTTTTAATGGAAATTTTTGAGCTGGAATATATAACTTAAAAACATATTTAAAAGTGAAATTTTTTTCATACTTGTGATGGTGGATGTTAGGTACCTATATTAATAGTTTAGTCCCTTATTGATATTAGTGTAGCCCTCTTATTTTTACTGTTGTACCCCTGTAGCCCCAATATTGTTATTATTCTGCCCTTACATTGTTATTGTTAGGTTGGTTAGGATTATATGGTGGGCCCATGGAATCCTATATATAGAAGGAGGTTTTGGTCATTTGTGGCATCTGAGAATTGTTCATTTATGTAATGTATTGGAGGTTTCCCCCTCGAAGTGGCTGATTTCTAAGGCATTGATCTCTCTTTTCTTCTATTTTTGGAGCTAGTTTCATTACATTTGGTATCAGAGCTTTGGATTCTAGGGTTTTGCTGCTTCAAATAGGTCATCATGGAATTTTCGCTATAACGTTTTTTCTACGAAGGTTCAGAAGCTGAAATTTTTAGAGTGCGAAGCCGAAATCCTAAGGAACATCTTCAAAAATTTTCAGAGCTTGGTTCACAATATTTTTTGAGATATGATTTGTGGAAGTTAGGGCTTTTTGCAGGCTTCTGAATTTAACCTAAACAAGTCATCGCGGAATTTTCACTATAAATATTTTTCTAAGAGGTTTCAGAAGCTTAAATTTTCATAGAGCGAAGATGAAATCGTAAAGAACATCCTGTAAAAATTTCAGATCTTGGTTCGCAATAGTTTTGGAGATATGATTTGTGGAAGTTAGGATTTGTTCATGCTCGTGAATTTCATTGTAAAGAGGTGACCGTGGGAAAAACTTCATAAATCTCTCTTTGAGCATCTGATTGAGATTCTATAAAAATTAGCTGTAAGCACATGGATTTTATTTTCTTGTCTATAAATTTCAGAGCTAAAGGAGGAAACAGTGACACATGGCAAGTCGTACAAGTTCTCTCTACTGAACCAGTCTATAATTAGGTCATTGTGGGAGATTGGACATAAATTTCTCTTTAAGAGTCCAAATTAGGTCAGAGCTGTGACATTCGAAAGAGGATTCAAAGGGCTACCTTAGGGCCAAATTTCAGACATTGAATATTTGAAATCATAGAGATAATTCATTTTCAATATCGAGCTCCTCAAAAGCAAGAAAAATGTGTGTATTCTTTTTTCGAATTACATAAGTCTATTTTGAAAAAAATTAGTTTGAATTTATTCCAAGGGAATATTAAAGAATAGATATCAGTATTGGGTTCTAAAATTCCCCCTAAAAAGAATTCAACACCCATTAAGCCTTCAGAAGGCTCTACTATGACTCATGAAGACGATGAAAAGCAACATGAGATGTCAAAATTACAAGAGCAAGTGCACCTATCGCAAAGAGCAACAAAAAATGAAATGGAAGTTTTGAAGAAAGGCGTGGAAAATAAGATGGATGGTTTGAAGAAAGGAAAGGAAGCTAATATGGAGGACATGGAAGTTGGCATGGAAGCTAAGATAGATGACATGGAAGCTAAGATTGATGAAAAAATGGAAAACATGAAGAATGATATAAAAGTAGACATCGAAGGTTTGGAAAAGTTGATACAAGAAATGTTTCCTAATGGAGAAAAGATAGTAGAGGAAATTCATGATGAGAGCAAAATAAATGTTAATCATGATTTCATAAACTCTAATGTTGGATGGAAGAACCACCATATTCCAAATATGTATATGAGGAAGTTTGATGGCAAGGATCCCATAACATGGATACTATAGATGGAGCAATATTTTGATTTCAATAATGTGCAAAACACACAAAAGGTACACATTGAAACTTTACATTTAGAACAAGATTCATTTGTATGGTATCGATGGCTTTTATCCTGTAAAAAAATTGTCACTTGGTCAATTTTTATGAAGGAAATGATAGCACATTATGAGGATACAAAAAGCAATACCTTCTTTAGCTAATTGATAAATCTCAAAAAAAAGGGTTTAGTGGTGGAGCACATTGAGGACTTACAAAATTGAATATAAGGGTAACTAATATTCCAGAGGAACACAAGATTGATGTCTTCATAAGGACTTTAAAGGATAACATCCAACATGAAGTTCGATTTTGGGAACCTAATTCATTGGAAAAGGCATTCAAGTTGGCAAGAAAATTTCAATGTAAAATTATGGCAACAAGGAAGCCTACCACTCACATATATAAATATGGAAGTGTTGCTATTCCTAGACTTCCACAATCTACAAGGTTGACACCACAACAATTGGAAGAAAAAAAAGAAAAAGGGCTTTGATATAGTTGTGATAGAAAATACACTAAAGGTCATAAGTGTGGTGAGAAGAAATTATTTTACATAGATTGTGAAGAGGTAGAAGAAAATGAGCAAGAATATTCAAAAGAAGAGGATATACACCAGGAACCAACCCTAGAAAAGGAAGAAATGAGTCTAACCATATCATGTAATTCATTGGCAGGAATTACCACTCCGCAAACTCTCAAGATAGAAGGACATATCAAGAAGAAAAAGGTAATAGTGTTGATTGATTCGAGTAGTACCAATAATTTTATTCATTTTAAGGTAGCCAAGGAATTGAATTGTTTCCTATACCCAACACTAGAATGTCAAGTGATGGTTGCAAATGGAGGAAATATAAATTGCTCTGGAAAATGCCATAATATCAAGCTAACCATGGGGGAATTAATATTGAATAGTCCATTGCTTTCCATTCCTATGGGAGGTGTTGATGTTGTACTAGGAGTATAATGGTTACAATCTTTGGGGACGGTAGCTTTAACTTTTCAAGAAATTTTCTTGAATTTTTTTCAGAAGGAAAGGAAGTCGAATTACGGGGTATCACAGGGAAGCCGAGAAAGATAATAAGTTCTAATGTCATGGCAAAGCTTTTGAAGAAAGAACAATGAGGTGTAATTGCACAATTATGCTCACTAGAAGTTATAACATCAAAATAATATATTTATGCAGATCTCCAAAAAGTATTGGACAATCATTTTAAGGTGTTTGCAACTCCCAAAGGACCCCCACCTATTTGTGATCATGATCATGCTATTCATTTGATTCCAGGAAGTGTTCCTCCAAACATCAGGCCTTATAGATATCCTTATGTCCAAAAGAGCGAAATTGAACGTATGTTTGCAGAAATGTTAGAGGCTGGTATAATTCAACCTAGTCAAAGTTCTTTCTATACTCTAGTAGTATTAGTGAAAAAGAAGGATGGATCATGGTGCATGTGTCCGGATTATAGGGAGCTCAATAAGCTCACCATGAAAGATAAATTTCCCATTCTTGTGATTGATGAATTATTGGATGAATTACATGGAGCAATTTATTTTACCAAGTTGGATCTTCACTAAGGATATCATCAATGAGAATGAAGACTGAAGATGTTCCGAAAACGTCATTTTGAACTCATGAGGGTCATTATGAATTTTTGGTCATGCCTTTTGGCCTTACCAATGCACCTTCTACATTTCAAGGGTTGATGAATTCCATTTTCAGACCCTTCCTTAGAAAATTTTTGCTAGTATTTTTTGATGATATACTAATCTACAGCAGGTCTTGGAAGGATCATGTTGAACATGTTGACAGGGTGCTCAAACTATTGTGGGGAGAAAGCAATTACATGCAAAAAGTCAAATGTTTCTTTGGAGTACAAGAGGTGGAATATCTGGGTCATATTGTATCTCACAAGGGTGTTAAGGTAGACCCTAACAAAATTAAAGCCATTAAGGAATGGAAAGGCCCCACAACCATAAAGTAGTTGCGAGGATTTCTCAGGTTAACAGGGTATTATCGCAATTTTTTTAAGAATTATAGGAAAATAGCATCACCTCTAACAACATTATTGGAGAAAGATGCATTTTCATGGACTCCTGAAGAAACTAAGGCCTTTGAACATCTTAAAGAGGCAATGTGCCTAGCACCAGTCTTATCTACGTTAGACTTCACAAAAACCATTATTGTGGAATGTGATGCCTCAGGAAATGGAATTGGTGTTATTTTAATGCAAGAAGGAAGACCCATTTCTTTTGAAAGTCGTCCAATCAAAGGAAAGTATTTATAGAAAGCTATTTATGAGAAGGAGATTTTTTTTTTCTAAGTCGGTTTAATTCTATTAATAAAAACATAATTTACAGAGTAGGCTTTCACCTCCAAGGTGGAAAAATAGGCCTAGCTTGGAGGGAAGTGAAAGTAGAAAACTCATACTGTATCAAAACCAACATATTGTAGATCGCCCATATTTAGGAATCTGATCCGAAAATTTGTTGCCCATGAGTGTGAAACCAACATACTAACATTGTTCCAAAATAGAAAGAAACTAAGGCTATCCCGCATACAAGCGTTGTGTCCATGGTAGCACCAAATTATAGACCAAAAGCCAAAAAAAAAATAGTAACGACCTGTCATCATGCTAGCTGCCGTGGTGGGGAGGATCTTCTTCCACAATTGGGCAGCGGTAGCCTGTGTCCGGGTCAACCTCTTCTTTTTTGGATGGCTGGGCAGAGAACTCGGAGGAGGAAGGAGAGATGGAGCCCTCGCTCTCAGAACTGCCTGAATCGTTGTTGCTGGAGGTCGGAGAACCAGATTTGGTTGGAAGGCCAGATTATTTTCTGAGGATTTGAGCAGACGCCTCAGAAATGGTCGACTTCCTCCGACGTTTACATGAACTAGAGCCAATGTAACCAGAACCAGAGCTAATGTCGCCAGAATCTTCCTCCTCAAATACCACTGAAATGGTCGCAGTAACGCGTGATTTGTCCAAGTTTCTAGTGAAAATGAAACGCACCTTGATGCTGGGTGGAGGAAAATGAGTCTCGTCTACAGCAGGTGTCAAATGAGAGCCACCTCTATTTCTTCTGCCACCTCCCCTGCCACCACCTCCGCATCTGCATCTCATGCACTGTCTGCGTGACATGTTTTGCTTACAAGAGGCCTAAAGGGAGTGAGCACAGTCTAGAGACTGAGAGGGAGATTTGGGAACCAAAAGAGACCGGTGTGAAGGCGATAAGGTGGGTGAGGAGATGGGCGAGGAGGTGGGTGCAAACGGTTCAACAGAGGGCAAAGAAGAATTCTACTGAGAGCAAGAAGGGCCACACAGAGCTGAACGACTATGAGGAGAATGTGGATGAGTTCCTCTGTGAGGCTGTGACGTCAAATGAAGTCGAAAGAGGAGCGGAGAGCAAGAGCTAATAAATCGAGGAAAATTGAATGCCAAAGTAAGGGAGGAGGACTGATAACCAGCACGCGACGTCGCTATTGCAGTCCACCGGCACGCAACATAAATGCTAGGCAAGTGGAGGAGATGTTTCAAATGTGGAACCAGCTCACGTTTATTTATGGCAAAGGTACCACAAGCAGGTGGTGGCAAGTGGCCTAGCCTCCTATCACCGTCTTCTTCCACCATTCCAAGAACCTTAATTAGCACCCGCATCCGAGATATGAGAAGGAAATGTTAGCAATACTACATGCACTAAATAAATGGCGACCTTACCTAATGGGAAGACACTTCAAGGTAAAAACTAATCATGATAGTCTTAAACACTTTTTGGAGCAAAGACTATCCTCAAAAGAGCAGCAAAAATGGGTCACAAATATGTTGGGTTATGACTTTGAAATAATCTACAAAAAAGAGAAGCTAAATGTTGTTGCAGATGCACTCTTAATAAAGAATGAAGAGGTGGAATCATTTATTTGTGCCATTTCTATTATCCAACCAGATTGGATAACCGAAGCAAGGGATGAATGGAAGAAGGACGAAGAAGTGTGGACACTCATTCAAAATTTGTAGCAAGATCCTAGTACATCTGATACATTTATTTGGAAAAATGATTCCTTATGGCACAAAGATCGCTTATATCTTTGTAAGAATTCCCAACTAAAACAAAAGATTCTTTTGGAATTGCACACGTCTCCTTTTAGAGGACACTCAATATTTTTAAAAACTTATCACAGGGTGAAGAAAGATTTTTTTTGGGATGGCCTTAAATATGATATTCAAAGGTTTGTGGCAGAATGTTTGGTTTGCCAGAAAAATAAAGTTGAGACAATTAAGACCCCCGATCTTCTACAACATTTATCAATTCCAAGTCAACGTTGAGAGTAGATTTTAATGGATTTTATTGCAGGTTTACCTAATTCTGAAGGAAAGAGTGTCATCATGGTGGTAGTTGATAGACTTACCAAGTATGCACACTTTTGTGCATTATCTCATCCATTTAAAGCAAGTACAATTGCTACTACATTTATGGACACAATTCAAAAGCTACATGGAAACCCATAGTTTATTATGAGCGACATAGATCCCATTTTTACTGGAAATTTTTGGACGAAGTTATTTACTAGTTTGGGTACTCAATTAGCTCATAGCTCATCTTCTCATCCTCAATACGATGGTCAAACTGAGATAGTGAATAAATGTTTGGAAGGATATATTTGTTGTTTTGTATCTAATAAACAAACATAATGGGTCAAGTGGTTACCTCTCGCTGAATGGTGGTATAACACTTTCTTCCATACTGTAGAAAAAATGAACCCATCCATCACATCATATTTAAGAGAAAATTCTAAGGTTCAAGCAGTGGAAGATCACATCAAGCATCAACAAGAAGTTCTACAACTATTAAAGAATAACCTAAATTTGGCACAAAATCGAATGAAACAACAGGCAGATCAACATCGCAGCGAGAGAAGTTTTGATGTAGGAGACTGGGTATTTTTACGGCTACAACCATACAAACAAATGTCCCTCAAGCAAGCTAAGAAGGATAATAAATTATCACCAAAGTATTATGGTCTTTACAAGGTATTGCAAAATATTGGTACTATGGCATACAAATTGGAGCTTCCTACTTCTTCGCGAGTGCATCCAGTTTTTCATGTTTCATGCTTAAAGAAGGTTATTGGTGAAAATCTTCTAGTTCAAACAATATTGCCAGAACTTGATGAGGAAGGAAAATTCATATTGGAACCTGAAGCGGTGATGGAAACAAGAACTCGATAGCTATGAAATCGAACAATTTCAGAGTATCTCATTAAGTGGAAGAACTTACCCATTGACGATTCTACATGGGAGGATGAGAATTTTATACAAAAGCACCCAAAGCTACTCAATCATTGAGGACAACGCTTTTTTGAAGGAGAGGGGCATGTTACGTCCCTATATTACTAGTTTAGTCCCTTATTGTTATTAGTGTAGCCCCCTTATTATTACTTTTGTACCCCTGTAACCCCAACATTGTTATTATTGTGCCCTTAAATTATTATTATTAGGTCGTCTAGGATTATATTGTGGGCCCATGGAATCCTATATATAGAAGGAGGTTTTCGTCATTTGTGGCATCCAAGAATTGTTCATTTATGTAATGTATTTGAGGTTGCCCCCTCAAAGTGGTTGATTTATAAGGCATTGATATCTCTTTTCTTCTATTTTTGGAGCTGGTTTCATAACAGTGGATTTGGCACATCTCCCAAGGAAGAAGAAGGTACTACCATCCAAAAAACATTAGACAGAATCAGAATCTATTAAAACATTTTATTATATCTATACATGTACATGTGTGCACAATTATTTATTTTAAAAATATCTCATCATGTTTCGATATATATAATAATAAATAATAAATAATTGTACATCATCATGTACACTTAAAAAACACTAAAATTTTCCAACATATCTTGATGGTGAGAACCATCTTGATTGTGTGATTGATGGTGAGACCCACCTTGATTGTTTGAACTAGAGGCTCTGACCATGATATTAACATATTCTTCATTCATCAAGTGTGACAACTGCAAATGGTGTTAACATATAATAATACATTTTTGTTAGATTAATGTATACAAATAAATTTATGTATATATGTATTTATTACAAATTGTACATGTGTTAAAATAATCACCCTATCCATGAACACATACCATTCCCATGCCCTCTTGCTCATGAACAATTAGGTCCTGCCAACCATTGCGACAATTCTTTGCATATGTTCTGAGATCTTCAACACTCATGTTGTCAATCTCTTCATTTGTATAATACAAAAAATTAGTACATGCATTCTCATGTTCTCTTTGTCGATTCAGACAAACATTTACTCCACCCAATCCACTGTGAACATTGTCAATGATGGCATCCCTTGCTTCACGAATAATTTAAGAAGTGGCATTCATCTCTGACCGAAAAATTTCGACACGAAGAGGTCGACTAACCAATGATTGCTTAGGGCGATGCAACTCAACATCACGCCTAACGTCACACAATCGACCTTTCCCAGGACCAAAAAATTCAGAGGGAAGGTCATTGTAATTGGGTTTCATTTGAAAAAATAATTTTGCAAAATAAAGTGGAACCTCGTCGTTCCATGGGAGTCTTCCATAGGTCGCAAGGTGTTTATCATACAAATAGCGAGCTATCTGAGGGTCCTTGAAATATTGCACCTTCAACATCTTTCATTTCATCCCTTCTTTTAAATTAAACATAGAATTGAATTTTCTATTGTAACTCTTTGTTTCACAACCTCCCATGTATCGAGACTGATCACTATTTCCTTTCTTTTTTTCATCACTTCTACAAAAGTATCAGTGGTTGGCCCAAGCTTTAGGTACACATCTACTAGTTCACTTAAGGAGTGAGTAACTATTTCCAAGCTTTGTCGACTCTCAGTAGGGAGAGTCAAAGCCATGAGATCTCTCTTCAATTTTGCATGAAGATGTTGACACCTTTGTAAAGTGCATTGCTGCATGTTTGATTCCCAAGGTATATCGGAAATGTCGAACGGATAAGTTGTGGTCGGTGTACCATCCTTCTTCTTGAATGACATGTTATGCCCTACGTATTTTTCAAGCAACATTTGGAGAATCATTTTCAGCCTCTGCATCAATATATAAAATTTTTTATATTAAAAAAACACATGCAAACAAATTTGTACAAATTGAATGAAAATAATATTCAAATTGATGGCCACCTCGATATGGTTGGCTAACATCTTTCCCACCCTGAGACTGTTGAGAACCAGAACAACCACCGATTGGTTGAGATCCAACATGACCATCCGTTGATTGGCCTCTGGGGGAATACATATCACCACCTTCATGCAATTCTCCAACACCTATTGATGGCCCTCCAAGGGAATGTGTACCACCACCAACCTCATGAGACGAGAGGGAAGCTTCATAAAAAAATATGAATTTATAATCAATTCAAAAATACATTCATACATATAAATACATGTACATATTCATTGATTAAATTCCTTGAACCATACCATGATTGCGTGAACCATGGCTATGCTCCATTGATGGAGTAGACACCCTTGTCCTCCTACCTCCTAAAAAATAAAAAATGAAACTTATTAACAACTAATTTAACTGAAAAAATTGATAAAAAATCAATTCCATATGTACACACATGTATGTATATGTATGGATATTTAATATTATATTTAAATACCATGAACATCCCTCTATCCTTGATACCCCTCTCTCGTAGAGATATGGGATTCTGTTGATTTTTTCCTTTCATCCTCAATGATATATATATGTAGATATACCTATAGTGGACATTTACAATTATTTTTTTAAATTACAATTTAAAACAAATTCAAAATAAATTTCAAAAAATTAATGTAATTTAGTGTACACAAATTATGTAAAACACAAATTTCAAAGCACTAATTGATGTGTGAAACTCAATTTAAGAAATTCTTTTATAAAAATATTAATTTCACCAAATTGCGCTTTACATGGTGGGAGCACCCTTCGTATATAATTGAAAACATGGTGGGAGCACACTTAGTATATAATTGAAAAAAACACATGGTCATTAAAAAAGAAGCATGAAACTCCATTTAAACAAAAATTTGTTAAAGTCCTCACATTTTAATTTTATAAAAATGTGAAGTTCACCAAGTTGTGCTTTACATGGTGGGAGCACACTTGGTATATAATTGAAGAAAACACATGGTCATTAAAAAAGACACATTTACAAGTACAAAACACACACATATCCAAGATATGTTACAATTTCCATCAATAAATTTTGAAGGAGAGCGTCTCAACACTAATTCATCTTGAATTTTTGAAGAAGAGTGTCTCAAAACTAATTCATCTTTGAGAGATGAATCTTGCATTGCCATTGCCCCGTATAATTCTAATTCATATATTAATTTATCTTTGATAGATGAATCCTAAATTGGCATTTCCCCATGAAATATATCAACAGACATCTTATTAACATTTTAATAATGCCTTATACTAAAAATTTGAAATTGGCTAACAATATTGTTTGATTTTCCATGCAGTTGTTTTAGCCTCTCCTTCTTAACTTGGCACACGCCTTTAATCTGGTTGCACACAAGTTTGGAATTGGTGAAAACTACAATTCCATTTGATCCATACTCCCTAGTTGTTCCCAAGACTTCTATCAATGCAATATAATATGCCTCGTTGTTTGTTGTTCTTCTCGGTATATTCATTTTCCTTTGGAGGACCTTGCTAGTCGCAATATTGCAAATCAAATATGTAATCACTACTTTTCTTTGATTGGGATAGCAAGAAACATCTATGCATAATTTCCATTTTTCAACCATATTTAGTGGGTTTTTTTTATCCCTGAAAAAAACAAATTCAATAAAGTATATTGAATTAACATTTATTGCAAATACATGGGAGAAATGACACGTGCATGAGATAAATGACATGTGCATGGTTTACCTTAAATTTTGACTTAAAGTTTATGGTAGAATTCACATCTAGAAATGAGATGCGTCAAATATTGCATTGCCTAGAGTTTAAGGGAGATTTATGACACATGCACATGGTTCATGCATGGTTTGCCTTAATGTTTATGGAAAAAATCACATCTATAAATGACATGCCTTAAGAAAAGATGGGATCCAAAGGCTACTTGGCCCTTTACATACTCCCTTAGAACTTGTAGAAGTTAAGACTCAACAAAAAAACTAAAATCCTATGGAAGTTCAACCACTTTAGGTTCAGTTCTTAGGCCTTAAATTTTGCCTTGAATTAATGGGGGAAAGCCTTGAGTTTGGGGGATCCTATCCTATGGAAGTTCAACTACTTTAGGTTCAGTTTTTAGGCCTTAAATTTTTCCTTGAATTAATGGGAGAAAGCCTTGAGTTTGGGGGATCTTATCCTATGGAAGTTCAACTACTTTAGGTTCATTTTTTAGGCCTTAATTTTTTCCTTGAATTAATGGGAGAAAGCCTTGAAAATGACACATGCTTTAAAGTTAATGGGAGAAAGCCTCATGATAAATGACACATGCTTTAAAGTTTTACTAAGATTTTATGGGAGAAATGACACATCTACACATTTTCCCTTAAAGTGGTAGTGGTTTATGGATATTAAAATGAATAACTTCTATTTAGATATGTTCTAGAGATGGAATGTAGGGTTATTTACTGGATATGTCACCTTTCAAAAAAGATAAGATCCAGAGGCTACCTGGCTTGTTACAGTCTCTGCCTTTAGAACTTGTAGAAGTTAACACTCAATAGACAGACTAAAATCCTATGGAAGTTCAAAAAAACTAAAATCCTATGGAAGTTCAAACAGACTAAAATCCTATGGAAGTTCGACCACTTTAGGTTCAGTTTTTAGGCCTTAAAATTTGCCTTGAATTAATGGGAGAAAGCCTTGAGTTTGGGGGATCCTATCCTATGGAAGTTTAGCTACTTTAGGTTCACTTTTTAGGCCTTAAATTTTGCCTTGAATTAATGTGAGAAGGCCTTTAGAAATGGCACATGATTTAAAGTTAATGGGAGAATGTTGTGAAACTAGCTCCAAAAATAGAAGAAAAGAGATATCAACGTCTTAGAAATAAGCCACTTCGAGGGGGAAACCTCCAATACATTACATGAATGAACAATTGTTGGATGATACAAATTACAAAACCTCCTTTCTATATATAGGAGTCCATGGGGCCACAATGTAATCCTAGTCGACCTAACAATAATAATTTAAGGGCACAATAATAATAATATGGGGGATACAAGGGTACAATAATAACAATAAGGGGGTTACACTAACAACAATAAGGGACTATACTAGTAATATAGGGACCTAAAATGCCCCTCTCCTTCAAAAGTGTTGTCCCCAATGCTCGAGTAGCTAAATGAAGTGCACTCATCCTCCCATGTAGGAACTTTCAGTGTGTCTCACTCTGATGAGATACTGAAATTGGATCGATTCAATAGTCAACAGTTCCTTGCTCTTTACACCGCCTGTGTTCCAATTTGATTTTTCCTTCCTCATCAAGTTCTGGCAATATTGTTTGAACTGGAATATTTTCACCTATAACCTTCTTTAAGCATGAAACATGGAAAATTGGATGCACTCATGAAGAAGAAGGAAGCTCCAATTTGTATGCCATAGTACCAATCTTTTGCAACACCTTGTAAGGACCATAGTACTTTGGCGATAATTCATTATCCTTCTTAGCTTGCTTGAGGGACATTTGTTTGTATGGTTGTAGCCGTAAAAATACCCAATCTCCTACATCAAAACTTCTCTCACTGCGATGTTGATCTGCCTGTTGTTTCATTCGATTTTGTGCCAAATTCAAGTTGTCCTTTAAGAGTTGGAGAACTTCTTGCTGATGCTCGATGTGATCTTCCACTGCTTGAACCTTCAAATTTTCCCTTAAAGATGATGTGATCGATGGTGGATGATATCCATAAAGTGCCATAAATGGGGTCATTTTTGCTATAGTATGGAAGGAAGTGTTATACCACCATTCAGCGAGAGGTAACCACTTGACCCATTGTGTTTGTTTATCAGATACAAAACAACGAAGATATCCTTCCAAACATTTATTTACTATCTCAGTTTGACCATCAGATTGAGGATGATAAGATGAGCTATGAGCCAATTGAGTACCCAAACAAGAAAATAACTCCGTCCAAAAATTTCCAGTAAAAATGGGATCTCTGTCGCTCACAATAACCCTTGGGCTTCCATGTAGCTTTTGAATTCTATCAATAAATGTAGTAGCAACTGTACTTGCTTTAAATGGATGAGATAATGCACAAAAGTGTGCATACTTGGTAAGTCTATCAACTACCACCATGATGACACTCTTTCCTTCGGACTTAGGTAAACCTGTGATAAAATCCATTGAAATCTCCTCCCAACGTTGAATTGGAATGGATAAAGGTTGTAGAAGATTCGGGGTCTTAATTGTCTCAACTTTATTCTGCTGGAAAAACACTGTTACCGATGAAATAGGTAACCTGACCTCAAAATGGGAACTCTAGCCCAAAAAAACTCAAAAAACATGAAAAAACACCCCAAAAACAAAAAAAGTGTATTCCAGAACGCACTTGGTTTTTTTTGAAGGTCAAATTTCAACATTTTATAAAATTATGCTAAAAATAAAATTGTTTCTTGAAAAAAGGATTGAAAAAACACCCTCAAAACAAAACCAGTTGATGTTGGAATAACAAAAAAAAAAATTGTGTCAAATTTTTGACATTTTAAAAAATAGAAATAATATTTTTTAATTTTAAAAATTCAAACATTAAAAAAAAACCTAAAATTTAAGAAAAAAATAAATTTAAAAAATAAAAACATTTTAAAGCTTAAAATTTAAAAATATATAGGAATAAAAAAATAAAAATAAAAACAAAATAAAAATTTTAATTCAAACATTAAAAAAAAACCTAAAATTTAAGGAAAAAAAATAAAGATTAAAATTTCAAAATATATAGAAAAAAAAATAAAAAATAAAAACAAAATAAAAATATTAAATTAAAAAAAAAACAAGTTAAAAAAAGAAAGAAATTATAAAAAATAAAATATAGAAATTAAATTTAAAAAAGAAAAAGAAAATGTTTATTAAATTAAAAAAAAAATTAATTTTAAAATAAAAAATTAAATTTAAAGAAATATATTAAATTTCAATAAATTTAAAACTTTAAAATAAAAAAATACATTATTTAAATTAAAAGTAAAAAAAATGAAAAATTAATTAAAAATAAAAAATGAAAAATAAAATACAATAAAAATATTAAATTTAAAAAAATATATATTAAAAAAACAAATAAATTTTAAAACATAAATTAAATTTAAATTATAAAAAAGAAAATATATACATATATATGAAATTAAATTAAAAATATATATATTAGATTTTATTAAATTTTAAAAAAAAATGTTAATATTAAAATAACAAATTAAATTAAAAAAAAAAAAATTATTAAATTTTAATAAATAAATGAATAAACAAATAAATTTTGAAATAAAAATAAATTTTAAATATAAAGAAAAAAAGAACGCTGTTAAAATAAAAAATTAAAAAACTTTAAAAATCAATTAAAAATGAAAAATTGAAAAAAATATATTAAATAAAAAATAAAATAAAAAACAAATTAATTTGAAAATATTAAGTTTAATTTAAAAAACAAAATCTAATTTTAAATACACAATTTTAATTGAAATAAAAAAAATATAAAAATTTTATGTAATTAAAAAAATAATAATAAAAAAATAAAAAATTTAAAATAAAATATTAAATTCAAATAAATTAAAAAAAAAAAATTATTAAATTTTAAAAAATTAAATGAAAAAACTAAACATAAAATTTAATAATAAAAAAAAATATGAAAAAAAAATCAATTAAATAAAAAAAAACACACAAAATTTAATAAAAATTTAGAAAAAAAAATTTAAAAACAAAAAAAAAAGAATAAAATTAAAAACAAAAATTAAAAAAAAAAAAAAAAAAAAAAATTAAAACAAATTAAATTTCAAATATAAAAATTAAATTAAAAGGAAAATAATTTTAAATTTTTTGAATTAAAAAAAAAAAAATCAAATTAAAAAAAAAATATTAAAAATAAAAAAATATAAAAAAAAAAGAATTTTTTGATCGTGGTGGTGCCTCCAATTAGCCTCCTGCCCAAGTGGCAGTGGAGACTGGCCGCTGGGCGGGCAGGGAGGCTGCATGCAGCCTCCCCGCCCACCCGCCTCCCTGCCCACCCAACGGCCGGCCTCCACCGCCACCTGGGCGGGAGGGTGATTCAAGGCCGATTCCGGGAATTGCCTTCTTGTGGCAGGAGGCCGATTCTGGGAATTGCCCTCCAGCGGCGGAATTTCCATCGCGTTGTGGGAGGGTGATTTCCGGAATTGGCCTCCCACTGTGGCAGGGCGATTGTGGCGGGAGGCCGATTCCAGGAATCGGCCTCCCGTCGCAGGAGGGCGATTCCTGAAATCGGCCTCCCGCCCAGGTGGCGACGGAGGCTGGCCACCAGGCAGGCGGGGCGCTGGGCCTCCCGCCCAGGTGGCGACGGAGGCCGACCACTGGACGGGCGGGGGGCTGCATGCAGCTTCCCCACCCACCAAGCGGCCGGCCTCTGCTGCCACCTGGGCGGGAGGCCAATTGGCGGCACCACCACGATCAAAAAATTCTTTTTTTCTTTTAATTTGATTTTTTTTTCTTTTCTTTTTTTTAATTCAAAAAATTTAAAATTATTATTTTTTCAATTCAAATTTTTTATTTTAAATTTAATTTGGTTTGATTTTTTATTCTATTTTATTTTTTAATTTTGTTTTTAAATTTAATATTTTAGATTAATTATTTTTTAAAATTTAAAATATATTTATTAAATTTATTAAATTTTAATTAAATTTAAAATTTTTTTAATCTTTTGGTTTATTTAGTTTTTCATTTTTAAAAATTTTAAATTGTTTCATTTAAAAAAAAACAATAAATTTATGGATATTTGTTTTTTAATTATTTGCACGTGGTTTTTTTCATTTTTTTTGTTTTTAATGATAGTTTTTTTTATTTTAATTTTCTTTTTCAATTTTAAATTTTGTTTGTTTTTTAATTTGTTTTTTTTGGTTAATTTTAAAATTTGTATTTTTTTTCTTATTATTATTATTTTTTTAATTTAAATTTTTTCTTTTTTGTATTTTATTTTTTTTATCTAAATTTTTATTTCGTAATTTAAATTATTTTTAAATTTTCTATTTTACTATTTTTTTTTAATTATATGGTTTTTTTTAATAACTTAGAAAAAAATGTTTTTGATGTTTTTATTTTTATTTTTTTGGTTAATTTTATTTTTCTTTAAATTATGTGTTTTTTTTTTCAAATTTTGTCATTTCTTTTGATATAATTTTCGAATATTTTTTTTTTTTTTTGTTTTATTTATTTATTTTTGTTTAAAATTTTTATTTTTACGAGTTAATTTTGTTTTTTTTTACATTTTTATTGGTTTTTTTTATTGTTTATATATATATATATATATATATATATATATATATATATATATATATATATATATATATCTAAGTTTTGTGTTTTATTACAAACATGAAAATCACCACCCTAAAAAAAAAGGTTGATGTTGCATCAATACGTTTCAAAATTAGCATGAAAATCATCGCTCTAAAAAAAAAGTTGATGTTGCATCAATACATTTCAAAATTAGCATGAAAATCACTAACTTTTAAAAAAAATATTCATACTTCATAAATAAAAATATTAGAGTGTCAAAAATGTGCTAAAAATAAAAGGTGATTCTGCATTACCACTTTTCAAAATCGAGTGCTTTTTATGCTACCAAAAAAAAGTAGGTAACAATGCGGTTACCTATTTCATCAGAATAAAGGTTAAAACCAAACATTCTGCCACAAACTTTTGAATATCAGATTTAAGGCCATCCCAAAAAAATTATTTCTTCACCCTCTGGTAAGTTTTTAAAAATCTTGAGTGTCCTCCTAAAGGAGAAGTGTGCAATTCCAAAAGAATATTTTATTTTAGTTGGGAATTCTTACAAAGATATAAGCGATATTTGTACCATAAGGAATCATTTTTCCAACTAAATGTATTAGATGTACTAGGATCTTGCTGCAACTTTTGAATGAGTGTCCACACTTCTTCGTCCTTCTTCCATTCATCCCTTGCTTCGGTTATCCAACCTGGTTGGATAATAGAAATGGCACAAAGAAATGCTTCCACCTCTTCATTCTTTCTTGAGAGTGCATCTGCAACAACATTTAGCTTCCCTTTTTTGTAGATTATTTCAAAGTCATAACCCAACATCTTTGTGACCCATTTTTGCTGCTCTTCTGAAGATAGTCTTTGTTTCAAAAAGTGTTTAATACTATCATGATCAGTTTTTACCTTGAAGTTTCTTCCCATTAGGTAAGTTCTCCATTTCTTTAGTGCACACAATATTGCAAACATTTCCTTCTCATAAATAGGTTTCTGTAAATACTTTCCTTTGATTGGACGACTTTCAAAAGCAATGGGTCTTCCTTCCTGCATTAAAATAACACCAATTCCATTTCCTGAGGCATCACATTCCACAATAAATGTTTTTGTGAAGTCTGGCATAGCTAATACCGGTGTTAGGCACATTGCCTCTTTAAGATGTTCAAAGGCTTTAGTTGCTTCAGGAGTCCATGAAAATGCATCTTTATTTAATAATGTTGTTAGAGGTTCTGCTATTCTCCCATAATTCTTAACAAACTTGCGATAATACCTTGTTAACTCGAGAAATCCTCGCAATTTCTTTATGGCTGTGGGGACTTTCCATTCCTTAATGGCTTTAATTTTGTTAGGGTCTACCTTAACACCCTCGTGAGATACAATATGACCCAAATATTCCACCTATTTTACTCCAAAGAAACATTTGGATGCTTTTGCATATAATTTTTTCTCATGCAATAGTTTGAGCACCCTATCAACATGTTGAACATGATCCTTCCAAGACCTGCTATAGATTAGTATATCATCAAAAAATACTAGCACAATTTTTCTAAGGAAGGGTTTGAAAATGGAATTCAACAACCCTTGAAATGTAGAAGGTGCATTGGTAAGGCTAAAAGGCATGACCAAAAATTCATAATGACCCTCATGAGTTCGAAATGCTATTTTCGGAATATCTTTAGTCTTCATTCTAATTTGATGATATCCTGAACGAAGATCCAACTTGGTAAAATAAATTTCTCCATGTAATTCATCCAATAATTCATCAATCACAAGAATGAGAAATTTATCTTTAATGGTGAGCTTATTGAGCTCCCTATAATCGGGACACATGTGTCATGATCCATCCTTCTTGTGTACCAATACTACAGGAGTAGAGAAAGAACTTTGACTAGGTTGAATTATACTCGCCTCTAACATTTCTGCAATCATACGTTCAATTTCGCTCTTTTGGACATAAGGATATCTATAAGGCCTGATGTTTGGAGGAACACTTCCTGGAATCAAATGAATAGCATGATCATGATCACGAATATGTGGGAGTCCTTTGGGAGTTTCAAACACCTTGGAATGATTGTCCAAGACTTGTTGGAGATCTGCAGAAATAGATGATTTTGATGTTGGAACTTCTAGTGAGCATAATTGTGCAATTACGCCTCGTTGTTCTTTCTTTAGAAGTTTTGTCATGACATTAGAGCTTATTATCCTTCCTGGCTTCCCTTCAATACCCCGTAATTCGACTTCCTTTCCTTCTGAAAAAAATTTCAAGAAAAGTTCTTGAAAATTAAAAGCTACCGTCCCCAAAGATTGTAACCATTGTACCCCTAGTACAACATCAGCACCTCCCATAGGAATGGAAAGCATTGGACTAGTCAACACATATTCCCCCATGGTTAGCTTGATGTTATTGCATTTTCCAGAGCAATCTATAGTTCCTCCATTTGCAACCATCACTTGACATTCTGGTGCTGGGTATAGGAAACAATTTAATTCCTTGGCTACCTTACAATGAATAAAATTATGGGTGCTACCTGAATCAATCAACACTATTACCTTTTTCTTCTTGATATGTCCTTCTATCTTGAGAGTTTGAGGAGTGCTAATTCCCGCTAGTGCATTACATGATATGGTCGGATTCATTTCTTCCTCTTCTAGGGCTGGTTCGTGGTGTATATCCTCTTCTTGTTCATTTTTTTCTTCCTCTTCACAATCTATGTAAAATAATTTCTTCTCAGCACACTTATGACCTTTAGTGTATTTTCTATCACAACTGTAGCAAAGCCCTTTTGCTCTTTTTTCTTCCAATTGTTGTGGTGTCAACCTTGTAGGTTGTGGAAATCTAGGAGTAACAACACTTCCCTCTTTATAGAAGTGAGTGGTAGGCTTCCTTGTCGCCATAATTTTACATTCAATTTTTCTTGCCAACCTGAATGTCTTCTCCAATGAATCAGGTTCCAAAACGCGAACTTCATGTTGGATGTTATCCTTTAAAGTACCTATGAAGAGATCAATCCTGTGTTCCTCTGGAATATCAGTTACCCTTATATTCAATTTTTGAAGTCCTCAATGTGCTCCCCCACTAAACCCTTTTGTTTGAGATTTATCAATTGGCTAAAGAAGGTGTTGCTCTTTGTATCCTCATAATGTGCTATCATTTCCTCCGTAAAAATTGACCAAATGACAATTTTTTTACGGGAGCAAAGCCATCGATACCATACAAATGTATTTTGTTCTAAATGCAAATTTGCAATGCGTACCTTTTGCATGTTTGGCACATTATTGAAATCAAAATATTGCTCCATCTGTAGTATCCATGTTACAATATCCTTTCCATCAAACTTCCTCATATCCATTTTTGGAATATGTTGGTTCTTCCCGCCAACATTAGAGTTTATGAAATCACGATTAACATTTATTTTGTTCTCATCATGAGTTTCCTCTACTATCTTTTCACCATTAGGAAACATGTGTTGTATCAACTTTGTCAAACCTTCCATGTCTGCTTTTAGATCATTCTTCATGTTTTCCATTTTTTCATTGATCTTAGCTTCCATGTCATCCATCTTAGATTCCATGCCAGCTTCCATGCCATTCTTCAAACCATCCATCCTAGATTCCACACCTTTCTTCAAACCATCCATATTAGTTTCCACGCCTTTCTTCAAAACTTCCATGTCATTGTTTGGCTCTTTGCGAGAGTGAAATTAGTTGCACTTGCTCTTGTAAATTTGATATGTCATGTTGCCATTCTTCGTCTTCATGAGTCACAGTAGAGCCTTCTAAAGGCTTAATGGGTGTCGAATTCATTTTAGGGGCCATTTTAGAATCTAATACTGATATATATTCTACAATATGCCCTTGGAATCAATTCAACTTGATTCTTCAAACAAGACTTATGCAATTCAGGGGAAAAAAAATACACACCTTTTACTTGCTTTTGAGGAGCTCTATATTGAAATTGAATTATCTCTGTAATTGTAGATCCTCAATATTTGAAATTAGGCCTTGTAGTATCCCTCTGAAGCTTATTTCAAATGTCATAGGTTTGACCTGATTTGGATTCTTCAAGGAAAATTTATGTCTAATCTCCCACAATGACCCAATTATGGACTGGTTCAGTAGAGAAAACTTGTACGAATTTCCAGGTCTCACTATTTCCTCCTTTGGCTCTTAAATTGATAGACAAGAAAATACAGTTTGTGTGATTGTAGCCACTTTTTACATCATTCCAATCTGATGCTTAGAGAGATAGTTATGAATATTTTCCCACGATAACCTCTTTGAGATGAAATTCGGGAGCCTAAAAAAGACCTAACTTCCACAGATCATATCTTCGACATTATTGCGAACCAATCTCTGACATTTTGCGACGATGTTTTTCAGGATTTTGGCTTCGCTCTCTAAAAATTTAAGCTTTTGAAACTTTGTAGAAAACAATATATAGCGCAAATTTCGCGATGACCTGTTTAGGTTAAATTCAGGAGCCTGCAAAAATTCATAACTTCCACAGATCATATCTCCGAAAATATTGAAAACGAAGCTCTAAAATTTTGCGACGATGTTCCTCAGGATTGAGGCTTTGCTTTTGAAAATTTTTAGCTTCTGAACCTTTGTAAAAACAACGTTATAGAGAAAATTCCATGATGACCAGTTTGGAGCAACAAAAACCCTAGAATTTAAAGCTCTGATACCAAATGTTGTGAAACTAGCTCCAAAAATAGAAGAAAAGAGATATCAACACCTTAGAAATAAGCCACTTCGAGGGGGAAACCTCCAATAAATTACATGAATGAACAATTATTGGATGATACAAATTACAAAACCTCCTTTCTATATATAGGAGTCCATGGGGCCACAATGTAATCCTAGCTGACCTAACAATAATAATTTAAGGGCACAATAATAACAATATGGGGGTTACAAGGGTACAATAATAACAATAAGGGGTTTACACTAACAACAATAAGGGACTATAATATTAATATAGTGACCTAAAATAAAAATCCTTGAGAAATGACACATGCTTTAATGTTTTCCTAAGAGTTTATGGGAGAAATGACACATGCACACAATTTTCCTTGAAGTGGTAGTGGTTTATGGATATTAAAATGAAGAGCTTCTATTTAGATCTATTCCAGAGATTGACTATAGGGGCATTTACTGGATATGTCAGCTTTAAGAAAAGATGATATCCAAAGACTACCTAACCCTTTACAGACTCTGCCTTTAGAACTTGTAGAAGTTAACACTCAATAGATAGACTAAATCCTATGGAAGTTCAAACAAACTAAAATCCTATGGAAGTTCAGCCACTTTAGGTTTAGGTTTTAGGCCTTAAAGTTTTCCTTGAATTAATGGGAGAAAGCCTTGAGTTTGGGGGATCCTATCCTATGGAAGTTAAACTACTTTTGGTTTAGTTTTGAGGCCTTAAATTTTTCCTTGAATTAATGAGAGAAAGCCTTGAGAAATGACACATGCTTTAAAGTTTGCCTAAAAGTTTATGGGAGAAATGACACATGTATGGGAGAAATGACACATGTACATGGTATGCCTTAAAGTGGTAGTGGTTTATGGATATTAAAATGAAGAATTTATATTTAGATATGTTCTAGAGATTGACTGTAGGGGCATTTACTAGATATGTTACCTTTCAGAAAAGATGAGATCCAGAGGCTACCTGGCCCTCTACAGACTCCGCCTTTAGAACTTGTAGACGTTAACACTCAACAGACAGACTAAAATCCTATGGAAGTTCAAAAAAACTAAAATCCTATCGAAGTTTAAACAAACTAAAATCCTATGGAAGTTCAAACAAACTAGGTTCATTTTTTAGGCCTTAAAGTTTGCCTTGAATTAATGGGAGAAAGCCTTGAGTTTGGCAGATCCTATCCTATGGAATTTCAGCTACTTTAGGTTCAGTTTTTAGCCCTTAAAGTTTTCCTTGAGTTAATGGGAGAAAGCCTTGAGAAATGACACATGCTTTAAATTTAATGGGAGAAAGCCAATGACACATGCTTTAATGTTTGCCTAAGAGTTTATGGGAGAAATGACACATGTACACGATTTGCCTTAAACTGGAAGTGGTTTATGGATAATGAATAAATTATATTTATATATGTTTCAGAGATTTACTGTAGGGGAATTTACTGGATATGTAACCTTTCAGAAAATATGAGATCTAGACGCTACCTTTCCCTTTACAGACACTGCCTTTATAACTTGTAGAAGTTAACACTCAATAGATAGACTAAAATCCTTTGGAATTTCACCCACTTTAAGTCTAGCTTTTAGACCTTAAAGTTTTCCTTGAATTTATGGGAAAAAGCCTTTAGTTTGTGGGAAAAATGGCATGTCCATGGTTTGCCTTAAAGAGTATGGGAGAAATCAGATCTAGAAATGACATGCCTTAAAGTTTGTCTTGCCTCGAGTTAAAGATAGAATTAACATGTACATAGTTTGCCTTAAAGTTTGCCTTATAGTATATGGGAGAAATGACATTGCCTTATAGTTTATGGGAGAAATGACATAGAAGTGACAGAGCAAAGACATAGAAATGACACATTTCAAAAGCCACACCTTTATGAGTTTGTGGGAGAAATGACATGTATAAGGTTTGCCTTAGAATTTAGTTTTCCATTTAGTTTTCCTTGAAGTTTATGGGAGAAATCACATCTAAAAACGTTTACTTTGACATCTATATGAAATTGTTTAACAATTTATAATAATGTCAATTTTTGCTTGTACTATTATTCATCTTTGATATGTACAAGAATTTTACAACTTGAACATCAACCCACACTATCATCATATCATTGTAGCGATGTCAATCTAGATTATTTATATCCATTACATTATAAAACGCTCCACTTTTAACATTTTACAAGATTAGAAGCATAATGGAAGGTGTAAATTTAGGTACATTAATAAAATACAACCATGTAAATCTGGATTATTAAGATCCATTACATCATAAAACACTCCACTTTTAACATTTTACAAGATTAGAAGCATCATGGAAGGTCTAGATTTAGGTACATTAATAAAATACAACCATGTCAATATAGATTATTAATATCCATTACATCATAAAACACTCCACTTTTAACATTTTACAAGATTAGAAGCATCATGGAAGGTGTAAATTTAGGTGTACATTAATAAAATACAACCATGTCAATCTAGATTATTTATATCCATTACATCATAAAACACTCCACTTTTAATAAACACTCCACTTTTAACATTTTAAAAGATTAGAAGCATCATGGAAGGTGTAAATTTAGGTTCATTAATAAAATACAACCATGTCAGATGTTGGAGGGACAAAACTAACAATGAATGTACCATGTGGCTTATACTATGGAGGATGACAAAGCTACTATATGTTTCTTGGAGAAAACTTGAAGAGTAGATACATCTAAACATGTAGAGATTGCCTCTCAGATAGTCTGTACAAGTACTGTGCTTGAAAATGATGATTACTCTTCTTGATAAAGTTGTAGTGAGCTAAGTTGACCTGTAGTAACAATGTAACCATGCTCATTGTATAGAAAGTTGCTTAACTTACTTATGTAAATACCGTCACACTATTTCAACAGTGAAACCTATTAATTTCACTTCTGTTTTCTTTTAGGACATTAATCTCCAAACAAATATGAGGATAAGGTTGAATAGGGAAAAACTAAGAGGAAAGATGAATAATAAAGATATACTAACAATATATGGCCCCAAAAAACCCTTTGATGCTGCTACAAGTATTGTTATTATGATGATAGTATTTTGTTTACTAGGATGTTAGAGTGATATAGTGAATCTAAAACATCCAGATAACATCTGAATCTGAAACATTCATTCTATATTCCTTATTGAGGCTTGACCAGAAACCACATAGGACTTTGTAAGTGGAGACATGTGGCACATATGGTTAGGAAGTAATATTTAGTGGAAAAATGGTTGAGAAATCCAATTAAGTTATATAGTATATTTACGAATCTTCAATTTTAATGTAAAGGTGGATTAATATAATTTTTTCGACACTTTCGCGTCATTTATAATTACAATTGACTGCATTTTTACAGGAGATTATGATCTGGAGATTGTGATCTGGAAATAGAAGTTTTATGTGATTAATTTGTTTTATACTAGTTTTCAGCATATTAGATCTTGGTTAGGATGATTCAACTTGATGCAAGAAGTTTAAGGTTCATCAACTAGTTATACGTAATTAATCTGTTTTGTACCAGTTTTCAACACATTAGATCTTGGTTAGGATGATTCAACTTGATGCAAGAAGTTTAAGGTTCATCAACTAGTTAAATAATATTTGAGTGTGTTCTAATTAATTAGAAACAATTTGGAGACAAAATCCCAAAAATAGATGGGAAAAAATAAGATTTAAAGAAATTTAGCCTGAATGCCATCAACACCCACACATTTTTCACCCACAGAAAATTGAAAATTTGAAAAATATTTTTAAAATGAGACAGATGACCTCGAAAAAAATTGAAATATATTTTAAAAATGAGAGAGATTACCTAAAAAAAAATTGAAAAATAGTTTTTAAAATGAGACAGACGACCTCAAGAAAAATAGAATTCTCTATTCAAGGAATCGAATTCCAAAAGGTATTTCTGAAATTTACAATCTGAGTTAAGTTCAACTTGCAATTTAAAGAGAATTTCAAAGTTTTAAGCAAGAATATTTTAGAATCAGATAAAAAAAATAAAATAAAAAAACACCTATTGGTATTTCAGAATTCTAAAATAGAATTGAGTTCAACCTGCAACAAACTTGGGCTCATTTGGTATGATCTTGGTTAGGATGATTCAAATATTTTGGGTTATTCCTCTCGAGTCTGTGGATGTTTTGGGAGAAACTTATTAGTTAGTGAATAGGTCATTCCTTGCAATTATTTTCTTGCAATTGGGTACACATTGTGTAAATGAATGTAGATACCATAAACTCCCACACATTTTGCACCCACAACAAATTGCAAATTTGAAAAATATTTTAAAAATGACACAGATGACCTAAAAAACAATTGAAAAATATTTTAAAAATGAGATAGATGACCTCAAGAACAATTGAAAAATATTTTTAAAATGAGACAAGTGATTTAAAAAACAATAGAATTCTCTATTCAAGGAATCAAATTCCAAAATGTGTTTCTGAAATTTACAATCTGAGTTAAGTTCAACCTGCAACTTAAAGAGAATTTCAAAGTTTTAAGAAAGAATATTTTAGAATCAGATAAACAAAATAAATTAAAAAAAAACTCCTATCGGTATTTCAGAATTCTAAAATAGAATTAAGTTCAACCTGCAACAGAGTTGGGCTCATTTGGTATGATCTTGGTTAGGATGATTCAAAGAGTCCAGGTTATTCCTCTCTAGTCTGTGGATGTTTTGAGAGCAACTTATTAGTTATTGAATAGGTCATTCCTTGCAATTATTTTCATGCAATTGGGTACACATTATGTAGATGAATGTAGAGACCATTAACAAGCACACATTTTGCACCCACAACAAATTGCAAATTTGAAAAATATTTTAAAAATGAGACAGATGACCTAAAAAACATTTGAAATGTATTTTAAAAATGAGACAAATGACCTCAAAAACAATTGAAAAATATTTTTAAAATGAGACGGATGACCTCAAAAATAATAGAATTCTCTGTTCAATCAATCAAATTCCAAAAGGTATTTCTGAAATTTACAATTTGAGTTAAGTTCAACCTGCAATTTAAAGAGAATCTCAAAGTTTTAAGTAAGAATATTTTAGAATCAAATAAACAAAATTAAATAATAAAAAAACTCCTATTAGTATTTCAGAATTCTAAAATCGAATTAAGTTCAACCTACAAAAAAGTTGGGCTGATTTGGTATGATCTTGGTTAGGATGATTCAAAGAGTAACAGACTAGGATGAAGGGTAATATACTAGTATAAGCAAACTGGTAACACAAACATTACACTAATTACAAGCTTTGTAATAACTAGTATTATATGTAACTAGAAGTTGAAATGGTTGGGGTACTAATCACTGTGATTGAATAATGTAAGTTCAACCTACAACAGAGTTGGGATCAATTGGTATGATCTTAGTTAGGATGATTCAAAGAGTAACAAACCATGATGAAGGGTAATAGACTAGTATAAACAAACCAGTAACAGAAACATTACACTAATTATGAACTTTGTAATCATTAGTACTATACGTAACCAAAAGTTGAAATGGTTGTGATACTAATCATTGTGATTTCATAATGAATAATGTTTTTTTTAAAACAAAAAAAAAGAGAAGTCGCTATTAGCAAGCCAGTAGTAGCCTACTAGATACATGACTGTGGACAAGACTAACTAGATAGCCAACTTGGAGCTACTTCCCTCTGTTTGTATTTGTGCATGAAATTATAAGTTGAGGTGAAAGCTCTATCTCTGGTTTAGTTTATTAAAATTATAGCTTGAGATGGATGTGGTAGGTATGATATAATTGTGCTTATAATCTGGTTTTTGGTTGTGTGATGTGAAGAATGGTTTCTGTTTTTCTGGTGTTAAGAAAATGATACCATTTTTCTTCCAAATACCTAGTAAAAATTTATTACCCAAAATAGTGGAGATATCGTTATCCTTATTTAACATGATGCCCAATAGAAGGCTATGAATATGGTGTTGCTTGTGAACCGCACATTGCTGAATGACATAAAGAACTAATAAAATTGTTTCATAAAGAAAAATTGAGAATAACCATAAATGCCTATCAATTAACACAACTATATTAATAAAATAGAGTTATGTTAGATATATTTATAATTATTGAGTATATGGTGGAGATTTAATGTTAAGATTTAATGATAAATCTCTAAATAAGTTTTTCGAAGAGAGTTGAAGAGAGACAAAATTGACCGTGAAACGTTTTCCATGCCTCTAAGGGTATCTAGAGCTTGCATGTTGTTGGGAAGGTAAATCCTCTCTGTGGACAGAGATGGTCCCTCTATCCCTAGAGCAGGTCTAGCAACAAAGGGACAAGCTAAAGAGTAGGTTCCTAATTAATGAATGAAAAGGACAAGGTAGATTGACCTACCTAGAGTCCAACGTTGTTGTTGCTATAGTGGTGGTGGTCTCTTGATCTCTGTCTCGATGGGTCACAATCCTTCTGCAGCAGTGCTCAGATACCTACATGAAGATTAGAAAACAAGAGAAACGTACAAGATAATGATTTCATTCATAATCAACTAACCAGTCAAAGAAGGTTAAGCATATCGTATCAAATAAAACACATTAACACAAGATCAGAACCAGACAATTGTCATGTATATATATAAATAGAAGAAAGAGTTACAACCGGAGCCTTAACGTCACAGCCTCCTCCAGCGGGGTTCAGTCGAAATGCGTCTCAAAGGATCGTCGGGGAATTCAGACAAGGTGAGGACACAAGCCTATGCTCTCTTGACAAAGGTCTCTTTCTGTTCTATCTCTCTAGTGAAATGTTCAGGAATTCTCTTCAACCTTTCAGCTATAATATGTTCAGCTAGTGTATCAATGGGAGATAGATTTATTTATAGAGGGAGAGGAGGAGGTTGAGATCCCTACAATGGTGGAAGGGAGGCCTTATCCCTTGGGAGGTTTCCCCAAAAGGTGGAAACAAGAGGCCAGAGGGGGCCATGGTTATTCGGTCAAACCACTCCAGATGACTCGCCCACGAAGTTGTTAGGATAGAAAATTCACCTCTATATTTAAAAAAAATCCCTAAATAGGCTGGCGTGGGTAGCTCATTCGGATAGATCGCCAATGGGCACAGGGGCCAATTTTAATATTCATCATTGGCACGAGGGCATAACAGTCTACTAGCGCCAAGGAAAAAACATGTGTTTTTGATGGTCTGCTCAGATAATTTTCAACAGACCGAATGTTGTCCTCATGGAAAGGGATGCAATGATGGTCTTTGCAAGGCATGAGACTTCTTATTATTCACAGAAATGATCCTCCAATGTGCGAGATGGGGATTGCAGGGATAGTGAAAAAATGTTGTGTAACATATGCCCCCTAAAGCATGAGGTCCGAGAGAGAGGAAAGGGTGAAATGCTTTACAAGAACGCGTTCGAACCAAACACCACTGTCGGAAGATCTGCAAGTACAAAAAAATTGATATCTCTGATACATGAACAGGTGGTATGGGCGTAGCCATCCATATTAGAGTACATATATAAACTGAGATTCGAGGTATGGATGCAGCCATCTAGCAGTAAGGATCAATAAATAGACTCAGGTATGGTCGCAGCCGTCCAGTCAAAAGAGTCATGCATAAAGTCATGATAAACCATAATATCCCACAACCTGGATCTTATCAGATAAAACCCAGGGTCTTATGCTCCATCTCGACCTGAACAAGTACAAATTCAAGCATGCGATTATGTGATCTGAAGTCAAACATGCAAGAAAGTCACCTGATTACTATCCAATGATGAAAGCTGTTAACAGGCACAAGAGAAACCACCAATAATGACAATGGATTTCAAGCTACAACATGTACAATCCATGGAATGTGAATAGTGATCTGGCATCGAACACCTGTAGAATCAGTCGATCGAAGGCCAATGATGTGGACCTGTCGTCGAACGCGAAGAACCTCCCATTGAGGGTTGAAGTTTCAAGGTACCGGTAGGGAGTCTCTAGATCAACTTCCTCGATAATGAGATGAAGTTGACAAGAAGTGACCCAGTCAAAGGAGAGCCATAATTTTTCCCACATCATCGACACAAGACATAGGAACATGATGATAATGAATCATTACCAAATAGAGGATCAGAGGAAGGTTGAAAACTGCAGAGGCAAAATTCTCTTGAACATATCAGCAACACGACTCTGGATTTGGCAGTATTTGACATCAAGGGATCTGAGGTCATGATGACGTGGAAAAGAGCAGATGAGAGGTCAAAACAGATTACCCAAACCCATGGAGGAAAAAATGATGAAATGAGATGTCCCCAACCCAACACAAATGCAGATGAGTGTCATTTTCAAGAGTGACATACAGCCAACACAACTAAAAACTGGTTCCATTTTCCCCCACCATTTCTGGTGAGTACTCCAATAATTTTTGGAAAACAAGCTTGAAGGGGATAGCATATTCTTTCAATGTAATTTTTTCCTTCGGAAAAATCCATCCTAGTACATTTTACGAGCCTTAGGAAGGAGGAACTCAGGTAACTTCATGGTGATGATGTCCAATGTCATCAGAGTTTAACGAGTCTAACAAAGGAAGAACTCGGCATCTTTTCATGTTTAGAGAGTTTGAAAAGAAGCGAAAAATAAAACTCCAGCATGTCCCTTTTCGTACATAGTCCCTCAGATCTGAAAAGGTAGAAAACAATATCTGAAAGAAACTCTTAGTCACGATAGGCTAAGGTATTCCTTTTTCGTAAATAATCTATCCCAGCCCGAAAAAGGGGTAAACATATATTGGGTAGATATCGTTTCACGGCCATTTAACGAGTTCAAAATGACAAGAGTCTTGGAAAAAAATTCAGTTTTAGAGAGTCAGAAAAGAGCTGAAAGATGAATCTAGTAGTGATTTTTTCGTGTTTTTATCGAGTCCTAAAAAGTATAAAATACAACTCGTTACTTCATCGCTATCTCACTAAAGACCTGTCGTTGCACAAGAGACAAACGTAAAACCCATTTCTCGAAATAACATAATGAAATAATCGAAAAATATGTCTTAAAACCTAATTAGGGTTTTGAAAAGTTATAAAATGCGAAAAATGGTAAAAAATAATTACTTTTCACTTTTACCTCTTGTGGAGTAATAGTTACCATTTTTGAACTGTGATTTTGCGGTGGTGATAGTGGGCAATCTGATAGAGCAATCTCGAATCTGGAAGTTCCAGGTAAGAGTTGAGATCCTTCCTAGCATTTTGATTCTGTGGGGGAATTTGTAAAAAATAGGGCACAGAGGTTGGCGTGAGTATCGGGCATGGACTTGCACCAATCACCCAAATTTCTGAACTGGGGCGCGCCCATTGGCGCAACTGTTTCTAAAATAGTCGCACCAACCACGCAAACCATTTTAACTTATGAATGCAAGCATGTAATCCCAATTTCACAAATCAAAAGAATTTAATTTGGCTAATGAGGTTCATATGAACATGTTTGCAGGTGTGAAGTGGCATGGTGATCGAATGGAAAGAATGGGAACACAGTGAAGAAGACGAGCTTGCCATGGAAAATTAAATATGCATGGAAGCTCTTGGAGTCTGTGGACTAAAAAAATTCTTCATGACACCATGCCTTAGAGCTCAACCAGAGCTGCTGCAATACTTAATCAATATCTAGGATGAGGATCAGGAAAAAATCATTCTTCGTGATCAAGAACTTGAGATTGATGTCTCAGACATTTATTTAATAACAGGACTGTCGTGGAGGGGGGCAACACCAGTCCTGACCACCGGCCCACCATGGAGAATGTGAGCATGGTGATCGACAGGGTATGTCGAGAGGCACAAAAAGGATCAGGAAGCAGGAAAGTGGATATCCAGACTATCCCGAACTTGGCACTAAAGGTAGTGCTACACACCATCATGTGAGCTGCGGGATCACAAGCACCACATGAAGCAACAAAGACACAGTTACTTCTTGCAATAGACTATCTGACACTGACCCTCTACAACTAGGTAGAGGCAGTGATGATCGATAAGAAACGTCAACTGACGAAATGTAAGAAGATGAAACTAAAGCAGTTCGGATATGGATCCATCCTGGTATCGTTCTTCTTGGAACAACTACCAATATTTCAGTGATAAGAAGTGATAGTGCCAACACTACCAACATAGGACCCACGGATGGCCCATTTGGAAGCTCTGATGCCAAGGTCATGGGGCGTTCAACAGATGTCCTGGAGACCGGAGTTTTCCGATTGGATCCGTCGACAGCTAATTGTTGTGGAGGACTGTCCCTACTCTAGCACAGATTTCACTGGTGATCCGAACCTCCCACTCTCAGAAGGAAAGGATTTAGATGAAGCACTTGGTAAGACTCATTTTTTATTTTCACAAGTATTATAATTTTTTTGTTATGTATGTTTTGATATTGAATCCACATGTTATTGCAGTTCTTAGCCCAGAGAGACCTGCAGGCATGTCTCCGTTAGCAAGGCAAGTCTTTCACGACTTTGATATTGCCCCTCATGGTGAGGGAGGTGAGAAGGATGAAATCGTGCACAACCTGGAGTGAATCTCCCATGGGGTCCCAAACTATGCGCCATTTGATGATGTTCCTCGTGCATACCAGAGACACACTGTAGGGGTGTCAAATTGAGTTCACTGCTTGCTGAGGCAGCTTGTACGGGCAGTGACATGAAATCATGAGCATCACGTCGATTATACACCTAAGCTTTATTTCTGCATATTTTTGAAAGACATGATGTCTTAGGATGTAATAGAAACACACATATTTTTTGAACTCTATGATGCACACTGATGCAAACATTCGATATATATATACATCTATTTTCCTATATGGATCTTTTTCATGTGATGATGATTTTACATATTACGCAAATAGATAATATAATGTTAGCTAATGTATCAGTTAAATAGTCTACATAATAAGTAAAGATTCAAGAGGCAGGAAAATGTTCACACATCACACCAAGCCAAAATATTTCATTTTTACACAAGCTCGAAAAAAAAAGTAAACTATGCTTGAAATTGGTTTCATTTTTACGCAAGCTTGAAACAAAGGTAAAATATGCTTGAAAAATGGGCATGCCCCCAGCATGGTGACTTAATTCAAGGTACATGCCTCCCAAGCTCCAGTCCAGCTGTAATAAACAAAAATAAGATGGAGTGAAGGTTCAGATTAAAAGATTAGAGAAAGGTCCGACTGGGATTTTACGAGATCTGATCAAAGAATCAAATTGAATGGGAACGTGTTTTATTGTTTTAACGAGGTTGACACATTAAGAAAACTGTCCTCATGACCTAATTCATTTTTTAACGAGGTTGACATAGAAGACGAACAATCGTTGCAAGAGCCTGTTTCATTTTTTAAGGAGCTTGACACAAGAAAACATGCTATGCTCCGACAAAATTTTACCATAATGAATAAGAGGTCATGGCTTCCAAGAGGTTCGCATATGATGGGAGAACAACGTCTTGGAAATCGTGATCGAATGCCCCCAGTAGATGGTACTCGACGGAACAATCAATGGATGAGGGCAACGAACAAGTGGCCACATAATTAACCAGTGGCAGAAAAGATACAATTGGCGGATAAAAATCTGGAAGAGATGATGGTGGGCCAGCTGCCATTTTAGGACCAAAGAATGAAAGCTGATCAATGGCCACAATCCGACCTTCATGTGGGAAACAGGTCACATGAAAGAGGGAGGAGACAAATGCACCCATGGCATAAGCATACTCACGCCCCAAGAGTAAATTGAAATCCAAGGGGCCTAGAACAACCATCACATCTATATAAATGGTTTTCCCTACCAAAGTGATAGGCAACTTTGGAAGGATCCCTAATGGTTGACTAGTTCCTTTGTTAAATTCCAACAGATTCTGGGTAACATGCATAAGCGGTGGAGAACCAAAAGCTTGCCAAGTAGTTGAAGACATAACACTAACAAACATGCCTTCATCTACAATCGTGCTAGGTATGGCCACATCAAAGGTCTGTACTGTGATCTCAAAAGGAACATAAGAAGGAAGGCGGTATCCCGCAAATCGACCCCAATCAAAGGAAGCAATCAAACTACTTGGAGGGGGTACCATTGAACTGAGATGGTCATCCCCTAATGTTACCAGATCAAGAAGATAATCCTCCTAGACCACATACATGGGAGCAGGAAGAGCAACTTGTTGAGTGACAGGGATGGGAGTATCTTTCTCCAAGTCCAATGAATCTGAATAAATAAGAAGAACGTGAGGGGTATGACATCCACTCTCGACGGAGAAGACCTGATGAACCATAGGCAGGACTGGATTGATTGATTCCATGACTAATGGTTGGTTAGGAATGGATTCATGAAATTGAATTTCCGAAGGAATGGGATCGACTAAGGATGACTCTTGACTGATTGTGGTATCAACCAGCGGGGGACTCGAAGAAAGCTTCTTGTAGCCAACCGTAAGACAGGGTCAAGAAACAGCAAGGTTGTCCAACACTCTCATGGCTTCATCCATGTATGGACAAAGGTGAATGGGATGATGCCCTTCACACAACTTACAGGAATTTTTAATCTTACCATGTTTCTTATGAGCCTTATCATGGCTAATCGAATATGTGCCACCAATATGACTTCCAGAAGCCAAAGGCAACAACGGAAGGTCTTTGGACCACGCTTCAAGTACCATGGGAATTCCAGGGTAGTCTTGAAGAAGGTGGTCACCTTTACACAACATGAAAGGGAATTTTACTTTCTGAGGAAGGTTGGATGGTTTAATAGTAGAAGGTGATGAGGTGCAATAGCCGCAGAGTTGGCCTCTCTCTTATCTGACTTATTTTTTTTCGTCTTCTTCTTCTTCTTCTTCTTCTTAGCCACTTGGTTACTAGAATCCAGACTTTCACCAGGCGAAATAGAAGTGGAGGACGAAGAAACAGGCAAAGAAGGGGAGAGGTCCACCTTATAATCAACATGATGTTGTTCAGGTGGAGGATATGGTTGTACAGAGGGCAGAATACTCGAGACCACAAAGGTGGATAATAACCAAACAGGAAACCCAACAATTAACCCAGACAGGGATAATGTTGCCATATAAGGAGCACCAACATTTCCAAAAGCAGGAAAAGGACCAGGATTCCCTTCAGAGGGGATTCCTTGGTTGGTAAACTTCGGAAATGTTGCCATTGGAAACAACCATAAAATAATAAGGAAGATAACTTTAACGAGGAATATTTCATGGGCAAGTAATATTTTAAGACATTGAAACAAAACTCTATCATTTCATATTTTAAGAGTTGAGGAACGGGTAAAAGGTGACTCTATCACTTTCAGGTTGAAATGAGCATGAAAGGACAAGTGCTCGATGATATTTTCACTTTTTAAGGAGTCACTAAAAGATCAAAATGACTACTCAGGGAATCTAAGAAAGAGGGTGTACCAAGTTTTCGTGAAATTCCATATACACCTTATCGAAGAAAAGTGCGTGCAAAGGCGCATTTTGCTGGTTCCGTCAGTGCACAATTTGATTTACCTTCTAGACGTTAGAGATTTTTAAATACTTCAGATTCTCTAATGTGCCTCAGCCCTGTAAATCCTTCTTCTTGATATTTAACAATGTCATCTTTGCTTGTCCGATTTTCTAGTGATAATAGTTGCCCCCTAATGTCTTAGGTCTAGGAAGAAGTGTATAGCCAAAATACATTATAATTTCTTTTCTATGTACTGTGCACAGAGAGAGAGAGAGGCCTACATGTAACAAGGAATTAGAGGCACCTTACATCGGGTCGAAGAGTGACCATGTCCTGTGGGAACCCTGCAAGCAATGGTATAATACAATAAATATAATTTTTCTATGAGGCGGGCATGTACCATGCTTGTGATGCTTTGGCTAGCTAAACAAATCTATTTGACAGATATAAATTCTGTCTATGTCACTAGTATGGTAGTGATCTGTTGGTTGATGATGACGAATGTTGACGTGCTCAGGAGCGTTTTTTCCTTGAAAATAGGTGGAATGTGGTACCCATATTCATAAACTTTCTATGGCATATAAATGTGCCTTGTACACATAGGTGTATGGTTGGGACCTTCCCGTGTAAACATTGCTAAAATAGACACTTATAAAGGCATGGGTCTTCAACGAATTTGATCAAAGTGCAATGGTTGTAATGTAGAATACCATCTTGACATGAAATATTGTGTTGTAGTTGAATGTTAGGAGGATCGATGAAATCTGTGGGAAATGATGTCTCCCACAGTGCCATTCGAGGATGTCTCTTTGGTGGAGAGGGGTGATCCAAGGTATCACTTCCTTTTTGGAAAATAGGTGTTGATGTCGAAAAAAAGGAAGCCTCAACCGAATGAGAGAGTCATTGATACAGGGGATCAGGATCTTGGATAGTATGTGTTTTACATTGGCATGATGGTAAGTGGTGACTTAAAACTGATGATGTGGATTCAGTGGCCCAAGGTCAAAGTATAAAGAGCATCTTGGCAGTAGTTATAACTATTTCTGACGGGGAAATCCCTGGAGTCGGTAGGAAATCCAGGGTGGGTATATATTGGTTATGGATTTCATGGTTGCTTATGCGTAATGGGTGTGACACTCTGATCAAGGGTGACCAGGGATTGCTACCATGGGAGAAAAAATGGATGGGTGGGTAGGGGACATAGTGCACCATTTGCGGTCTTTGTACACTTACCAAAAGAATGAAATAATGGGGTTTGGTTTGAACAAAAAATAGAGACGTGTGCCCCAAAACATGAAAGTGTTCGCTCACTGAAGATGTGAGGAAGGTGTTTTTGTTGAGGGTGGGGGCCCCATTGGTTGGTCTCATGTGTGGGATTGATGAATTGGATGGAAAATTTAGTAGATGGGCTATGCTAATGGAGGGATGGTAGGCTAAATGTGAGGCGTGATAGTGCACTTTTGATCTGCTTGAAAAACCTAGTAGTCTGGGAAAGGGGTTTTTATTTTGATATGGAAAAACTTGACCTGATGTGTGGTGAGTGATATGGGCATGAGGTGCTTCCTCGACTAAAGTGGTACGACCATGGCATCATGATTTTTGGATATTTGGTTTACTTTGGGTGATGGGCACCATGGAGGGGAGGCTCTACCGACTAATGAGGATTTTTATCATGTGCAAGGTGGGGTGATGATAAGCATGGTTGGGTGTTTGGAACCTATGGTTAATTTCTTATAGAGAAATGATGTCAAGATATACATAGTTTTTTCTGGGACTCTATCATGCTGAGGGTAGAATGATACCTACTCTCGAAATTTCAGTGGATGGAGTGATGGATGGTTTGTATAATACCTGCAAAAACAAATACCCCAAGTGAAAGTATCTTTTTTATTCAAATATTATTGAAATACATGTGCTAGAAAAGAATATGGGAGAGGGCATACTTGTCGGCACTGATTTTTTTTTTTTTAGGGGCACAAATATGTGGCATCACCCTTGGGTGTTATGGAGTGTTGATCACAATGTTGCTTTCCGTTCTATAATTGGGCCTTCTTATCTCTCGTTACGGTCCTCCAAAGTTTCTGAAAAGGGAAACATATAGGCGAATATGGCTCAATTCAGTTCATTCGTGTCAGTTGAGCATTTGAGGTTTTGAGAGGTCAAAGGCTTCTGCGAAGATGTTCTTGCCGTTGCAGTCAGCTTGAGTACCTGGGACTAGCGATTTTTTAGCCAGGTAGGCTCCATGACATCCTGCATTTTAATTTTTTCAGTGTGTCAGTGCCAGGGTCTATACAGGATGGGTTTGTATAGATCTTAGGCTAGCTTATTCCATGACTATGTGGGCGACCAAGGTACAAACGCGCAACTTGCGCATAAAAAAAAGGTTTTGCATGCACTTATCGTGCCTATTCTAGATTTGGGGCGTGCCCTTGTTGTGTCTGTGAGAAAAACAGATGCGCTCTCCTCACGCTTGTCTGAGGAACATGCACATGAAAGGTTGAAGCTATTTTTTGAATTTTTTTTAAGGAAATTTTGTATATTTTTTAGTGTTTTCAGTGTGACTGATATATGCCTATTTGGTGACAAGATGTTGTGGAGGGAGAGGGATTGGCCTAATCTTTGGGCCACTTTAGCTGCTGATGGTCACGCGCGCTAACAAATGATGCGTTGGGGTCTTATCAAATTTATGGAGAATGACCTGCTACGATCACAGGATCATCTTCTACGCTACCTGATCCGATATTGGAACAAGCAACATAAGATGATGGTGTTGCGGGGGTGTAGCCTTGTTATCTGTCCTGAGTTTGATATCTATTTTGTGACTGGGTTGCTACCTTAGGGTGAGGTTCTTCCTTATCCACTTCCCCCTGGGATAGTGGATCTTGAGAGATTTTGAACAGGCCATTGGGGTGGGGGCCCCCTTATAGAGGGGTGCATATCGATTGCTCCTGTGACTGACTTGGTCGAGCTGTGTGCTCTGGCTACTATCATATGACCGGCGAGGTCATCTGCACCTCATCGAGTGTCATGGCCAAAGATAAGTGTTCTACACCGGTTGAGGGACGGACACTTTTTCGATTTTGCCCCTTTTTGCTATGACGAGATGTTGGCCCAGCTTTCCAAGGTCCAAGATGTATCAAAGGTGCTCACATATGCTAGCATTCTTTGTAGCATTATGTATGAGTGGGTAGTGCTACTGAGACTTACGGTGGTTGTGCCAGCTGGGGGGCCATAGGAGCCTCACATGAGGAGGTGGGCCCCTGTGATGCCTCGCGGAGGGGGGGGGGGTAGGGTGGGCCATTACTGGAATGCCACCACGGAGGCTTAGTTTGAGGCCAATCCTCAAATGTTTCTTCCATTCCCTTATGTGGGGATGGACTTCCGGGGAGACCCAAACATGGGTCTTCCTGGTGGATATGCTTGGGGGCTAGCAGGCATGTTTTTGTGTTTTCTGCATTTACTTGAGTATTTATGTTTTATATGTGTATTATGATGACATTAACATAGTCTTGTTACTCTTGCAGATGTTGGTGAGGTCGAAAATCCTATGGCTCGGTTGGTGGGACACCATCCGATTCGACGACCTTGAGGTGCTCCTCGCCGGGGACAGGGAGGAGCTCCAGTGCATCCTCTGGGTGGAGTATCGGGCAGAGGGGTTGGCCCCTGGGGGGAGGTTAGAAGCCTGGCTACTACCGAGACTACTACTGAGAGAGCTCATGCTGATGCTGCAGAGGCTCATGTAGTTGAGTTGACAAAGAAGGTGGTTGATTTAGAGGTCAGAGCTTGGATGCTAGATGATGCATGGGGTCAAGTGGACCCCTTGACCTAGGGGATGCCTACTCGAGGTTTTTTGGATGACCTTGAGGATGCATGGCTGGAGACATTGATGGCCCAGGAGAGAGGCTATCAGACAGTTTTACATTAGGTGGAGATCTCTATTTTGACAGTGGCTCTAGTGTTGGTACCAAGAGCGTCTTTGGGTTTAGGTGCCCCACTTGGGGGAGCACCCCCCTAGAGTTTTATTGTACACGAGGAAAACACCCATTATGAGGATGCTTCCCCTATTTTTTTCAAATTGTATATTTGTATCTTTTGGGCTGACTTACAGGTCAGGGACACTATTTTTTGTTCTTAGACACATATATTTTTGGTATATATGAGAGAGATATCTTTTGCGGCTCTACATTGTGTGCCCCTTGTTTTGTTTATGGATTATGCTATGCTGATGGATATGTATGTTTTCTATGTTTTTTGTTTTTTTATGTATGATGGTTTATCAAAGATTCATTCTAGTTTAGAATATTGTTAGCTATGAAATCGGCTGTTTGGTTTTGACTTCTTGGTACATGTGTGAATGTAATATGGTCAAACTGTCGGCTTAATATTTTTGCACGTAAGTATTTTCTAAACAGATGTGAATCCCGTATCTCAATTTATTGGTTTAATTGTGACACTAATAACTAGGAATCGAGGTAGATATGCATATGGCATATGTCGTGATTGATAGTGTCACACATAAGTATGATGAAGACACCATATTCTACGTGACTGTTTGTTGCTGAACCGATGCATACACCATTAGTGCATACTAGTGATCGGTCAGGATAATAGATGACCTAGGTGGCTGCTGCTAAAATTTGAGACCACCGTGATGCTCCATTGACAAATTTGAGGTAATGGTCGAGTTGGTAATCCATTGTGACACCAGAGCGTGTTTTGTGACAAGTATTTTTTTTAATTTTTTGGGTCTGTGTACGTTGACTCTAGGGGTTGCCCTTATTTTGCCTTACGGGTATAATTTCTTGAGGTAAAGGCTATTGATGGGGTTGTTAAGGCATGTTCCATCCGGCTCAGTCAAGATGTATGCCCCCTTGAGGAGGCAATGTTTTATGATGTAGGGTCCTTCCCAAAATGTTTCAAACTTTCTTGGCCCTAGGGCTTCTTTTGCGACATTGTAGCAGAGGACTAGCTCTCCCTCAGTGAATGAACAAAGGTTGATGTGGCAGTCAAACGATGCTTTTACCCATTTTTTGTGGGCCTTGTTGTGTTGCAGTGACTGCCGTTGGCTTTCCTCGATGAACTCTAGTTGTACTAAATGTTGTTCTAGAGGATGGGTATCATCGAGGAGTTTGATGGGGACATGTAAATTTGGGATCTCACGTTCTATGGGAATCACTGCTTTGACTCCGTATACCAAGTGGAAGGGGGTAAAAAAGGTGGATGTTTTCACGACTATGCTATATGCCCACAGGGCAAAGAAAAGCATATGGTGCCAGTTGGTTTTATGGTCATTCACCATGCATTGTAACATTGTTTTGAGAATTTTATTCACATATTCTACCTGTCAATTGGATTGGGGGTAGTATGGTGATGCGAATTCATGGGTGAATCGAGAGTTCCTGGAAAACTTCATTTTCAAAGTGTTTCCCATGGTTGGAGACTAACTCCTTGCGAATGCCGAACCGTGCAATGACATGGTTGAAAAGAATTTGTGTGGTGGTTTCTTCGGTGTTGTCATATGTGGACATGGCTTCTGCCCACTTGGTGAAATAATTGACAACCACGATGATGTATTTATGATTTTTCGATGATGTTGGGTTGCAAATCATGAAGTTTATCCCCCATTTGCAAAATGGGTTGACGACGATGACGGGGTGTAGGGGAGCGGGAGGGGCTCATGCCTTATGAGCGAGGTGTTGACATCACTCGCACCTCTTGACCGCTGTGATATAGTCACGAAACAAAGTGGGCTAGAAATATCCTTCTCGTAGGATTTTTTGGGCAGTGGCCATCCCGGAGAGGTGGCCACTGCAAGCTCCACCATGGAAGTAATTAAAGGCTTGTTCCGCTTGGTCATGAGTAAGGAATCAACGTAAAGTGGTGTGGATGCCCTGTCGGTATAACACATCTCCCATAAGGAGGTATCGGGGGGCCTGATAGCAAATGCACCGATGGTCATCTCGAGTGAAGTGGGGTCTGAACTTTAGGGTTCATAAGAAGAGGATTATATCTCTGTATCAAGGGTTTTTGGTTGCTATGAGGAAGATATGTTCATCTGGTAGTGAATTGTTTACTGGTGGCCCCTTGGTATGACTTAGGGTGTTCGTAATGAACTTTGCTAAGATTAGCGCCATTTTGCTCTTGGGGGAGCGGAATTGTATGTCGTATTCTTGGAGAATGACTATCCAGCGGGCGTATTTATGGTTCATTAGGCGACACGTGAGTAGATATTTTATGGGGTTAATATCCACGATGACTGTAGTGGTCTTTAAGATGATTTAATGGAGAATATTTTGGACTGCATGAATCAATGCTAGAAAGTCTTTTCTTTGAGTTCATATCTTAATGTTGGGCCTAATAAGGTTTTACTGACGTAGTGTATTACATGATCCTTCCCATCTTGGCCTTCCTAGATGAACACTTTGGCCAAAGCAGTCTCGGATGCTGATAGATACAGGAGGTAATCTTTGTCATAGTCTGGGGGTCTGACAAGCGGTGTTGAATCAAATTTGTCTATAATATCCCAAAATGGGAATGCAGCAATGCATAAGAAAAATATTGGAGTAGAAGTGAGAAATTAGCTCATGAAATTTTCTGAGAAACACATAGCCATCAAATGAATGTAACAACAGCAAAAGGGATCTCTTCTACATTCTCCCAAGTGGGGAAAATGCAGCAATTAGACCCTAAAAATGTTATTCCCAGGAAATTGCACTGTAAAAAAGGGAAATAACACTTAGGTTCCTTAGCATATATATATTTTCCCTCATATATAAAAGGGAATCAGAAAAAAAATCCCTTTTATTAAGTTAAACAGATCTCCTGGCCTCAAATCATCTTAAAAATGCCCAAACCCCATGACTTAAGCTATGAAAAATTTATGAAGCATGTGATAGCGTTATTTTATGAGGGTTTATGCAAAATTAGGATAGAAAATCATATAAATGGAACTTTATTGAACAATATTCCAAGAAAATAGAGATATGGCCTCCTTAATACAATATAAGATAACCCGGCAAGGGTTTCTTGAAAGCTTGAGTACAAAAAGAGAAGATCTGAATATTTAGCTATGAAATAACGTAGTATTACTGCAAAATTACATAATCATGGATGAAAAATACAATAGATGGATGAGAATCCCTTCCTCTATCTTTCCGGGAGAAGGGTTGGCCTTTTCCCAAGGAAACTAGCTCAGAAACAAGGGCTTAAACCCTGCTGCTGCAGCTTTATGAAAAATGACGTAGTTCCTACAAGAGAATGCACTGTATGAGATGAAGAATACTTTGGCCAAGTTCCAATATGTGAAATGAGCCTATAAATCCTCCTAGATGATCTCTCAAGAGAAGGAAAGCTCCCTCTACTGAGAAACAGATGCGGAAGTGGTGTTATTAATCCTCCACTGCAACACCCTACAACACAACACTATTCCTTGTAGAAATAACATTGTAGCTGAAGACTGATGCTTGGCCTCAAGCTTGGATGTGAAGCAATATAGTGCAAAACTTTCCCAAGAGGCCTCTCAAAGGAAGAGGTGGGATTCTCGCTTCGGAACACCCGGTGCTAAACATCACAGCAACCCTGCTAAACAGCAAGAGGAAGCAATAGTCTAAGAAGACCAATATCAAATGATAATCTCAAACATGATCTAAAATGGTTGCCATACTCTTCCTTAATTATAATGTGAGCTTGCATGCCCTTGGCCCCACTCAATTAGGTCACTTCCTTCATGAGGTTCACCTCCCTCCAAAACTGCGTTATTCTCTAATTAATCTCCACTCCTCCTTAACAGCGTTGTTGACTTGGTCAAATTTGACTAAATCAACATGATCCAAACCCTGTTAAAACATGGAGGAGCTTTATTTAGTTGCTATAAAGGTCTCTTTTCACACTTAAAGTGTTTTTATTGTTGCACAAGAGACTTACGGGCCTCCTCACCCACTTATTCACCTACCTAGTGATAAAACAACTATAATATTCCATTTAGCTTGAAGGATACATTTTTGGAATATTACAGTCCTCCCCTCCAAAATGTTGCTTGTCCTCAAGAAACCATAAAGGTGGAGCAAAATTTCTCCCCTCCTCTTCTTGTGGCCTCCTCATCAATAGTCCCCACCACTTCTAAAAATAATCTACAACTAATCTGCCCTCCAAGGTTTCCTCCCAGGTATGAAAAACCACATGGTTCACATCATTAAAAGGTGGAAGGTGTAAGTGGAAACCTCCTTACTGTCCAATGGCCTCCTCAAGGTAGGAGTGATGAAAAACATGGGGAATCTCATTCCAAATGAGTGACTCCCACACCCATGCTATCATCCAAATGAAATGATCCATTCTAGGTAGCTCATCAAAAATATCCTCAACCCCCAGTTCATACAATGTGTTGGCGATACATGGAGAGACTGGATCCTCCCACCCAAGTGGTTTATCTCTCCATTTATGGTAAGTATGGGGTTGTTGCTGATCTTGGGCTGAAATGTCATGGCCTCCAAGAATGGCCCAAGCTACCCCACAAAACAAATAAGCCATGAAGTGCCTCCTCCCATATGAAGACAAGAGGTGTGATGTGGCAATCATGGTTTTCCCATTGTTTCTACTGAAACATACAACATGTAAATTAGGGAGAATCATACTCCCAATGGGCATCTCCAACTCATCTAGCCCTCTCCAAACAAAACTCCCCATGATCATAATAATATCAGCAAAACATGGAAGAAAATACCAATGAAAATAAGCTGCCATATGACAACCGGACAGTGGATCATAGTTCCACACATGGAACTAGTGAAGTGCATCCCTTGCCTGCATCAAAAAAAATAATAACAAGTGCTCTCCCAGCCACTTGTTTTCTGCCACAGTCATTCTATGAGATAGAAATAGGAAAGTACAAAGTGGTGTCAATGGTGCACACCAAAAATCATGTGGCTTCCCCCACAAACCACCAAGAAGATAGGAAATCTCAATGCTGCAAGTGGCTTCAAGTACATCATCATATAATATGAAAGAAGGGATAATCCTCCTTGGTACAACATGCTACTTATATAAAGTGAATAAGTACAAAACATAATATGAAATTATACCTTCTCCACCATGTACTTGGGACCTTGAGCTGGAATGGCTCAACCAGAAATTCCGCCTCACCCCCAAAGAGTAGGGAAGTGGCTATGACATCCTCTCTATCACCATTCGGGCTACACATCTCTCCATATGCTGAAATATATCATGCTAGATGCCCTCCCAAATGAACTTCTCTGCCAAGGAAAGATATGCATCAAAGTGCATGGAAAGGAAGTCCTCATGTGCTACATGTAGTAGCTTCTCCTTGAGCTCAGAAGCTCTAGTCAAGAAGACTCTGCCATAATAATAGATTACCAAATCATCTACCATATATCTATCATATCCATCTGAGTCATCAACAATCATGCAAGCACCAAGATCCTTGGAGTACTCTACCAAGAGTTGAGACCTCCAATATAGATCAATCATCCCAAGAGACAGCACTGATGATCTACAATGTGAAGCTCTCCACATGCTGTTGTCTTTTCCTTTGACATCCCTAATGCCAAAGTCCTCCTCCAAATTGCTGCCACACCCATCATGTAGCTGCTCATGCTCAAAAAGGAGTAGTAATATTTGGAATTTGGCCTCCCATGAGAAGCTCCCATCCAAAAAGAATCTCCCAATCTTGACCAATGTAAGCATGAGTGGCCTCCATCTACTCCAATGTATGGAGGATTCATTCCTTAAAGGAAGTACCCTCTATTTCTCCAAACTCGTGGAGTAGCTCCCTTGCACCATGCAGGTGCCATCCTCCATCACTGCAGTATATGTAGTGAGAGTGGGTGATGCTGAAAATGGAAGAATGTCTCCCTCCTCCTTGATTCTATCCCAAACTCTTTGCGTTGTGATAGACTCCTCCAATTTCTTCACCTCTCTAGAATGTAAGAGGGGTGAACCAAATGGAAATATGTCTCTTACCAAGTCTGGATCTGGTGGCCTCCCGGTGGAATGCCTCCATGTAATGAGACATCAATGTCAAGAGTAGACTATACATATGGTTGGGAAACTCTACCCTTGCCCTCACAATGAAAATCTGTCTGCCTCTTCTTTGCCCCAGCTCTCTGAAATAGATAGGGTTGTGTTCTCCTCATCAAGTGATGCTGACCTTCCTCCCTAACTTCCTCTTTCATCTGCAATGTCTCACAATCATGCTGCTCATCGATTTTTCTTTGTCTTCCATATGTGAGATCCCGGGGAATTTCTTGCAGTGATACAAGCATTCCTGCTGTTGGAGCATGTGCTCCTCCTTCCTCTGCATGAGGGACTAGATATGCTCTAGATGTGACAACGTTGTTGCCCCCATCCTTCTCTTCCTCTTCAATATGAATGGGAGTCACCTGCTGAATAAGAGGATCCTCTTTTGAAAAAGGAACCTACATGCCTTATAGTCCAAAGACATGAGACAGAGATCTTGCCTCTAGCAAGGTGTTATGCAAGATGTGAGTTTTTCGAACAGTATCCTAAAGTGGATTTGAGTTTTTAGGTTCTTCCAACCCATGCACAAGTTTTGGTTTGTTTGGATCTACCAAGAGTGTTTTAGAATGTCTTCCATCAAACCTACCCAATAATCTCTTAGTGAACTTTGCATAAGAAGAAATTTTGGCATTTTTCAATGAAAATGACTCAAAAATCCACCAAGCATAGGCCTTACCTTCAAAGTGTAGCGCTGTAACTCTGATGGCTTCATCTTCAGAAACTTTGTGCTGCTGCAAATAAGTGTGTAGCTCCTCTACCCAAGCTTTGGCTGAACATGTTGGTGATCCATCAAAATTAGATAGAGAAAAACTATCCGTGTCATGTTTCCTACTCCTCTCCACCTTGATCTTGCAAAACTCCTGAAAAGTGATATGATCTCTAAACTTCTCAGTTTGAGATTCATACTCCTGAAGAAAATCACTAAGGGTTTCCCTCTTAGGAATTCCTCCTTCTTCCATCTCTCTCATGATAGTTATGGACATTTGACATCACTGTGCATAATACGATGCATGCTCACACATATCATGTGCAAATCTAGATTTGGCTCTAGATCCAAACTCCTCTAGAGATTCCATCTCCCTTCTCATTTTCTTGAGATCTTTTTTAATGCTCTGCATAGTTTTAGGAAGAAAATTGGAGAGCCTCTCCTCCTTCTTTCCTCCACATAATGGATTCTTCTCCTTACTGTACATCTTCTCTTCTCTTTATTCTCTTGATAGCATAATGGATGAGATTCACAGGCTGAACCAAGATTATGCTCTGATACCACTGAAATATCCCAAAATGGGAATGAAACAATGAATAAGCACAATACTGGAGTAGCAGTGAGAAATTATCTCATGAAATGTGTTGAGAAACACATAGCCATCAAATTATTGTAACATCAGCAAAATGTAGCTCTTCTACATTCTCCCAAGTGGGGAAAATGCAACAATTAGACCCTAAAACCGTTATTCCCAGGAAATTATGGTGTAACAAGGGGAAATAACAATTATTTTCCTTAGAATATATATATTTTCCCTCATATATAAAAGGGAATCAGAAAAAAATCCTTGTTACTAAGTTAAACAGATCTCCCGGCCTCAAATCAGCTTAAAAATGCCCAAACCCCATGACTTAAGCTATGCAGAATTTATAACGCATGTGATAGAGTTATTTTATGAGGGTTTTTGCAAAATTAGGATATAAAATAATAGATTTGGAACTTTATTGAAAAATATGCCAAGAAAATAGAGATCTGGCCTCCTTAATACAATATAAGATAACCCGTCAAGGGTTTCTTGAAAGCTTGAGTAAAAAAAGAGAAGATCTGAATATTCAACTCTAAACTAACATAGTATTACTACAAAATTACATAATCATGGTTTAATAATACAATAGAGGGATTAAAATCACTTCCTCTAGCTTTCCGGGAGAAGCGTTGGCCCTTTCCCAAGGAAACTAGCTCAAAAACAAGGGCTTAAACCCTGCTACTGCAACTTTATGAAAAATGACGTAGTTCCTGAAAGGGAATGAATTGTAGGAGATGAATAATACTTTGGAAAAATGCAAATATGTGAAATGAGCCCATAAATCCTCCTAGTTGATCTCTCAAGAGAAGGAAAGCTCCCTCTACTGTGAAACAGATTCGGAAGTGGTGTTATCAATCCTCCACTGCAACACCCTGCAACACAGCACTATTCCCTATATAAATAATGGTGTAGATGAATAATGATGTGGATAAATACAGTGAAAAAATCTCCCAAGAGGCCTCTCAAAGGAAGAGGTGGGATTCTCGCTCGGGAACACCCGGTGCTAAACAGCGCAGCAACCCTGCTAAATAGCAAGAGCAAGCAATAGTCTAAGCAGACCAATATCAAATGATAATCTCAAACATGATCTCAAATGGCTGCCATCCTCTTCCTTAAGTATAATGTGAGCTTGCATGCCCTTTTCCCCACTCAATTAGGTCACTTCCTTCATGAGGTTCACCTCCCTCCAAAATTGCATTATTCTCTAATTAATCTCCACTCCTCCTTAACAACGCTATTGACTTGGTCAAAGTTGACTAAATCGACATGATGAAAACCTTGTTCACACATGGAGAACATTTATTTAGCTGCTACAAAGGTCTATTTTCACACTTAAAGTGTTTTTATTGCTGCTCAAGAGACTTATGGGCCTCCTCACCCACTTATTCACCTACCTAGTGATAAAACAACTATAATATTCCATTTAGCTTGAAGGCTAAATTTTTGGAATATTATAGTGTCTTTCAGTCCGTCAAATCCTTTTTGGGCATGGTCATCCCATTTGAATGGGATGTCCTGGAAAAGTAGTCTCAAGAACCCTTGAGTGCAAGTGGCATAATCTAGGACAAAACATCACAGAAAATTGGCCTTCCCCTGCAGGCTTTGTAGTTTCCAGAGGGTTTGAGATGGAGGTACCTCTTTGATGGCTTGGACCTTGAGGGGGTCCACTCGAATTTCTTTATGGGACATGATAAAACCTAAAATTATTCCTACTGTGACACAAAATATGCACTTGAGAGGGTTCAAGCGTAGGTTTTATTGCTCACATCATTGGAATACCAGTCGCAGATCCTCAAGATGGTCTGAGTGCTTCTTGGACTGGACGGTTTCGTCATCCAAGTAGGAGAGGATAAGGTGTGACAAGTCATGAAATATGTAATTCATAGCTCTTTGGAAAGTCTCTCCTACATTTTTTAGGACAAATGGCATTACCTTGTATATGAATGTGCGCCAGGGGGTGGTGAACGCGGTTTTGTAATGGTCGGTGTGATGGATTTGTATTTGGTTGTACCCAGAGAATCCATCCATGAAGGAGAGGGCCTCATGACACGCAAAAGCATCGATGACCTAGTCGATGAATGTGGTAGGGTAATTGTCCTTGGGACCTGCTTTTTTCAAATCTCGAAAATGGTGCAAACACGTATGGTGCCCTATTTTTTCATGACGGGAGCATGGTTAGAAACCTAAGATGTGTAAGAAATGGGGTAGATAAACCCAACTTTGTGAAGCTCATAGATTTCTTGTTTTATTTCTTCTTCCTTTTATGGGTGTAGTTGACGTTGTTTCTGAAGTATTGGAGGTACGTCAGGCCAGGTGTCAATATGGTGCTCTATGATAGTGGGACTAAGCCCAAGCATTTCTGTGTAGTCCCATGCGAAGATATATCTATACTCTTGTAGAAATTGGGTATAAGAGTTTATTTCTTCTGGGGAACATGCTACCCCCAGCGAGATTTCTTCAACCTTTCCAGGTTTTTTGGATATATTCACCTTGAAGGTAGGTGAGATGTTTGACATGTTTCCTTCCCCAAAAGCATCGGGTGTCAGGATAGGGTTCTTGAACCACTCTTAAACTAATCAAATTTCCCTGATGGGAGGAATTATTTTGATTCGATCGCATAAATCTATTTTTATTCTATCTTTTCAGGAGTGAACACTTTTCTGGGGATAGAAAGTGAGCAGTGATACATCGCATCCCATGGATAATCCAGTTCTGTCATGGCCTCTAGGATGTCCTCATCGGACTGGAATAGAGATCCTAAAGGGGATTGATTCTATGCAAGGTTGTGTAGATGAGGTTCAGTCCACACGGAGTTGGTTGATAGATATGAAAAGAATTCCATCATCGACGTGGTGGAACTAGACGTGGTCGACAGTGTAGACAAATTGGGTTTTCATTGTCATAGGCATAACTACTCTCGTAGTTGTAGTTGACTCGACACCTATGGAAGATGAGAAGAAAGCTCGAGTCATAGTTCCAATATATGACAATATGAATCATATATGGTGTATCGTATCGTCGGTGTTTGGTGGGGGAAGAATTTCCATGATGGGAGCTTGCGTGAGCACAAAGCTAGATCCTTCATTAGAATAGGCACTTTCCGGTAGGTGGAAGTTGTGCCTGGTGCAGAGGTGCCTGAATTTTTCCATTAGCAGGAATGCCTCTAGTTCGTGGTTATGGCTAGTGCAAATGGTGCATGGTACCATTGTGCCAACTGAGTAGATTGTGTGGGTATCATCACTACTCCTCATCCCAGAAGTGGACGCTCGGAAGGGATCATACATAGAGGAGGAGGTATTTTACTTTCATTTCCAAGTTTTTGGCATGGGTATGTCTTGCTCTCTTGAGGAGTGTAGAATTAAAACCGCTCTTTCCACTTTAAGCTTTAGTAGATGCTCGCATTTTATCATATAATGAAAGGGTGACCAAATCTGGAAATAGTTGTGTGTGATTTTTTCTTGGTTAGAGAGATGTCTTTGTGGGAGGGAAGAGACTATGTGAAAACTATTTGTGAGGTGCTTTAGTTCTTTGCATTGATTGACCTGGCAGAAATTAGGTCCCATAGCATGCATGCTATCCTAGGTTGAATGTAATATTCCCAATTTTTGCAGCTCATGGGAATATTTCATTTTATTTTCAGTTTTCTTTATTCATGAATAAAGTATGGGAAGGAGGTTTAATAAAATCCTAATTTGAGAATAAATACATGCCAAATGTGAAAGGGGACAAATCTGGGCTATTATATTAAACACCCCTAAGTGTGAAAAGGGGAAATTCATTTGAATGGGTCAAACTTGGCCCCACCTACAACGCAGATTGGAGAGAAGCTTATCCATCAAGCACAACGTACTTCTAGAAGAGGATATCATGTGTGAAAGAGGATAATTTGAAGAATATGGTTTAGGGTTTTGGCAAGCCCTCATGTTATAAAAAGAAGGAGAGGTAGAAAGAAAATGTTGTTGAAGAATTCGAGAAGTTGCTACAGCAACTCTATTCTCTTGGCTGTTTAGCCTAAGGGAAGAGGATTTCCTGTTTAGGAATACTCTCTCCTTCCATGGAGTAGATCTTTGGAGGATATTGTGATGCATATCTCCACTATCCAGCATTATAGCCAAGCTTCATCTCTATAGCAGCGCTGGTCCTGTTGAGGGCTTTGCAGCTGCTTGTGAGTTGCAGCAAGTGGCTGAACTAGATTTGAAAGATCTAGTTGTTTAGAGGATATTTCTCTCAAGGAGGGTGTCTTGTGACCACCCGGAAGAGGGTATCACTCTCATGTTACTTTCAAATCTGTAATTTTTATCTGTTGTATTAGTTCATTCAAGCTACTGCACAATCCCTTCCATGAACTGCATTATTTTCATGTACATGTCTCACTGTTGTCTAGATTTCTCCTTGTACTGGATCTCAGGTGATTGAGGCTTGTCTCTCATATTGAGAATTTGTAAAGTAGCTTACCGATCTAGTCTCATTCAGATCTGATATATAATTTAATGAAAGCCATCTTCAAAAATCTTTGAATTTTTCTGCAGTTCAGTGTATTAAAAGCTAGATCTACACTTTGTTATGCAATATTTTGATGAAATCCCAAGGGGATCTTGTTAAGACGGTTGAGTAGTTTCCATATCTGGTATGGATCTGATGTTTCAACCATTTATCAGTTTTAGATCTGATTCTTAACCTACAACAGCTGAAGCACCTCATATAGGACGCTGTCAAGTCTTTCTGCAGCTTTTCCATGTGTTATTGCTATAATTTCTGAAGAATTCTTGATCTTGCTTCATGTAATTCTAATGCTTCTACAAGGGAACTTCATTATGGATCTGATTTATTGCTGCCATACTATAATATGAGTTTCATGGCTGATTTCTAGTGACTTCCAGCAGAAACTGCACAATTCCTGAAGGAGGGTTTCCTTATTAATTCAGCCCTCTCCTTTAGCTGATTTTTAGCTAGTGTTGATTGTGGGAGATCTGTTTAAGCCCTCTAAACCAATTTTTTTTTGCTAAAACTCTGCATGGAGGTCCCACACAACCTAAAATAAGGGAACCCTATTGAGTTACCCATTTTTTTGCCAGATTGGAAAGACCAAAAGATGAGACAACATCAAACCACTTTCAGACCTCAGGATCTAGCCCTCTTGGGTCCAGAGAGGGATCTCTCTATGATTGTCCAAGGTATGTGTATTTAAAGTTCAAATGTTAGGATGTTAGGCTAGTTATAAGGCTCAGGGTTTTGTTTGATTTGTTTTGTTTTGTTTTTTGGGAATCAGGAATGAAGGATTCAATATAAGGCAAGGCAAGGCAAAGAAGATTTTAGGAAAAGAGAGATAAATTCAGATAGTATTCAAGACCATTGGGAAAATGGAGTCAGGAAAGGGTTTAATTGCTATTCAATATGTAGGCTTTCAGTTGGGCTATTCATCTAAAGCATTGGATCCTAAAATGATAGGTGGAGTGAAACAATCAGGAAAGAAAGTTAAAGAATGAGGGTAAACCAATTTATGTCTATAGATCAGGTCAGAGGTCATTTAACTCCAGACCTGCTTGGACATACTCTTGGGAAACTCTCAAATAAGGGCAAGGAACAACTGGAGAGATATTAGATAGGTTTAATTAACTGAAAAGGATCCTAGTGAGACAGAGATAGATTTCTACACTCCCATTGTTCCCAATTCATTCAATTAAAATCTAACAAGAACATCTAAGAAGCAGATTCATTAACTCATACATCAGCTAGCAGGCAATAACATCCACTACACTGGTTAAATCAATGGAAAATAATTCTTAGATAACACATCTAGTAGAAAACATTAAGGCAAGGAGAGCATAAGCACAGGGTGCCTAACAAGGGCAAAGCCTATGCCAGATTTATGATGCAAGCCAGAAGAACTAAAATGGAGTGAAATAAAACACAGAGATAGAAAAACATCACCGCAGCTTTAGATCAGGATCCAAAGAAATTTTCTTGTCATATTAAGAGCAACACCAATCAGGTACAACATTTTCCAATAGCTTGAAATTCAGTTTGAAAACATACTCCTCAGCCTATCTTACAACTTTACACAGTGAGCATGCCTCAAGAGAAAGCTTGCAATTCATAGATATCTCATCAACAACCTTTTACAATATTTTCTCGTGAGTTTTATAGAAGAAAGATGAGTAGAGGAGGTATGTAGAGAACTAAATGTAGCATTAACACTCAGAAGAGGAAGAGGGCCGAAGCCCATTCTGTTTTAAACTCTGAGCATTAATCTTTGGCACTCTTTGGAGGAAAGAATGGTCTTCGTCAGGCTTCATTAACTCCAGGTATGTCTCCGATGCATTCTGGTTTGCTGTACTCTGTAATACCCTGGGTGCATGAACAAAATGGTAAATAAATGACTGAATGGTCTACCATACTTGTGAAACAAATGCTCTGGTAGCTTTGGACAGTGGTCTGGGTGGAAATCTCTTCTAGAGCACAGCATAGAATAAAAGTAGTATGGGAAACCCTTCCTTTCCTGGGAAAAACATTCTGCTGATGTATCTGCCCTGTACTTTGATGAAAATAGGTTTCTGTGCCTTCCCAGGTCCTTTTCTATGCTATCGAGCTCTGAAACCCATCTTACTGAGCTCAACAACTATGAATCATGGTGGCGTTTAATGCCTGCATCCTGCAGAACACGTAACTGGATTAAGAAAATCAATGCATATGAGGGTGGATGGAGTGGAGGGCGGAAGAAATGATAGTGCGGCGGTGGTGATTTTTAATTGAAAAATGGTGAAAATGCATCGAAATGGTGTAGACTATGAACAATAGGGTTTTGGTGGAGCAGAGAGCGCAGACCGTTAGATCGTGGTCCGGGGACAAAGATCAACGACGGAGATCGAGCAACGGAATGATATATGAAATAGGGTGGAAAAACAATGAAATATAAGACTTTAGTGTAAAGTCCGAAACTTTGGATATGAGCGAAATACAAAGAAATGCGAAGAAAATGTAATGAAATGCGGGGGCATGAACGTACGAGTGGGACCTAGTGTGGCAAAGAGGTGATTAGATATGGGCCGTCAAATCGTTATACCCAACGGACGGTGGAGATTACTTCGGAGCATTGCAATCGGGAAGGGGCAGGGGTGACACATTAACATAGTTCCGATTGCGATTGGGAAAAGGACGCAATTAGCTCAGGATCATTTGATCTGGAGGGAAAATCAACGGTGGAGATGTGGATCGGGGGATCGGGAGATGGAACTTGCGATCCATCAGATGGGAAAGCGATCGGCAGGGAGTTGCGATCAATCGCATCACAAACGTTTGTGATGGACCGATCGGGGGACACAACATGAGTATTGCGATTACCAAGGTTTGCGACATTGCACGGGCCGTCCGATATTTGTGGGAAAACAACGATGTAGATGTGGTCGGCCAATCGCAATCGAGGGGGGGGGGAGAAAGGGTGGCACATAACATATTTCTGATTGCGATTGGCCGGGGAGTACAATTAGCGCTCCACCATCGGATCTTCAGGATAGATCAACGACATTGATCACATCGCGGGACTTGTTTAATAAACAATCACATCGTAACTTTTTTGATATAACAAAAGAATTCACCCCTCCGACGACCTCCGATTGCGATTAGCGCTCAAGACTTAAGCACTTGGTCTTAGCGCTGGGACGTATGGGGAAGTGGTTCTAAGGGGGCTGGTGGGAAAAGGGCTGGGCCCTATTATAATGTTTAAAAGTGGGTTTTCAGGCCTTTTCAATGAATTTTAATGGTTAGGGAGGGCAACGATAGAGGGATAGAGGGGAAATTTGGCAAAACAAAAGGTGAGGGTAGAGTTTCATGGGGATTTAGGGGAGATTTAGAGGGTTAATGGGGGAAGTTTGGGGTGGAAAAGGAATTTGGGAAAAGGGAAAACAAGGATAAAATGGGGGGATTCTATAGAGATACAAGGGGCAAAATAAGGCCTTTTTGAGAAAAATTTTATCATTCAGCAGGCTCATTGATACCACAATCAGTAGAGGGAAACAATCAAAGGCAGGGAATTAAAAAAGGCTTCAAGGACGATGTGTTTTCAAGGGAAATGCATTCCTTGAAGGCTTATAAGACATTCTATCCCCTTTCTTGCTTGTCAAGGAATTCATGAGGGGCTAATAGTGGCTCCACATGTGGATGGCTTCTTCTTGAAGGAGTCAAGAATTTCAGAAAATGATCTTTGGTGTAGGCTAGATGCCTGCTACTTAAGCCAACTTTCTTCTTTGATTTTTAGCTGCCACAAATATGATAGATCAGCAAAACATTCCCTACAATCTACCTACCCATCCTACAATCCTAGCATTTTTTCTTATAGGGTGCATTTGAACTAGCATACCCTTTACATCATTTATTTTTCCAACAGAAAATAAACCTATTCTAAATTACCCTTATTACTCCATGAGACCAGATTAGACTGTTGATCTCATATGCTTCTCTACCTAATCTAATATCTGCTAGGATTAAACTGTCCAGCAGATTTCTTCTCTACATTCTACAACAAAAATTTAAAAACAACCAAACTAGGATTAGACAGTCTAGTTTGCTGTAGATCCAAGGCATAAAGACAGTTGCACATGGACATAAATTTGCAGAAAACTGAAAAAAAAAATTGTGAAGGCTTGAAATCTGAAGCTTGAAGTATCCTTCTTCTCTTTGTGACTCAATTTTTGAGCATGTTAGAGTCACTTCTTTTCTTCATTTCAGCTATGGTTTTGGGCATGTTAGAGCTGATTCTTATTTCTTCTTTGCTTGTCCATATTTTGAGCATGTTAGGACCAGCTGTTTTACTTCTTTGGCTCAGGTTTTGAGCATATTAGAGCCAATCCTTTGCACTTTAGAGGTTCATGTTTTGAGCTTGTCTGAACCTCTCTTTTTTTTTCTATTTTTTGAAACATTTTTCTCCTTTCTTGAAAACAAAATACTGCAATGGTATGTACAATAGAAATGAAAACTGGAAATTGAAAATCAGCAGAAGTAGTGTTTGAGCATCCTGCCATTGACAAGACCCCCAAACATCTCTGTACCATCTAATTCCTGTAGGAAGAAAACATTTGGACCCACAGTGGCCTGGATGATGGATGGACCTTGCCACAAACTGTCAAACTTGCCGTGCTTTCCTTTATCCTCTCTCCTTGAGTCCCACTTCAGAATTTTATCCCCAATTTTGAAATCAGCAGCTTTGGTTCTCTTATCAAACAACCTCTTTATGTTTTCCTAAACTTTGATAGCTCTGTTATGGACCTCTTCCCTTGTATGCTGAAGACGAATTGTTTGGTTTATCCTTCTCACCATACTGTCTTCTTCTGACTGAATCTATTGAACTAACTTGATTACTGGTACCCGAAGGTTGGTAGAGAAAACTGCTTCTACACCATAGACAAGTTGAAATGGTGACATGCTAATGGATTTCTTTGTTGTAAGCCTGTCAACCCACAAGGCATGCACCAACTTGTTATGCCATGACTTTTTGTTCTCTTCTAGCAGCTTTTTTATGATGATCACCAGGCTCTTGTTTGATGATTCAGCTAAGCCATTACCTTGAGGATAATAGGCAGTTGAATGACCAAGCGTTATTTGATACCTATGACAAAAATCGACCAATTTTTTGGATCCAAAAGTAGCAGCATTATCAGTGATTATTTTCCTTGGGCAGCCAAACCGAGAGAGGATATGACCTTCTAGGAACCTAATGATGACTGAATCTATGGAATTCCTAGTAGGTATGGCCTCTATCCACTTAGTGAAGTAGTCTGTGGCTGTTAAGATCCATTTGTGTTGTGCAGAAGAAGCAGGGTGGATTTCTCCAATAAAATCTAGGCCCCATTGCATAAAAGGACCTTCAACAGTGATGGGTTGTAAAGGGAGGGGAAGGAGTTTTCTCTTGCCTTCAAACATCTGGCATTTGTGGCAGGCAATTACCATCTTATGGATGTCATTGAAGAGTGTGGGCCAGTAGTAACCAACCCTGAGTATTTTTTTTGCAGTGGCCTTCCAGTTCAGGTGGCCTCCACACTCTCCTGCATGGAATTATTTCTTAATCCTCACAGCTTCAGTTTCTAGCAAACATTTAAGAAATAGGCCATTTGGAATTTTCCAATATAAGTTTTCATTCAGAATGCAATAGCTTCTGGCTTTTAGTTTCAGGAATCTGGCCTTGGTCTTGGACAGTTCAGGTGGAGCATTGAGGTTGGTGAGCACATAAAGGATATCAGAGTACCAGGGAGAGTTTTAAAACCTCTCCTCAATAGTGGGAACATGCAGTCCTTCCTGCTCATCCAAGGCATTTACCATGTTAATTTCAAGGGCTTGCAGATTCGATTCAACCATTAACTTAGCTAAGCCCTGACCTTTGATCAGTTTTGTGGGTTTTATCTCAAGATCATATTCTAAAATCATTGCAATCCATTTGCCTCTCTTCCCATATGGGTCTTGGGACAATATATCTTTGACTACTATGTTAGGCACATAAGCTATGGTGTGAGAATGCAATATGTACACCCTAAAGTCTTTTAAGGCCTTGACTAGGGCGTAGGCCTGTTTTTCCATTATGTTGTATTTCAAGGGTGCATCCCTTAGTGCTTTGCTGAAAAAGGCAATTGGCTGCTCCATTCCATCTGGATTTTTCTGCAGTAAGATAGCAGCCACTTTATGCTCAAAGGAAAATGAAAATATCAGGAAATCTTTAGAGAAATCTGGGCTGATTAGAACAGGATCTTGGGTGAGTACAAGTTTTACTGATTCAAAAGATTGTTTAGCTCCAATAGTCCATTTAACTCCCACACCCTTCTTCAGCATGTTAGTCATATTCCTAAGGTGTTTAGATAGCTTGGGAATAAACCTCATAAGGAAGTTAATCTTCCCAATGAAGGACTGTAATTCTTTGATGTTTCTTGGGTGTGTGATCTGTAGTATTCCCTCAAATCTTTGTGGGTCTATCCTAATTCCCTTTTCTGATATAATTAGGCCAAGAATCTTTCCTTCTTGCAGCCCAAATACAGTCTTTTTAGGATTCAATGACAGACCAAACCTTCTACATTTTTCAAACACTTTTCTCAGATGTTTTAGGTGTTCTTCTTCAGTCTTAGAATAGACTGTTATGTCATCTAAGTAAATAACAATGAAGTGTCCTATCTCATCTGAAAAAGTGATATCCATTGCCCTCTGGAAGGTTGCTCCAGCGTTCATCAGTCTAAAGGGCATTTTTCCATACATAAAGGTGCCCCATGGAGTGGTAAAGGCTATCTTGAGTTGGTCTTCTGGGATTAATAAGACTTGGTTGTAACTTGAAAAACCATCCAACAAAGAAATCCTTTTTGAACCTACTACCCACTGTAGAATGTGTTCCATTTTTGGAAAAGGGTAGTTGTCTTTGAGTGAGGCTCTATTAAGATTTATGAAGTCTATACATAATTTGATCTCCCTAGTTTTATTTCTCACAGCCACTAAATTCAAAACCCAATCAGAGAACCTTACAGGAACTATTATGCCTGCCTCATACATATTTTTAATCTCTTTTTCAACTGCAGACAATTGTTTTGGGTTTATCCTACGAAGTTTCTACCTGAAGGGTTTCTGATTTTATTTTAAAGGTATTTTGTGCTGTATAATGTTCGTGTCATAAGCCTTTAAGTCTTCGTAACTCCACGCAAACACATCCATGAATTCCTTGAATAAGTCAATGTATTTCTTTTTCATTTCTGCGGGTAAAGACTTAGCCAATTTAATCATTTTGGGATTATCTTCTGTGCCTATATTGCATTCTTCTACGTCAGAGTCCGCGTGCTCGATGGTGGGTTTTTTTTCCACATCATCGAAGTCAAAAATATCTTCTAACGGCGCCAGACCTCGAGGTATGTTCTTATCTTTGGCCTGCAGCACCTCTATTTCTTCACTGTTTGCGTTTTCACACTCTGTGGTTGAATTTCCATTTTCTTCATTTAAAGCGTTTATTTCTACATTGTGGGGTGTAGTTTCTTCCTCGTCTGAGGGTTCCTCACTTAGGCAGCTATTGCTAGACATAGAGTCTAAATTAGAAAACTCAAACTCGTTTCTGCCTATCAGGAAATATTCGATCTGTTTGTCGCCCTCAAAGACCTGCCAATATTTTTCATTATCCAGCACTGCAAGTCTGAATTTGGTCTAATTGATGATCTGTTGGTCACTTGGATTCTTAGGGTATGAACTAGCTAGGCAAGCTAATCCATTTGCAATGGCGTTCTGATTTCTAGGAACAAACAATAATTCGTAATCAACAAATGTTTTCAATATATCCACAACATCGTTCCTATATGCTCTCAACCTAGGGTGTTTGGCTGTGTATTTTCCGTTCACCTATTTGATAACCAATTTGGAGTCTCCCTGTACGGCTATTATATGGGCTCCTATTTTCTTCAACAGATTTAAACTCAGGATCAGGGCCTCATACTCTACAATATTATTGGTACATTTGAAATGCAGATTTCAGGCATGAATCTCCGCGTAGTCACTCTCTGTGTTACGTAGCCATACCCCAGCTCCGGCAGTTCTTCTTGTGCAGGACCCATCGAAACTCATCTCCCACAGGGGTTCACTCTTAGTTTTGTTATTATTTCTTTCCCTATGGCTGGGTTCGCCATTACGTTGTGCTATAGGGTCTGCACTAGGCTGTGGGCTATTTAGTTCTTCGTGTGATGTATGAGTTTGTGAGGGATGACTAGCTAGCTGTTTACATTCTATTTCTGGTTCACTTTGGATTGTTGTTTCAGTGCACTATTCAAAGTTTTCTACGTCTTCTTCCTCTGGGTCTAGGGTAGCCATTATGTCAAAGTCCATGGTTTCAACTCCCCTATTTGTATCTATGCTTTCTGGAGCTGTTTCTCCCAAGGATTCATCATTGCAGAAGATGAAAGAGTCCATATTTGTGTGCA